>CM053770.1:204825221-204857987 GCA_028658325.1 Potorous gilbertii
TGGCTAATTCTGCTTTTGAAAGCATTCTTCTCCTCATTGTCTTTTTGAACCTCTTTTGCCAATTGAGTTAGCCTATTTTTCAAGGTGTTATTTTCTTCGGCATTTTTTTGAGCCTCCTTTATTAAGGTATTGACCCATTTTTCATGCTTTTCTTGCATCTCTCTCATTTCTTTTCCCAGTTTTCCCTCCACCTGTGTAACTTGATTTTCAAAATCCTTTTTGAGCTCTTCCAAGATCTGAGCCCATTTGATATCTATTTCAGATGTTTGGGATACAGAAGCCTTGACTCCTATGTCTTTCCCTGATGGTAAGCATTGTTCTTTCTCATCAGAAAGGAAGGGAGGAAACATCTGGTCACCAAGAAAGTAACCTTCTATAGTCTTATGTTTTTCCCCTTTTCTGGGCATTTTCCCCTCCAGTTACTTGACTTCTGAGAGTCCTCTCCACCCCTGCCTAAGTCTGACCAGCTGGTGCTTGGGGTCTGAGATTCAAATGCTACTCCCCAGCCTCAGGGCTTTCAGCAGCAGGCCTGGCTGCTATTCAATGTGAGCTTAAGTTCTGGTGCTCATGTGGGGGCAGGGCCGCCTCCCAGGCTCAGTTCTCTCAGGGAGTTTATGTGGAGACCTTCTGTAATGGACCTGAGCTCCTGCCTGCTCTGGGAGCCTCTGGCCACCCGCTACCTCTGCCGTTGCCTCCTGAGGTGGCCTGAGTTATGGAAACACCCCGCTCCCCTCTCAGTCAGCCCAGAAATCTCTCTCACTGACCTGTGCATCTGTGGATGGAGGGACCTTCGTGGCCACCAGATATTTTGTCCCTGAATCCTGCTTGGATCTTCTCTTGGTGCCATGTGGCCAGGGAAGGGCTGCGCTCCTCTCCTATCTGGTGTGCCAGGGACCTTTGGGATCAGTTTTTCAGGGCTCTCTGAAATGGAAATCTCCTTTACTCTGTTGCTGCGTGACTTCCACTGCTCCAGAATTTGTTGGGAGTTCTTTTTACAGGAAATCCATGGGCTGTGAGTTCGGAACTAGCATATATGAGTCTTTGTACTCTGCCATCTTTGCTCCTCCCTCCCATTTTTTGTTTAAATCAAGACAATCCAGTAAAACTGCAATCTGTCCTCAAGTAAAAAATAATGTCATTGCTAGATATGAATAATGGTGCATGTTTTCTTGCTGAGTAGTTGGAAGGTTTCAGTCCCTTGACACATTATCAAAATTTTCTTAAATGTGGTCAGTTGTATTTGTCAATCATATCTTGAATAAGTTCAGAAGATGCAAATTCATTTTAACTCATTAAATTAGTTATATCCCTGAATTAATTAACCTTTAAGTAACTTCATCATAAATGTGCTTCAATAAAATCATCTCAGTCATGAGTAGTTTCGCATCTCATTGAAATGTTACTGAAATGCATCCTCTTCCCTAGCTTTTTTAAATCTATTTTAAAAAATCTAATCTTTTAATTTACTCTTCCTGGTGTTTTGCCTCAATAGATTTTGTCTTTCCTTCTTTCCTGAATTGATTCTCTTTTCTAATCTTTCTTTCAGTGAATGTCAGAGTGTTTTTTTGTTTTGTGTTAAAGAGTTTTTGTTGGTACTTTTGGTTTTGTAAGTAGAGAAAAGTTTGATTGAGGAAACTCCCCAAAATACAAATTATTTAATTTCATTAGGCCATCAGGGGTTACATAGCTAGTAAGCGTCTGAGGCCAAATTTGAACTCAGGTTCTCCTGACCTCAGGGTCAATCTTCTATTCACTCTTCTGCTTAGCTGTCTCCTAATTTCCCCCTAGCATTGCAGATGAACAACTATACAACTTTATAGAACCACTAGAGGCACTGGGAGATTAGGAGATCTACATGTCTAGGGTCACAATGCCAATATGTGACAGAGGTGAATCCAAGTTGCTAGATTCTGAGGTCAGCTTTCCTATCCATTACATTACTCTATTTCTTTGAGTCAGATTTTAAGAACAACATCAGAACTTTAATGGAACACATGATTAATTGTACAGTTTCCTTTCCTTAAGGTGGAAAAGGAAAAAGAAAGGATGAGGATGAGAAAATAGGAAATAAAAAAAGGAGCAAGGAGAAATACAAAGAGAATCAGTTAGAAGGGCAAAGGTTGTGGAAATATTTGAGGAAGAGGTCAGGAAAGTGGCAGTTAGAGGCAGAGAGGGCAACATTTCTTGCCAGTCCAGAACTCAAAGTCTTTAACCTTCAACTTCAGGTCTCTTCTGTCATTTTGAGTACCATTTGTTTTTCAACTTCTTGGCTGGTCAAAATCTCCTTCTTCTTTTCACCTTGTGTTCAAGGTATATAGCTTAGTATTCCCATCTGTTCCTAGGACTCCTTACCTGCCCTATAAGGAACTTACCTCAGGGAATTTGTCTAGTGTCCAGTGGATGTTTCCAATAAGCTTCTCCCCTTGTCATGTTGACATGAATGATTCAGCTGTATCCTTAATAGGATAATAGACTGGTTTTAGATTTTGAGGTTGTGTTTCCCTATGCTGAACATTTTAGTTTTAAAAATAAGAGAGGAATTTCACAGGGAGTCAGGGGCAGCTAACAGACACTGTAGTCCAAAAGAAATTCAGCTTTAAATTTCATTAATGGTTAAAGCTTTAATTTATGGCAAACTAAAATTTTGTATTATATGTTTTGAGAATTTAGCTTTGTTGGGTTCTAGTACAAATGTGAATAAATGAATGAAAGAAAAAAAACATTATTAAGCATGTGCCATCTGCCAGGCTCTGTGCTAAATGCTGGTAATGCAGATACAAAAAGAAAGACAGTGTGTGTCCTTAAAGACCTGACATTCTTAAAAAAAAGGAAGAAAGAAAAGAAGGAAGGAAGGAAACAAAATGTATTAAATGCTTACTATGTGCCAAATACTGTACAGATTCTTTACAAATATTATCTCTTGGATCCTGAGAACAACACTGGGAGGTAGGTGCTATTATCTTGTCTTTTTTTTTACAGTTGTCTAAACTGAGGCAGCTAATCACAGTCTGAGTCCAAATGTGAACTCAGTTATTCCTAGCACCAGGTCCAATACTTTATTCAGTGTGGCAATTTTATGCCCCAACTCAAAGACCTTAGCTCCTGGGGTAAGGATTTGCTATCTGACAACTAGGTGAACACACATCTCTGTCTCTGTCTCTGTCTCTCTCCCTCCCTCCCTCCCTCTCCCTTTCCTTCTCCCTCTTCCTCTCCCCCACCTCTCTCTCTCTCTCTCTCTCTCTCTCTCTCTCTCTCTCTCTCTCGCCCTCACACACACACACACACACACACAAAACACACACATACAGTACTGATTGTTTAATGATGAAAAGAAAAGTCTTCAGGCACTTGAGGACATCTAGGTTCACTTTTATGTACTTTCTGTACCTGAAGAGTTATAAGATTGGAGTTGGGTGTAACTTAAAGATCAGCAGTTTTGTCTGCTAACACCTTATTTTTGCTTTTCCTTGAATGCCCAGTGATTGGCATGCTTCCTGGAATGTAGTAGGTTGATAAATGCTTCTTGACTTGAAGTAAACAAGTGAGATAGATAGAAAATAAGGAAATAGTTCATAGGGAAATAGTTCAAACTCTGGACAATATCTCCAAATACAGGTTTCTTTGTGTGGGAGAGGAGGTGTGGAAGGGAAGTACTATTTCCCTTCTCATACCTCACTGGTCAAGTACTTGAGTTTCAAATAATGTAGAGCATTTGCTTTCAAATTCTTGGAAAACCACTACTTTCTTATTCAATGTTATTTTTAAGAGTTTGTTAAGTTCTTAAGAGACTTTTTCCTCTAGTATCTTTTATATGTTAGTGTCATATGTATGAACTAGTCACTGTAATCCCAACATAAGTTAATAATAAATGAATTCATTTGTTAAATATGGATTTTACTAAAATTACATACAAGGCCCAATTGAAGAAAAAGAATACAACTTTTCAGAAACACATATAGTACCTAAAGAGAAGTAGCTGTGAACTTCCTGAAATGTAAAACAATTATTTCCTTTAATCTTGCACAAACCCCAAGATAATTATTCATATTAGGATGATATTCTGACAAGACAAAGCTCTCAGGATTTAAGTAACATAAAATGAAAATGGATACAGCCTTCTGTATGATTATAATACTATTCTTGTTAATGCCAGAAAACATATATTTTCCTGACACCTGAAACAGATCTATTAGGATAGACTTCATATTTGAAATATGGATAAAAATTTTAGAGATAAGAAGAAATAATACTGTAGCATTTATTAATGAATAAATGTCAACTTTATTATCAGGCTTTCTTAATATAAATGTTATAAAGGCTTTTAGAAAATCCCTGATCTTTCCTATAAAGAGATTCCTCTAAGCAACTAGTATTTTTTTTCTTCTCAGACCCTACTTAAATGACACTTTAAATGTGTAATGTTACCTGATCCCCTTACCTGGAAGAGGCAGCCCTCTCTGAACTCTCACCAAATTCTTTTTTCCTTTTGTTGGTAGAATGGAGGTGGCAAAAGGAGGACAAATACATGATTTCATTGGATAGGGAGCTTTTGATAAAGAATTTCCTCTATCAGCGCAGGTTAGCCATTTCTCTGTAAATTATATTCTTAAGAGAGTTGCTTAGAGCACTGAGAGGTTTATTGACTTGCCCAATGTAAAATAGCTAATATGTGCCATTGGTGTGATTTGAACTCATAGCTTTTATATACTACTTTGTAATTTAATTGTCTGCTTAGCTGTCTCGTCTCCCCTACTTTATTGCAAACTTCTTAAAGGCAGCTGTAATGTCCTTTAACATATCTGTATCTCCCTAAAAGCAGCCTTTTCACTATCAAAGACAGTTATAGATATGTCACAATCAGACTCTACCATTATAGGTACTAGATGTGCTTCTTGAGGAAATAGAAACAAAAATGGAGAAAACAAAGTGGGAATAGGAACTGAACTCTGTAAAATACATACAGGAGAGGTCTGTAATGGGAGTGAATCAATTTGGAGAGCGTTAAGGTAATTATTCTCAGGATATCTATGGGGAAAGTATATACACATATATATTTATAAAAGTGTATATATACATATATGTGTATACACATACATGTATGTATATACACATGCACACATATGTGTGTATACACACACATATACAAACTTTTGGTTTCCCTGGTAATCTTCTGTATATTATTTTATATATTTGAAACATTGTTCTGAGGAATCTGTAAGTTTCGTCAGATTGTTACTGGGATCCATGACACATAAAAAACTAAGAACAATTGAATTAGAACTCTGCATATTCTCCTAAATGAGGCTGAAATCAAAAGACATTAGCTTAACTATCAAAAAAATGGTTGAAGAATCCTATAGACTCTAAACTATGGTGTGTATTTAGATAGATAACTTTAGCCTTTGTTGGCCAATCATTTCAGTTTTCTGATTCTTCATGACCTCCTTTGGGGTTTTCTTGGCAAAACTACTGGAATGATTTGCTATTTTCTTTTCCAGCTCATTTTACAGATGATAAACTGAGGCAAACAGGGTGAAATGACTTATCCAGGATCACATAACTAGCAAGTGTCTGAGGCCAGATTCAAACTTTGGAAGATGAGTCTTCCTGACTCCATGCCTGACATTCTATCCACTGTGCCATCTATTTGTACCTATCTTTAGCCTATAGAGCTCAATTCAGTATTGGACAACTCACAAGAGCATTTATGGCCTATGGAGTGCAATAATTTTATCTGTCTACCTCTAAATGTATGAGTATATCTCTGTTTCAACATATAAAAAAGAGATAAACCTACATACATGCATCTACAATCAATCCTCAACTTCCACAGGGATGACATTCCAAGAAAAAGGCAAGAAATTTTTTAAAAATGTTGATACATTGAACCTATGGAAAATAGAGGATTAGGTTCCCACAACAACCCAAAACCTGTAATCTTTCACTAGAGATTGCTTAAAATACACTTTCTGCACACTATTCTTCATAACAAAATATTAATTATGATGATATATACTTTTGCTAATAAAGTAACCATGAAATATCTCATAAAATAGAGAGCAAAAAATAAAATTGGTAACTTGAAAAACATTTTTTCTTGATAATTTTTCCTCTGTCTTTGCACATTTAATGAATGATTTGTTTAGACCAAATTTGAATGACTTCAGATATTCCAGCATGATATTTATCTACCACCTTCATTTTCTCACTGAGGTATATCACTGATTTTGCATGCTTGAATTTGAGTCAAATGATTTGTGCAACACTTTGAGGGCATAATTGCAACACAAAATTTGAGTGTTAAAGGTGAAGAACCAAAATATGAAATGAATGCATACATAGGACCGTAGGGTGAACAAGACCTAAGAAGCACCTAATAGGATACCAGCCATTCCACACACTTGCCTACACATGCCCCTCACTTTTTCTCTACTATGGATAATGGTGAATGTGCATGGAGACAGTGTGAGAGTGAAAATTAGGTTACTGACTAAATCATGCGAATACTTGAAATCATGAAAGTTAAACAGACAAATGTTGAGATTGACTGTAATACATGGTATACACACATATAAATTATGAATGGTGGATCCATATATTACATCTGTACAGTTGCATATCTTGTCAAACCTAAGTGAGACAATATGGCAATGTAAATAGAAACGTGGTCTCACGGTCAGGAAAATCTGAGTTCAAATCTCTTATCTGACACACACCAGTTTTGAAATTTTGGTTAAGTTATTCAGCCTCAGTGTCCAAGGAAACTTTACAATGACATAATTTGCAGAGAAGCTAATGTTCTGCATTGGTAGAGGAATTTCCTTACTGGTAGCCTCTGACAACAGTGAAATCATAGGTCTCTGCCCCTGAATGCACATGTATATGGGTCTGTCTATCTACATACATATACATGTGTGTATATGCATATATATGTATATATGAACACAGATATATACATGTGCATGTATACATACATATTCACATACACACATATATGCATATATACTCATACATATATAAACAAGCCTATAACATCCATATAGACATAAATATATGCAAACACATCTACATAGATAGGTAGATAGATAGATAGATAGATAGAGAGATAGACATATACATTTAGTCTGTGAACTCCTTAAGGATAGAGTCTTTTGTGGGGGGGGGAGGGGGAGAGAAATGTTAGTCCCAAAATGTATTACTGGAACATAGGCACTTAATAAATGCTTGTTGAATTGGATTGAACGTTGCCAATAGACAAGGATTTAGACCCAGATTTCAACAGGAAGACAACAAAATTGGAGACTGGGAGACTTCAACATATTAAAAAAAATCCCCTCAACTCCACTCTCCTGAAACAAAGATCTATTCCTTTACTCAATATTCCTGTGACATTATATCATTATGAGTCATGCAAAAATAAAGTACCAAAGGGTTGATATTAATGATCACTCCCAGGGCAATGAAAAAGTATATGATGGGTGAGACCAGAGTGCAACATACAAAGAAGAAATCAATCAGAAGGAACAGGATAAAGGATTTCATCAAAAAAGTATGACTTTAAATATACCCAGTACCAGTGAAGACCTTTATTTTAACATGGAATCTTGGCTTTTTAAAATTAAATTCCCTGCCAATTAGAACATTTGGACTATAAAAATGAATGAAAATGTTCAAAAATATTAGGCGACAGTGCCTGAATATGAGTAGAAACCCATATTCTACTTGCATTCATGGGAGCACTACCATTTAAGAGGAAGTAGTGAGAAGTGGTATAAAAGATACCTTTTCAGAGAAATGTGACCAAAATAGAATATGGACTGGTCATATAATGAGAGTGTGAAATAATCAATGGGTAGGTTGTCTATTCCATTATTAACTCTGTGATCTAAAAGAATGAGAGGAAGCGCCCCAAAATGTCAGGTAGATTCTTTGTACCTCTCTGAGGAAGACATGGATGACTGTCGTTTGAGATGGAAAGGCACCTATGTCCTGCAATCTGGATTTTTGGAGTGAATACTCCCATAGATGAGGTCACTGATCCATTAGCAACAACAGAATATTAGAATTAGTACCTAGAAAAATGTTTTGCTTATTGTTCTGGAAACACTCATAGAATTCAGTTTGCCTAGCTGGATTATCTATGCAACAATTTATTTTCTTGTTTCCTATAGATGCTATATTAAGGGTGTTGAATAAATATCAAGTGTTGTCAAGAAGAAAAAAGCCCAGTTTTATAGAAAGAAAAGCACTATACATAATATATAAAAGATACTATTTTTATTCTTAACATTTAGTTGCAAGATAAAACATAAAATAAAATGTTATATCCAAATTTTCATATAAATAGTAAGAGCACATAGACAATAATGGTAGTTAGAAATGACATAAATTTCAGGCAACAACCTTGTGTGCAGTGAAACTTTAATGATAGGAGGAGTATGAAGCTTCCTTCACCAGCTGATAATCTATTTTCATTTGTTAGCTAATGAATGGAGTCCCTGGAAATGTGAATTTCTGCTTCAAGCAAAAAGTCGTGAATTAAAATATTGCATTTTAAAATTTTGGAATAAACAAGATTAAGTTGCTGAAATTATGTACCCAGATAATGTTAATCAACATCTCTACCCCCACCATCCCAGCCAATTTTTTCACTGTTTCTATTTCTGATAGAGATAGGGATAGAGGCTAAGTTAAAGATTTCGCTGGTATAGGGAACTTATGAATGAGGGAACCTACTCTACCAACTCAATTTGACATGTTCTCTGAAAGTTATTAAAGAAATGTTCAGAGTATTGAGAGGTTAAGTGATTTTCCGGGGGTCATAGAGACAGTATAAATCAGAAGTGGAACTTCAAACAAGAATATTTTCCCTCTGAGCCCAGGTATCTTTCTATGCTCTCTCCCTCCTTCTCTCTCTCCCTCCTTCTCTCTCTCTCTCTCTCTCTCTCTCTCTCTCTCTCTCTCTCTCTCTCTCTCTCTCTTATATTTATTGCTTGGGCTATTATTTCTTTCATAGGATTTTGGAATAAAATTGTTATCTCTGTTACAGGAATAAGAGAGGCACTCTAAAGCTCATAACATACTAAAACAATTATAATAGTTAACATTTATATAGCACTTACTATGGGCCAGACACTGTGCTCAGCCCTTTACAAATACTATCTCATTTGATGTTCACAACAGCCTTGGGAGGTAGGTGTTGTTATAATCTTTAATTTCATGGTTGATACAACTGAAGAAGACAGAAGTCTAGTGACTTGTCTAAGGTCACATAGCAGAGGCCGTATTTTAATGTAGACCTTCCTGACTCGAGACTCAGAGCTTTATCTACTGTGCTTTTTAGCTACTCTTGAAATAAATTTCAATTGGAGTTGAAATAAGTTTCAATGGAATTGAATTCCAATTAGAACAAACAAGGGAGTCATAGAAATAAATTGAAGTGAAGAACCATATGGAATCCTGCTTCATTTTACAGAAAAGAGAACTGAGATGCAAAAAAAAGATAATTTACCCAGAGTCACTCAGGTATTAAGTAGAACAAGAATTTGAATCCACTTTCTCTGATTCAACCATTAGTTATTGGCACTATCGAAATATATCAAACTGTCTCCTGAAAGAGTTGATGTAATTCCTAGAGGGACCTTAGTAATATAATATCTATACTGCTAAAAACAAACTATTGGTGCTGCTTGTTCTTCATGCTCAAAGAGGGCAAAAATGACACCACAATGTCAGGGTCAATGTACAATGTGTCTGACGGTGGATGATCATACCAGTAAGAACTCAGAATGCTCTATAGTTTGGGCAAAAAAAGAAATGATAAAATTTAAGGTTATTGAATAGTATGACAACAAAATAATGGAATAAAACAGCATGGTAATGCCTTTTGTCTTGCAGACAAATTGGATTTAAATGAGGCAGAGTTACATGAAGTTATCAGCTTCACTCTGTCTTCCGGCATCATTGGAGTCCAACAGCAAGATAAAGTCAAGATGATAGTTCTGGATCTAGCAGATAATCTTGACATCTTCAGTGTCTGAGTAAGGTCTAAGTACTCCATAGCACCCGCTCCCACTACGTTTGTGGTTCACTGAAAAAAAAGTCTACATCTGTCTACTCTACTTGGGAAGTCTTCACATGCTTGAAGTAGACAAGTAACTCACTGATGGGTCTGAGGTCCTTTGGTTACCCTCTACCTGATTTAGCCCATCTGCCAAGATGGTTTACCTGAGTGTGGCTGCTGCACATGCTACAGTTTTTTGAACCACAGGAGAAAGGTAGGTGACAAATGGACACCAGAAGTATGAGCAGCCCTGAAAAGGGACTTGGCAGCCCTCATACCAGAGATACTAGCAAAGACTAGTACACACACCCCATACAGACCAACTAGATTATGGCATAGTTAGTTTTTATACAAAAACTAGATCTGTGATTCATTGGTATAAAGAACTAGATGAGGAAACTGTTCATTCAGGATAGCATTTCTCTGTAACTTACAGTCTTAGAGAGTTGCCTAGTGCTAGAAGACAAGGTAAGTGACTATCCCAGGGTCACAGAGTCAAAGTACAGAGTAAGGATTTGAATTTTAGAATTTGTTGCTCTAAAGAAGGCCTTCTATCCACTATATCATGCTGCTTTTCAGACCGTGGCATAATAGATCTCTCTATTGATACCATCTTAACAATTCCATCCACAGCATTCCATCTTTTACCTCCTGACTTTTGTACTGGCTACTCCCCATTTTCAGAGTGCTCTGTGACCTCATTTGCCTTCTTGAGACCCCTAGTTTCCTTTTAAAGCTCAGCTGAAGTACAATTTTCCATCTCAGTTCTTTTCTGAACTTTTTTCCTTTTCAGTTTTTAGTATTTCATACATACCACCCTCAAAATTATGTTTTGTGCTTATCTTCTATCTGATTATCCACACAGAAAAGTCAGACGGTGTCTGCATTGGGATTCAAACCATTAACAGCCCCTCCTACTCTGCTTACCATAATAGCCCTAGACTACCCTCTGAACCTTGGACTGAGACTCAAATCTGTTCTGATGTAATGCAGCTTTAGATATGCGCTTTTCCTAAAAAAAGATACTAGAATGTATATCGGTCCAGGCAACCTATGAATTTTCATTGTCTGAAATAGTCTGCTCCATAATCCCAGGCAGAGATGGTCAATATAGAAGTAAATGTTCTTCTATTAGTTATGTGGAGCTCCAAAGGGGCAGACAGAGCAATCCCTGGTATGTTCCTCAGAGGCAGAATTCCCTTCCAGATTGCTCTCTATCTGAAGACCCATACTCTTGCTCCAGATCATCTACAAGGTGAGATGGGGAAATTGCATCTATTTATGCCAGATGTTCTTTGTTTAATTCAATTACTAGCCTAAAAATATTTTTAGAAATACATCAAAGAGGCTTAAAGGAGAAAATCTTTATGGCTGATCATAGGGGACTTGATGAAGGAGATGACATTTTAAGTTGTGCTTCACAGGATGGGTATACATTTAGTAGATGGAGAGGGAGATTCCAGGCATAGGACACAGCGTGACCAAAGTATCCTGGGAGCTGTCTCCCCATCTTCATGTATGACTCATCACTGAGGGACTTGCAGTAAGAAATGGCAAAGGGTCCCTTAATTGTCAGTTTGATTCAGATGATTCAGTGGAGGTGCAAAACTGATCAAGATGTACCTCTGTCACTCTATTTCTGGATCTGAAGCATGTTAACTATTTAGAGTTGGGTCTGGAGATTTAAAATGTGGAATGGAGTGACCAGCCCATTTTCCACTTAGCCTCTATGAGGTCACCAACAAATGGCCACTTCTAATTTTTTGTGTTTGCTTATTTTGGTATAAATATCCCATAGTGGACATAACAAGAACTGGTAATCACAGTGTAGGTTCTTAAAACTCTAAGTCTTGGAAGACCTTTGAGTGATATGGCATCTCTAGGACTGAAGTGGCTATTAGAAGGAGAAGTCTCTGCATCAGAGAATTTACTCTCACCAAGAGGATTAGCCCAAGACTGGTTGATGTAATTAGCAAGCAAGTACTGGGAGTATTTGGACAGTTAAGTGCCAAGGTGAAATATAAAATGTCTGATTAGAATGCAAAAATGCTTTACATTTTAATGAGGCTTAGGTATTAACTTCCTAGATAATTATAATCATAGTTAAGTTACTGAATCCTGTTAATACTCTAAATTCTGCTAAATTGGCCATGATTCTTCTATTCTCAGCATTTCATATCCAATTCATATTTCACATTGAGTACCTTGCTATTTTCCTCTTCCTTGTTGGGGAAGCCCTAGATTGATCAATCAAAATAAGCACCATCCCAGGGATGTTAAGACAAGGACTTTGTTTTTAAGCCATTGAGTGTATAGATAAGATAATTTGCTATCAGCAGATATATATATATATATATGTATATATATATATATATATATATATATATATATATATAGGCTATTCCATACCACACTTGGGCTACAAACCACTATAATTAGGCAGGATATAAGGAGGGACAAATGTCCCAATCCCTATGAACTCAGCCTGGTAGTACTGGAAGAGAATCACACAAATTATAGTTAGACAGGTAGGCTGGTTTCAGATTGTGGAAGGCTTTCAATATCAGGCAAACAAATTTGAATTTGACTCAGTAAGTGATAAAAGAGCCACCGGAGATTTTTGAACAGACTACTTAGCTGATACTTATGCATAAGAAATTTCATTTTGGTTTTGAAGAAAATGGATGACAGAGGGAGTAGAGAAGTAGGAAGAAATGTCAGGTTATCCTAAATGACTAGAAAGATGTTAATGAATAGTTGTATGAAGATATTGGCAGGGGAAATGGAGAAAAGAGGACTGAAGTTAGGGATGTTGTTAATTATCTTCCTTCACAGAATGGATTGAATATTAATGTGAATTTATAACTTTTAATAGCAACTTGAAATAAAATTGACATATGAATATGATACTGAAACTTACGTACTATGTCATTTATTCACAAACTCTAAAATTATAACCTACTCCAATACAAGAAAATCCATTAATGTCTTTCCGTGTATTCAACATTGTACTAGGAGATGAAGGGAAATAATCGTTTAATTGAAATGAACCCTTAAGAGCTTGCAAAAAGCTTTACATAAATTACGTCATTGAAGTCTCACAACAACCATATGTATTAGATATTACAAGCATTATTATTCCTATTTTAAATTGAAAGAAGCTGAGACTCAGAGTTTCAATTACTTGTCCTATGTCACATAGCTAATAAATGTCGCATGTGGAAATTGAACCTAGATTTTCCTGTGTCAAAGTCCAGAACTCAATTTATTATGCCATACATATAAGAAAAGTCATTTAATAGCCACAGTTTGCTCAACTGTAAGTTGGGTATAATAATAGATCCTACCTCACAGGGTTGGTTTGAACATTAAATGAAATATTATATGCAAAGCCTTTGTAAAAATTAAAATGGTACCAAAATGCTAGTTGTTGTTGTGGGTTGTTAATCATAAGAACAATCATTTTTTTGTAACACTTCCTCTTTAGGAGCTTACAACCTAATGAGAAAAGCCAGCAACACGTTACTAAGAGGTTATATATCTATATGTGTTAGAGATTCACAGAATACAGCTCCAGGTGAGATTCAAGGGAAGAGAGTACTGTATAAACAGTTTTGTTAACCCCCTGGCACCTTGGATAGTTCCTGTGACATAGTTGGTGCATAGAAGTGCTTATCCAATGCAATTGAATTTGGGGTTTACTCCTGGCCCTTAGTGAAGATTTCCTAAAAAAATGACGTTTGAGTAGAATAGGAATTGTTCAGGTCAATGTGGGATGAGAGAAAATTCTAGTTTAAAAGGAGAGTCTTAGCAAAGGCATTAGCTTTGGGAAAGTCCAATGACAGAGATGGGCAGACAACAGCCCAAAATAGAATAATCCAATGCAGAGTGAGTGGAAAAGAGTAATAGGAGACAGAAAACTAAAAAGGCAAGGGTATCACCAATATGGTGAGCTCACACACACACAGAGCAAAAGAGAAACATGAGATGAGAGATTTAAAACATGGAGTAAGAACATGTGTCTATAAATAGCTAGGCAGATGGTAAATCTTTAAGCACAGCTCATCCATATGGTAGCTGAGCCAATTTAATATAGGATCAGTAGAGTGCAAAAAAGCATTGTTTGATTTCTCAGCTAGAAAGGACCAGTATATCTTCACTTCTTGTCCTTTAGATGAAATTCTTGGCACCCTCAATGAGACAAGCATTGTGTTGTTGTGTACCGTAAAGACCAAAGAAGACTGCATACTATGGAAGTGGAGAAAGTGAAATGAGTGCATAGCCCAGCAAGGGAAATTGGGGAGAGTACAGATTTTAATGTGTCAGGGTATATTTGAAAAACAGAAAGGACTTAATTTTCAAAGAAACAAAAATTGTGATATTCAGAAAAAATGCCATGTAAACTGTGAAAATTTCTGGTGGAATAAAATTAGACAGTGATTACCCAGTTCCCATTTGCTCTTTTCTTAATTCCCATAAGTCATGAAGTCTCTTTCTGCTCAGATACCCAAGTAATAGCTCATTAACTATAAGTTTGCTTGTTCCTTTTCACTGGAGTTCTAATTTAAGTATATCAGGGAAACAAATGCAACATTTGCAAGGGGTAAACATGAGCACACAAAAGATTGTGAGGGCAGAAGGAATGTTTATACCTGATGAATTAGATTTCATCAATTAGAACCAATATCTTAGCCACTTTCTCAAACACCTTTTCCATCCTTGACTTCTAGTACTTAACCTTCTTCCCCATCTTTCAGCATGATGGTACTAATTTGAAGTCTCATTCTATAGGGCCTTAGAAATCATCCAACCCAACCCCCTTATTTTACAGTTGAGAAAACTGAGGCCCCAAGAGGTGAAATGACCTACCTAAGGTCACACAGGTAAGTAGTGGTGGAAGGACAATGCAAGTGATCATCTCCTATGAAGTATAGAATAGGTGTGTTCTCAGGCATTGTCAGTTATATAAATCGATTGAAATGTGTCCTGTCAAGAACCAACTGAAAATATTAATGATTTATTGTCACTTGTACATAATTTGAAGAGGAAAAAATGAACAAAGCTGGATCTCATTAAATTTGAGAGGGGAATTTATTAGCAGAATCGTAGGATGAATAACGGTTGCATTAATGTCCTTATTCGCTAAGATGTCATATTTCTCCCTATACCACTGAACAGAAGACCTTCCTCTGATCATGTCACTTTGCTCAAAAGTATTCAGCAGTTATTTGTTATGTATCAAATAAAATATAAACTATTTTTGACTATGTAAATTCTACCCATTGTTCCTAATCCTGCCCTCTGAGATCAATTGCAGTAAGTCCAATCTTACTTGTCCACAAGATCCTTCAGATATTTGAAGATAGCTTTTATTTCCCACCGGAGTCTTTTCTTCTCAAGGCTATGGCATGGTCTCTAAGGGATTCACCATTCATTTTGCTTTCCTCTGGATGTTTTGTAGCTTATCAATGTCCTTACTAAACTCTAGCACCCAAAATGGAACATGGTGACCCATTGAGAGTGATTTTACCAAAGCAGAGCATACAGGACTATTAGCTTTGCATTCCTAGAAGTTATGCCAAGCTTAATGAAGCTTAAGATTGCTTTGCTTTTCCCCCCTAAATATAGTTTCATTTTGTTGGCTCATATTAAATTTGCAACTCATTAAAATATCAAGCTCTCCCCTCACCCAACTTAAACTGACATGTCATTGGTGCCCCTTACATTGTACTTTGAATTGAAGTTACTGAACCCAAGTATAAGATCTTATCTTTATCCTTATTAAATGTGATCGTATTTAAGTCAATTCATTGCTCTGGTCTGTTAAAGACTTTTAGGATCCCTTATACCATCTTCCAATATTCTTACTGTCCTTCCTAGCTTTGTGTTATCAGAAAATTTGATCCCAGTCAGCTGTGCCTTCATCCAAATTATTGGATGAAGAAGAAAATTCAGCACAGGCCCACAACCAAATCTTTGAGACACTGAATTGGAGTCCTCCTTAGAAGTTACCAATGAACCATAAACAGCCCGTCGGGATTGATCAAACTGTAATCTTGTTTAGCTCACATTTGCTTGTCTTTTCCTTAAGAGTTACAAGATGATCTTTATCAAGTGATTGACTAAAATGGAGACCAAATCAATATCTTTAGCATTCTTCTCATTTATCAGCTTAACAAGCCTGTAAAAAAAGAAATAAAGTTTAACTGCAATGACTTCTTGAAGCTGTGACTCTTGATGACCAGTCCTCATTGTTGTCATTCATGAAACATCTCAATTTACTCCTTATGGTCCTATCTGCTTTCTCCAGATCCAGGATCTACGTTTACATTCCTCTCCTTGTCATATTCTCTAATTTCTCTTAATTTCCTCATAACATTCCCACCAATTCCATCACTGCAATAAATTCCAACCTTCTCAAGACCACATTGTGGAATCATCCCCAAAGGACTTTTTCTATCTTCTGCCTCCTTCTCTGGGTACCCTTTTCTCCCTCTACTCTTTTTAGCTTTCCTTTATGTGTTGTCTTCTCCTTGAGGGCTAGGTTCATATTTCCTTTACTATTTTTAATCTCAGCATTTAGCACAGTCACCGGCACACAGGAAATTTTTAAAGAATGTTTGTTAACTGACTGATCTCTAAAATATCTTATTTCCTTTTAGTAAGGATAAGATTCAATTTTTGATGAAATTACCATTAAGACAAATAAAGATGTGATTAGCTGCTCTGCTCTTGGCAGAGAAAGTTACAACAGACATCTGGAAAACTGAATACCACTGACTCCCATCACTATTTTATCATGCCTTAGAGTCAAGCATGTTATCTCTTCCTTGAAATCATTTATTTCCTCTTTCTGACCAAGTTGTCTGTACTATGCTATAAGGACATTGTCTTTCTCCATTGATCTTCTTCTAAATGTTCTTTAGTATGAATTTACCTTCAACCACTGGTTATTTTATTTCTTCATTCAGAATACCTTATTTATGTTGTGATTGTGTTCATCCTTCTTTTTCAAAGAAGACCATGAAATCAGAGAAATGATGAAATGACTTGTACTTGACTTTGTTTTGAGTGAGGGAGGGCTGCACAAGGTCACCAGCCTCACTTTCTCCTCCTGAGCCATCTGGATCCAGTGACCAGATATTCATCAGGATGACTGGAGATGGCCCAGAATGCCATGGGAAACCTTGGCCTTTTTAGACTAGGCCTTCCCTTATTAATGTACAATGTTATGTTCGTATCTCCAACTTTTAGGTGTCCCTATTTAAAAATGATATGCCAATCCAGAAATATAATCTGATTATGCATTCCATCCAACCAAGCCTTAGCAATACCTGTATGGTTCAATTTTCTTCCTTTGACTAGGATTTAACATACTTGATGCTAAACGTTTTGCATTTCTGTGCAAAAATTTGGGGCCTCAAGTATTGCTACAGGCCTCTTCCCTAAATTTTAACTCCTATGAACTTCTAGGTATCTCTTTTGCTATTATTAACTTTATATTGAACCTTCTCTCCATAGATTCTAAACTTGACCTAGATTGAGGAGGTGGGAGGAATACAAAGGAAAATTTCCCCCCCTTTTTAATACTCTTTATTCTGATTAGATTTTCAAGCCATTTGCCAAACTGTAACTGATTTACTGTAACTCATTCTAGCCCTATTCTCTCCTGGCTATAGATGGTGAAACACTTTCCAAGCTCCTCCTTGCAGAAACTAATTGTGCCAATTTTATCAATCTCCAGAAAATTTCAGAGTTTTGTAAAGAAGATTCATAGAAACTCAAAAAGGTCACTTTAACTATCTCAAGGGGAAAAACCAAGTAGATAAAAATGTTTGTGCTCCAGCTTATGAGAGTCAGCTAGGTAGTCATCAAACATATATCTAAATCGTGAACAGACCTTATGAATACGTAATGAATGGGACCCCAAACTGATTCAAAATAATCAAATAAAAAACAGATTTCCTTTGGGATATTATACACTGTTTCTAATGTCTCCAAACTTTTCCCTGAAAAAAAAAAAACAACCTTAGATCTAAACAACATACTAACATTTTGACTATGCAGAACCATGTAGTTGTGAGTCATTGAATATTATATTCTCTGAAGAATTAAAATTTGGGGTCACCTAAAGGGCAATGGTAGACAACTAGGTGGCACAGTGATGAGTGATGTATCTGAAGTCAGGAATACTCATCTTTTTGATTTTAAATCTGTTCCCAGACATTTGGTAGTTGTGTGACCCTGGATAAGTCACTTTACACTGTTTGCCTCAGTTTCCTCATCTGTAAACTGAGCTAGAGAAGGAAATAGCTAACCACCCAAGTATTTTTGCCAAGAAAACCCCCAAATAAGGTCACAAAGATTAGGACATAACTCAAACAATTCAACAACAACAACAAAGAAGTGGAGAGAGTGATGTTGGGTATGAACAAGCTATATTAGTAGCAAAGAACTGCATAAGAAATATGGCATCAAAGACATCATAATGAAGATTGGTGACTGGGAAATGAGGTGATTGGATCACACACAATCTATAGTAGTCCTCTACTTACCATCTAGCAGCAGGTAGTCATATTACCTATGTGCCTGGCAATGTGGGAAGAAGTAAAGGAAACTTAAATAGATAGGATTAAGAAGAGGCCTTGGGAAATAAGAGATAAGATAAAGAAAATAAAAAAGGATATTAACCTGATTTTGCCAATGCATTCAAAGATACAAGGCTGGAACAGAAACATTCTGTCCCTCCATGCTCTCTGAGTTAGAGCTCCACCACAAGGTACATCCACATTGACAAACCATGGCTGGTTATCAGCTGAACTGAAACTTTTGTTCTCTTTGAAATAAGGAAAATAAGAAGTCCCATGTCCCAATTTCCTAGTTTTTGGTTCTGATTTAGGGGAGTATCATAGTTATTCTTTATAACAATTTCAAGTGATTAGGGATGCATCTCAAACTCCCCAAACATTCTCCTAAAAGTGTCTTATGCATTAATCTCTTATGGATTTATATGAGTCATCTCGAACATGTCATTTTCAATTTACCTAGACTTTTTTTTTTGGTTTTGGAGGTAATGAAGGTTAAGTGACTTGCTTAGGGTCACACAGCTAGTATGCACCCGAGGTCACATTTGAACTCAAGTCCTCCTGACTCCAAGGCTGGTGCTTTATCCATTGCATCATCTAGCTTCAACTTAGACTCTTTTTTAAAACTATCTGTAACTTCAATTCAAAAAAGACACGTAAAGTTGAATAGATCTTAGGTAGTGTCCAACTCCCTCATTGAACAGATGAGAAAAATAAGGCCAAAGAAAGAAATGACCTTCCAGAGGTCACACAGGAAATAAACATAAGGATCACAATTTGAACTGCAGTCCTGCTGTATCAAACTCAGCAAAGAATTAGGACAGAGAGCACAGAAAGAATTTCTGTGTTCAAACCTATGTCCATTTAGCAGGAAATTGTATTGCACCTGGTGAACTTTGAATTTTGCCACAAGTAGGTACTGGCTGTGTGACTCTGGGTAAGGTACTTCACTTTTCTCTCCTTAAATTTCCTCCTTTGTAAAATGGTAATGACAATAGCACCTACATCAAAGGGTTGCTGTCAGGAGTGAATGAGATTATATGTGTGAAGTGCCTTGCAAACCATTAAGAATATCACCATCCTGATTAAGTATGAATAATGAATCCTCTGAAATGGTCATGAAATCTGTACTGTCTATGTACACTGGACTGGAACCAATCAATTCTTGGACTTTAAAAAATCATCACTCAGAATAGTGTAAATTTGAATACATGAGACCATTCACTATTCACACTAATCAGAATCTAGTTAAAAATATTAGTTGCTGTTGTTGTTAAGTTGTTGTAACACTTCATTTTATGGTCGTTGAACTTTTGAGATTGCAAGTTAGATACTTTATGAAGGCAGTGTGGCCTGATCAATAGAGCATATGACCTGGAGTAGTCAGTAAGATCTGGGTTTGAATCTCACCTCTTAAATTTTATATTATTTTATTTATATATATGTATATTTATATATATATAAATATATATATACATATTTATATTATATTATTTATATATATATATGTATATATATGTGTGTGTCCCAAGGAAAGTTATTTAACCCCTCTGGGTCTCAGCTTAGTCGTGTATAAAATAAAGAAAATTAAAACGGTTATCTTGGAGTATTATTGTGCAGATCAAGTGTACAAATGTATGTTAAACACTTTGCAAACCTCAAAGAGCTATGCTATTGAAAATTACTTTTTTTTCTTTATTTCAAAATGGATTATGGAGAGCAAGACACTCAAAACTTCAAACAAAAAAATGGTTATAGCATAGCGATGATAATGGATATCTTTATGAGATATTTATTTTATATATTTATCACTATTATCTTTATAATTATATATACTATAGATTTATATTTTTGGAATTTATAAGGTGCGTTACATATATTTTTCTCATATTCATCTTACAATAATCTTCTGGCATGGGGTCATTATTATCTGCATTTGACAAGTGAGGAAAACTGGGGCTTAGATGGCAAAAGGTCCAAGGTCACACATGTAGTACAACTCTGAGGGGAATATTCAAACCCAAGGGTTCCAGACTCCAGTTCCCATCTTCTACTGACTATCCTATATCTTCTCAATACCACAGAGTTACAGTGTTATTGAATTGACTGTGCCTATTAAAGTATTCAAGGAATACTATTCTAATTTGATTTTTATTATTTTTAATCCTTTCTTCCGAGAATTACAGTCCTTTGCTCCCTATCGGGAGGTTGAGTTAATCTAAGATCAGACAAAGTCTCTACTTTGCATAAATCAAAATGAAAATCACAGAGTCACGGGCTTTCTCCCTCTTGCCGAGATGCCTGAGGAATGAACATGCTGTTAAGTTGTTCTCACAGCTGGTACATGGAGGGGAGATAGATGGAAAATTTCAAAAGTCACAGCCAACAGGATGCAATGAAGTTCACTTCTCAATGAGATGTGCGTAAGTGACAAAGACATCTGTCTAAATGCTTGGATGGCTCAGTGATCCATAGCACAGACCCTCCCAGGTGACTGCATGTATCAAAAGGTCTGGTGTGGTTAATTTAACATTTCTAGCTGGGAGGGAAGAAGTGGGAACCCCAGGGAATATTCATTTACTTCAGTGTTGGATAAGTCAGGTCTTGCCAAATTGTTAAATGTAATCCAGAGAAGAGAGAGAAGTTAATCTGATAGTTATTAAGTAGATAAAAAGGTATGTATCTGCATACTTCAAAGGTCTATTGTCTCTGAACTATAACATGGGACTTGGGCTCTTTGACCTCATGTGAGTCATTTAAACCCTTTGGGTCTCATTTTACCTATCTGTGAAATGGGAATAATAAAGTCTATATTATCTATTCTTCAGGATTGTTTCAAGAATGAAGTGAGATATTGAATATAAAAACTAGAAAACACCGTGAAAACGAGAAGGCACGCAAAGATATGAAAGGCTACTAACATTCTACCATTATCAGATCTGTGCCTAGTATTACTAGAACTGTTACAAGTATTACTAGTTTAGGTGTCCTCAAACTCTTAGACTTTTGGAATACCCTGTACTTTGATGATTTCTTTTATTTCTATTATAGTTGACATTGGAGGCTAATGATGTGACTCCCCAGACTATCACAGTCTCTGCTACTGCTTCTCCTACTACTGTTCCTTATTTCTACTATTGATGCTGCAGCTGAGGCTACATTGGTTATTGCTGGAGTAACAATAAGTCTAATGAAGACCTTAGGATTTAGAGTTCTTATGAGCTGTGGGAGAGTGGAAGCTAACTGGAGATCAGGGTTGGAAGATGAAACATTAGCATCTCTACCAAGAAAGGGAGGAGTGAGAATGGGGAGAGGGCAGTGGAGCAATCCTTGATGGTGATATTTACAGTTCCCTTCTACAAACTGAAGCATCCAAAGGAGACCATGAACGGTGACATCTGAAGATACCTTCCCTCCTCCCTCCCTTCTTTCTTTCCTTCCACTATTCCTTCTTTCTAATCTTCCTTCCTTTTGTCTATATCTTCTCTCCTTCCTTCCTTCCTTTGTTTGCTCATCTATTTATCTATATTTGCATCTGTTTATCAATGGTAGGTCCTCAGTCTACTAGCTGGAGTGCAGAAAGAAATACAGATAAGAAAGTTGTATACTTCTGCTTGCTTACTTCCACTTCTAGTAATTTAAAAAATCTGTTAAATATTGCATTTGAGTGATTTAATCTCATGAATACTTGTGACCTGGAATCACTTGATGTCCCTTTGTTCCCAGCAGGAGGATAGCAATAGATTTGGAAGACACACAGGAGAGAGTGACCTTTCCTAGGGCAAGGCTGAGACCTCAACTCCACAGGGATCTTGCTTTCTATCTGGGAATAGTATCACAAGTCACTCTGTAATGACTTTTCCAAGGGCAGAATTACTATGAACTTGGGACATTAAAGGAAAGATCTGCATCATAGAAGCAAGCTTAATAGTGAATGAGCTGTAGTACAACTACTATCTCTAGTACTATTCATCCTAATATTTGTACTTTTTGTGCTCCCACCCTTATAGTTATTCGTATTGCTACAGCTGAGGTTGTTACTCCTAACAGCATCACTACTGCTGACATGAGTTCCATTAAGATGTTTACTACTACCCTTACTATCGCTTCTATTTCTACTATTCTACTACTAATAGAGAAGCATCATCCTATTTCAGGTCTTCCTCACTCCTCACCTGCACTATTGAAAGAGCTTCCTAACTGATCTCCCTGGTCTCAACTCTCTCTCCTCCTCTCTAAGTCATCCTTCCACAGTTAAATATCTTTTTAAATGCCCTCCTCCCATCTTGGTAATATTTCTCTATTTTTAAGAAATTTGATATATAGACGCTAAGTGATGTAGTGGATAAAGCACAAAAAGAACTGAGTTCAAATATGATCTCAGACATTTACAAGCTATGTGACCTTGGCAAGTCATCTAACTTCTGTTTGTCTCAGTTTCCTCATCTGTTAAACAGAAATAATGCTAACACCTACCCCCCAGAGTTTTTGTGATATTGAGTCATTTTATTCCTCTCCAACTTTCCATGACCCTATTTGGGGTTTCCTTGGTGAAGATATTGAAGTGGTTTACGTTTCCTTCTCCAGATTATTTTACAGATGAGGAAACTGAGGCAAAAAGGGTGGTTTGACCAGGGTCAGACCATCAGTGTCTAAGGCTGGATTTGAACTCAGTTTTCCTGACTCCAGGGCCCAAGTTCTATCCACTGAGTCAAAAGAAATAATTTTAAAAATCACTTAGCACAGTACCTGGTATATAACAAGTGCTATATAAATTATCATTTATTATTAATATTATATTATTAGTAATAGTAATTAATTATTATATTATTGTGATTTTTATTAGTAATTGTTACTACTATTAGTAGTAGCAATGGTTGTAGTAGCAGTAGTAGTACTTCAAGAAACCTCTTCTAAAATCTCACAGTGACTTGGGAGTGACTATAGGTTCTCAAGAACAATGCTGTCGGAATGTAAGCTTTGCCAACATCAACTAAGCTATAACAGCTTTAAGTCAGGTCTCAATAATAGACTGAATCAGCTTCTCAAGAAGCAGTCTAGCCAATTGTGGAGAAAGGCATCATCGCCATGTTGTTGACCACATGATAAATTCCTCGCCCATGGCAATCCAATAATATTAATATCGTTAAGATTGCTACCACTACCATTGCTACTACCATTAATAAGGCTAATAAGCATCATAATAAACTATTATTTTTCTCCATTTTTTTCTGTTTTCTTTTGGTACTCAGTCACTGTCAATCATAGAGAAAAGCACTCTTATAAACACATTCATCATCATGGTTCCTAACCATCATCATCACCATCTTCATTATATGCATCATTATGTTGGACATGTCAGTATTCAAAGCTCAATGTTTGCAAAGCATTTTACGAATAAAGAAAATTTCATTTAATCCTCATAACAAAACTCAGTGGTAAATGATATTAACTATTGTTTTCCTATAATACTACCAATTCTTCCCTTCCCTTCCCCTCCCTTCCTTTCCCTTCCCTTTCCTTCCCTTCCCTTCCCTTCCCCTCCCTTCTTTTCCCCTTCCCTTCCCTTCCCTTCCCTTCCTTTCCCTTCCCTTCCCTTCCCTTCCTTTCCCTTCACTTCCCTCCTCTTCCCTTCTCTTCCCTTCCCTTCCCTTCCCCTGCCACCCCAGCTCCCTCAGTTCTGGAATAATGAGCTATGATCAAAATCAATTCTGCCATTGTTTATGGAGACAGATTGTGTTACTCTAATTCACTGTAGCCTCACTCACAATTATAACTTTTAGGCCAAGTAATAGCCTCCCAGACCATTAGTCTACTTTATGCATTTACCCAATTAGAATGCAAATTCCTTGAAGATGAGGAATCTTTACTTTTATATTCCTTTCCCCAGTAATTGCACAGTGCTTGGTAAACAGTATTCCCTCAACAAAGGCTTTTTACAAATATCATCCATTCATTTATTTATTCTTTCATGAATTTGTGCTATACAGCAGTGACCAGTCTCATAGAGTTTAAATGACTTTTTCCAGGTTCACATAGCTACCATTCACTAAAGGAAGTATGTTAAACTCAAATAATTCCTACTAGGATGTAAAGAGTTAATATATACTTCTAGCAGGGGGAATTTCATTTTTAATGAGAACATCTGGACAATTTGATCCTTAACCCAAAAGACTGGAGTCTTTAATTAATTGAATTTACATATTAACCCAAAAGACTGGATGAAGTCTTCAATTAGTTGAATTAACATAGTATTGTGGGAGCTATTTCCAATGCAAGTTCCATTTTCTATTCCAAATAATGATCTTTCTATTGTCTCTGAAACTATTAGCATGTAAGGAATGGCCTATTTTACCAACTCATAAACCTGACCCTGTTCAGAATTTAGTAGGGGTAGGACATCCAAATTTCTTCATCTTTCACCATCATCCTGATAACATGAAACATTTATGCCGAATCTCAGTGTTAGTCTCTAGCCAATTCAGACGCAGGGTTCAGTATGAGAAATTTGGAGAAGGGACAGAATGAGGCTTCTGTTATCTCTTTCCACTCACTCTCCTCGGTCCTTTACTACAATTACTGCATGGAAGAAGGGGTCACTTTAAGTATGTCATTCTAAATTCATTTACTTAGATGTGGAAGGAAAATTAGTCAGTCAGTTAGCCTTATTAAGATATAGCTATGTGGTAGACACTGTGATAATACCCCAGAAATTCAAGGAAGAAAAACAAACAGTCCTCAAAGGCCTTGTGGACTCTCATGGAAAGCATGCACATATAGAAATAAATATGAAAGCAGACATACTATAATTAAGGAGAAAAAGAAGCATGGACAGGTACAGGAAGGGATCAGGTTAGGCCTTGTACAGGAAATGACCTTGGAAGTAAACCTGAGATTCCAAGAGCCAGAGGTAAGGAGCAAATGCCTTCTAGGCATGGGACATATCATGTGCAAAGATAGAGAGAGAGGAGGTGGAATTTTGAGTGTGAAAAATAGGAAGTAGGACAGTTTTGGCTGAATCATTGAGAACATTATAAGTGTAGTAGATTGGAGCCAGGTTACAAAAGACTTTAAAAGTCAAACAGAAAGCTTAATAAATTTATTTTATTGGTCAGAGGTGTCAAACACAAGATTCTTGGACAGTGTTGAGGTTAGCAACATTCCTCACTGATCTGAATCAGATTAAAATGTAATTGGGAGATATGTAAGAAAATAAGTAGTAATACAGTGGAACATAAATAATGTTAATACGTGGTTTTCTAAGTCAGTGTGGACCCTACAAGGATCCTCTGGTTCAATTTAGTTTCTGAGTGTGACACTAGTGCTGTAAAGCAGAACATTTTTAAAAAATACACTAGAGGTTTGAGCAGATATTGATATTTAGATTAGAAAAATTCTGGATTTGTGGGAGGATGACTTGGGACAATGACCAGTTAGTTGGCTGTTTCAATAATGCAGGTGAAAGGTAAGGAAGATATGAAGTAGGAAGATACTTGTATTGCTGGAGAGAAGGGGACAGATGAGAGGAATTGGTAGAAAGAGAATTAATGAGACTTCACAGGTGATTGGATATGTGAGATGAAGGAGCATGATGCCAAGGTTGTGAAGCTGAGTGACTGAAAGGATGCTGAATAAACTGTGACTCGAGGAAGTTAGAGCCAAGATTCAAACCAGACCCACTTTTCCCAAATCTAGTTTTTCGCACCACTTATTTCACTACACTGTGCTGCCTTTCATTTAACAAACGATGTTTGTAGTAGCAGACTGGTCAAAGACCCATCAGCTTAGGAGAGCAGCTGCCCCCTTTTTGATGTAGATTTGGAGTCTATCAAGCATTCTCGGCATTATGTGTTTTAATTGCTCTACCCCAGTTCAAGTGGATCAAAATAATAAATGAGGCGATTTTATCTTTTAAAACAATAGCTTTTAATGAGAATGTTTCTGGATCTGGCAATTTGCAGTCGTGGTTTATTTATAGCAGTGCACATGATTCATCATTAGAATATCTTTCAAGTTTTGTAAGGGGGAAAATGTTCATATGTGCCTAAGCATCTTACCCTACCAGCTGTTCCTAGTTAGCTGATATTTCCAACAATACCCCAAATGGAACACTGGTGGTTCCATATCTCTTTGTTTGCATTCAGACTGTTTTCGCCATATGCAATCAATCTCATTGTCAGAACACAAGGCAGTATCTAATGTAGTTATAACTAGGTCTGTCAGTAAATGGTGGCCCTTGCCATTCCCAGGTGGCTTAGTTGATACTATAAGACATCTCTTTCCCAGAGTGGGAATCTGTACAAAGAATGTGGCGTATACTGCTCTGAAATGCCTTGTCCCATAGACTGCTTTGGGACCATTTGCCTGGGTGTTTCTAATTTCTTCCCAACTGTTCTACTGGGTAAAAGATGAACAATTATTTTTCAGTTTCTTTTGAAAGTAAAGTAGCCTTCAGTGGCAGAGAGGACTCCAGCACATATTATTGGACTCATACAGTAATATGTGCAAACATATTATATTATTATTGTGTTTATCCTTTGTTGCCAAAAAAGATCATGTCATCAAAGAAATAATGACATGACTTGCTGACTTGCACTTGACTTTGTTTTGAGTGAGGGAGGGCTATGTAGATCATCAGCCTCACTTCTCCTCCAAAGCCATCTGGATCCAGTGACCAGATGTTTATCAGGATGACTGGAGATGACCCAGGATGCAATGGGAGACCTTGATGTCTTTAGGCCAAGGCCTATTTAGGTACTCATTTAGGGTGAGGTAACACCCATTCATTGAATAGGCCTCTATAAGAAGTAGTCAGTATATGGCACCTTTAATGAGGCAACAATAAGAAAGAGATCAGGCTGAGAGGGAAACAGCAACAGTTACTATTGATAATTACTCTTGCAAGTCATGTCATCATTTCTCTAATTGCATGATCTTCTTTGGCAACAAAGGACAAACACAACCCTGTGAGTAGACTCAGCTCCTCCTCTCCTGTCTGCCTCCCCCCTTCCCTTCCTTCTCCTCTCCAAAGGAAGGTAAATTTGGATGGCCAAAAGATGTCGGGGTGACTTGGGGTTCACTAGTTAGTCTCGTCTCCCTTCCCTCTCCTCCCCTCCCCTTCCCTTCCCTCCCCAGCCTTCTCTTTCCTTCCCTTCCTTTCCCTTCCCTTCCCTTCTCCCTACTGCACTCCATGGGGCCCCTGCCCCCTGCCTAAAGGCTGTCTTCTGGAAATGTATTATATATAATACATGTGAATGTGTTACATATATAATATGTAACAATGTTTATGTATGTGTAACATGTACATGTATATGTACTGTGCAGATATATATTTTAGATATAATATGTACACATGTATATAGCACATGTATGTGTCTATGTATACGCGCATATGTATATATATGTATATATATATATATACAGAAAGAGAGACAGACAGACAGATAAAATAATAGATAGATAGGTATAAATATAGATATATGCTGAAATTATGATTTGCAGGGAACTCCATATGAGGAAATTCTGCCTCCTAATGCAGATGGCCTTGGTTGCAGCTCATAAGTTGCCTAGAACAGAGTTTAGCTAGTTACCCAATATCAGCTGCATAGTGTCATTGGGAAATTCTATACCGCATCATAGGTTCCTTACATCACTTTTTGTAATTGGCAACACTTAGTAGGTAAGTTTCTCTAGTACAATGACCAATGAAATATGAGTTTAGCCTTCATTTTCCTTGTGGGTGGGGTGTGTGAGTGTGTGTGTGTGAGTGTGTGTGTGTGTGTGAGTGTGTGGAAGGGGGCAGAATGAATCATACAGACTGAGAAGGTATGATTTGGTTGTCATCGTCTTTGGTAATCTCATTTCATTACCTTCTCCTTCCCCTTAAACTAAACTACTCCTCTTCTAAACTTTCCTATTAGTATTGAGGATGCTATCATCCTTCCAGTACTGTAGGTTTACCTCAAAGTCATCTTTGATTCTTTATACTCTCATCATTCCACATATCTAAATCATTTGCTAAATTTTATGAGTTTTATCTCCACAGCATTTCTTGAATCTGTTCCATTCTCTCTACTCATAGGGTTACTTTCCTACTTCAAGGCCTCATAAAGTCCCAAATGAACCACTGCAATAACCTTCTAATTAGTCTCCCTGCATCTAGCCTGCCGTTTCCCCCGACTTCATCATCTACACACCTGCCAACATGATTTTACTAAATCTTAAATAAGATCATATGATTCCTCTACTTTACGAATTTCACTGACATTTTATTGATTTTAAGATTGAACTTAAATAATCTTTATCATCTTTTTAAAATTTATTTTTTTGTTTGCAAATATTATAGTGTACAATGGTAAGTGTATATAATATCTAAAGAAACAAGTGAGTAAAGAAATAAATAAATGGACGAATGCATATTGGAGATCCAATCTCAGAATATTTTTTTCTAAGTGATGAGGCATAGTTTAAAAGTTTGGGAACAACTACATTTCACCACTATGGCAATAATTCATGGAATTATAATTCAATGAGAAGATCTTCCCCACCCATCCATGGGCCTGCCCTTTAAGGGGAGTTTGTTTAGTGAAGATTTGTAGGAAGACCGCCACCTTTTGTTAATTTTCTAATGAGGGAGGGTTGGTGCCCTCTGGCTCTGAAAAGAGTATAAATACTCTGAGGGTGAGGTTTTCCTTTGGGGCTTAGTTTTGGAAGAAGTTTTGTGTCCCAGAGGAGACTTTGGGAAGCTGCTATGCAGTCTCCTAGTTTTGAAAACCCAGATGTTGGTGATTCCCTCTCTGGTAACTATATATGTATGTAGCGGTCGTAGAACTGGAAGCCTCTCTATTGGTCTTTATTTCTTTTCTTGTATTTTTCTTTATTGGTGAATAATATGTGTGCTTGATTAAAGGAGGTTGCTAACCCTTCAAAAGTTGCCTTTCCTTTCAAAAAGCAGATCAAAGAACCTGTGATAGTAGGTGCCTCTGTGTATGTCAGGGTGCTTACTTTTATAGGCAGAAAGTTCTTGCCAAGTTTTTTTTTTTATTTACTTCTGTTTCCTCTTGCCTCCTGTTGAGATAAGAAGAAGAAATAATTATATAATGATCTGATGATGAAACTTACATGCAAGGCCTTTCAAGGATAAATGTTCCTGACTTCCAGGAGCCAAGATGGAAGAAGAAGCAGAAAACTGCTGTAACTCCCTCATATTCATCTCCAAAGAACCATCAAATAGTATCCCCAAACATCCTAGAACAGTAGAAACAGAGAAAAGATAAGGTAAACCAATGTTTTAGTCTAAGAGTCTTGGAATATCACTTGGTAAAAGGGGAGTCCAGCCCAAGACAGGAAGCATCTCAGAAGCCAATAGCAAGCTCCGCCTCACCAAGCCAGAGAGATATCCCGAGTCCCAGCGTGGTGGAGCAGGCAAAAGCCCAAACCAGGACCCCTCACTTGCCTCAGAATAACCAAGGAAACTAGTCAACTCCAGCATGGAGAACCACCACATGCTCCAATATAGCCTCAGGCAAATAAGCAACCTACAGAGGCTGGATCTCCACTTACTTTAGTGTAGCCCTGGTGAAAAACAGAAACACACTACCAGTCTTAGCACATGCTAGAAACCACTAGAAGAACCTTTTCTCAGCAGCAGGTAAATTTCCAGAAGCCTCCAGGCTCCAACAATACCAGCCACCTCCCACCCCACCTCCTTGGCATTGTACCAGACAACAGGACCTCAGGGCAACACCAGGTAAACAGCTCCTGCAGCCACTAGCACAAGAAGCCTGAGATAGTACCCTTTACACCCCAGGAACAGAGTTTAAATTTAAAAGAAAGGGAAAAAATGGTCAAAGAAATGAGCAAACCACATCAAGAATGACACCAGTAACAAAATACTCTGATCGTAGAAAGTTATGATCATCAAGAGCAAGACACAAACTCAGCAAAGGACAACAGTGTCAAAACACCTATGGGCAACACACAAAAGGAAAATGAAAAGTGGGGTCAAGCCCAGAAAGAACTCATGGAAAATCTCAAAAAGGAGCTTAAAAATCATATAAGAGATTCAGAAGAAAATAAGGGAAAGGAAATGAGAGTGATATAAGAGAATTATTTAAAAAAGAGTTAGCAGCTTTGAAAAAGAAAACAATTATGTAAAGAGTAAAATTGATCAAGTGAAAAAGAGAATGCAGGTATCTCATGAAGAAAACAACTCTTTCAAAAGTAAATTTGGTCAAATGGTAAAGGAAGTACAAAAGCTAACTGAGGAAAACAACTCCTTAATCGTGAAAAATGGCAAGTGGAAGTTAATGACTGTATGAGACAGCAAGAATCAATCAAACAAATTCAAAAGAATGAAAAAATAGAAGAAAATGTAAAATACCTCATTGGAAGAACAGCTGACCTGGGAAACAGATCCAGGTAAGACAATATCAGAATCATTGGACTGTCTGAAATAATGAAAAGGAGGACCTGGGCAACATCTTTTTTAAAATTATCAAGAAAAATTGTATCCTATAATCTGAGGGCAAAATAAGTATTGAAAGAATCCATTGATCACCTCAGGAAACAAAAATCTCCAGAGCACATTATAGACAAATTGCAGAACTATCAGGTCAAAGAAAAAAATATTGCAAGTTGCCAGAAAGAAACAATTCATATATTGGAGAACTACAGTCAGGATCACATAGGACTTAGCAGCTACAATATTAAAGGATAAGAGGTCATAGAACATGATATTCCAGGAAGCAAGATAGTTAGGACTACAACCAAGGATCATCTACCCAGAAAAATTAAGCATAATATTTCAAAGGAAAAAATGATCATTCAATAAAATAGGATTTCAAGCTTTCAAAAGAAAAACAGAGTTGAAGAAAATGATGATCTCCAATATCAAGTTCAAAGAAAAGCCTAAAAAATTAAAAAGAAGAAATAAAAAATAAGGGGTTCAATGGATTTGAATTGTTTACATCATTACATGAAAAAAACGATACTTGAAACCTGAGCAGTGGGCAGAACCAGAGGAGAGGCACAGAGGGTGGGAGATAAGCTGAACAGAGTCAGTGAGAGCCCCTGAGGGCTAGATATCAGCGCAGCACCTCCTGAGACCTTCAGCCCGAAGATCAAACTTCGGTAAGTCACCTACTTGAACTTCCGGGAGCCAGGATGGTGGAGTGATCAGTAAATGCCCTCTCCTCCCCCCTTGATGACCATGAAAGAACCATAAAATATTTCCCAGAAAAATCCCAGATTACCAGAAACAGCAGAAGGAGGCCAATAGTCTCATAACACCTGAGAGGAGGAAAATAGCTAAGGGGGATTCCTCCTACGGTGGCAGAGGCAAACCAGGAGGACAGAGGACCCAGGGCAGGGAAAACTTGCAGTAGGACCCAGGCAAGCCCCATCGCCAGGAGAGGAGCGCCAGGAGGGGTGGGAACACACATTAGCATCTAGGCATGCCTCAGCTGACCAGGGGAATCAGAAAGACAATAGGGCTGCTGGGATTACCAGCCCCTTCCCTTGCCTTTGCCTCAGGTCAGCTGAGGAGATCTCCTGTGACCAGACAACTCCTCCCCCACACTTAACAAGCTAAACCCAGGGCTGATTGGGGAAACACCAAACAAAAACCTGCTTTTAGCTTTTTCACACATCATCTTGGCAAAAAGTTCTCTAACTTTGGACTGAAAGAATCAGAAGCCACAACACTCAGTCAACATCATGAATAAGAAAAAGCAGAAGACCGAAAAGAACCATAGAATCTTTCTATGGGGATAAGGACCAAAACACAAACACCAAAGAGGTCAGAGCTGAGACTGTACTGCCATCTGAATCTTCAGAAGGGACTATGAACTACTCGAAAGCACAAGCAGCTCTCCTGGAACAGCTGAAGAAGGAAATAGAAGATAAACTGGCCAAGGGACTTAAAATTATTAAGAAAGAATTCACTGATGAGAACATCTCTTTGAAAAGGAAAATTGAACAAATGGAAAAGGAAGTTCAAAAATTAACTAGAGAAAATAACTTCCTAAAAGGGCAAATGGAAAAGGAAGTACAAAAATTAACTGGAGAAAATAGCTTGTTAAAAGGAAAAATTGGGCAGATGGAAAAGGAGATGCAAAA
>CM053770.1:204858487-204937106 GCA_028658325.1 Potorous gilbertii
GAATTAGCCAAGTGGAAAAAGAGGTGCAAAAGCTCACTGAAGAAAATAGTTCTCTCAAAATTAGAATGGAACAGATGGAGGCCAATGACTTTCTGAGAAACCAAGAAATCACAAAACAAAACCAAAAGAATGACAAAATAGAAGAGGATGTGAAATATCTCATTGGAAAAACAACTGACCTCAAATAGTGGTAAGAAAAAAAATGATACAAGGAAATTCTATGATCTCTCTGAAGAAGTTTAGTATTGACTGTAAGACAAAGAAGGTACTGTGCCCTATAAGCAAAGAAGATTTTTACTAGCTCAAAAGAAATGTGAGATGTGTAGATTTGGAGACATTTCCCTCCCAAATGGTTATGTGCACTGCATTTGTTCTTGACTTGTGGTAGTCTTCCAAGCTCACAATGATCTGATCAGTCACAGACAAACACAGTGCACTTTGACACCAAAATTGACATCATGATGTCATTTCAGTCCTCTTCAAGCAAGAGAGACGAACAACAACAATTTAACATGTAACAACACATGTACAATCTAGAGAATATGAGACATAAACAAAAGTAGTGATGATTTGGTGTTTAGGAACCCCATAAATGTAGAATGTCACACATACACATGCATACACACACACATACACATGATGAGAGTGCTTAAGGAAAGTAGAGAAGTTGGGGCAAGGCCCAGAGGAGCAAGAACTTTTCCCTAGACTTTTTGCCACCACCTTCATATTCTATCAGCTCCAGTCAGAGGGTGAGTGGAGGCAAAATGTTCATTAGCATTTCCACATCACAACCAAGACAAAGACTGGTTAATGAAGGGGCAAATAGGCCCAGATTGGAAATGGCTCAGGTCAAAGCTTCCTTGATAGTCAGTAGATAGTAAATGCTACACTAGTAGCCTGGGCAAGGTAGGGAGATTCAGTCTCAAAAGAAAAAAAAATAACATGTTAATTCATACATACAGTATTGTGAATCTCATGTATTCCTACACATACACACACAAGAATCATGTGATACAAATAAAACAAATGGGAATGGTGTCCTGGAAGCCATTCAAGAGTATGGTTAATAATTTGTCAATAATCTATTCATCCACAATTTTCACCATACAGATACCCACATACTTTCTTCTCTGAAAAAGAAGAGTAAAAGACTGAGTACTAGATGAGAGGCAACAGTATTATCAAAATTAAGTCTTCCCTACCCTTCACCTTCTTGCATTAAAATCTTCCTGACTCTGGGCAATCAGAGACAAATTTCTTATGAGTAACTACAACATGTGGAAGTTTCTTATTTGTAGAGGCAGGCTTGACATTGACAAACCTGACCTAGGTGAGAGGCAATCAAATGCAATGGAATTAATAATTTAGAGAAAATATACTGATAGGTGGGGAAGGGGAAGGGGAGGAGAGGAAAGGGGAGGAGAGGAGAGAAGAGGAGAGGAAAGGAGAAGGAGAGAAGAGGAGAGGAGAGGGTAGGGTTGAGGACAGGAGGGAAGTAGAGGGAAGGGGAGGAGAGGGGAGGGGAAAGGAGAGGAGAGACATATATTTTCACTGGATATGGAGAAGGGAAACATGAAGAGATAGGGCAAAGTGGGTTTATGATGGGTTACTGGATAGCAAAAATTCATACATGTCATAGTAAAAAGTGGATGTTATGGTATCAGCACCTAGCCAATGTCACCGAATTGAGCATCATGCTGTGTACTTTGCAGATGTTAACAAATATCAAATGAGTAAATTAAGAATCAGCATATTTTTACTAGTCATACCACTGTTGCATGATAGAACAGGGCAGATAGAACAGAATAATGATGTATTTTCAAGCTGTATTTGAGTCACAATGTCATAATTTGTCATTGGAAAATGACAATATGATGACATTGAATAACTCCTTCAACATAAAGCTCTTGGAATACACTGACCTAGGCCTTGGTCACAAGTTTCAAGATTCCACTTATGAGTCAAACTGTCCCAATTCCCGTCCAAAGCAGTTGATAATGAAAAATGGCAGTGCACATCTCCTTGAATGCAGTTATTAGTCTTTCTCCACAGACAGCTTGACACTGTGAAAAGTAAACCAAACTGCTTCCTCCCTTTCTCCTCTCCTTTTTTTTCAAGATTGAGTTTCCACCAAGGTGGCATTCTTTTGAGAGGGCAACTAAGTCGATCTCCCCATAGTGCACTGTTCTTTTCAAAGAGAGTCCCAATTCTCCCCTTGAATTTAGCTGCTGCTGTTTTTGTCTCTGATAGAAGTGGTTTGTCAATAATTTTAGTCACTACTGGCAATTGTATTTCAATTTCCAGACACTGTAGGGATTTTATTAAGCAAAAATGGGTCATTCATTTATTTCCTTTCCTCCAGGGGCACTGTTGAAATAAGCATGCTGCTATTTCTGTATATTATAAAAAGCTGTCAATGAGATCTCATATTTATACCCAAGCCACCATAGGTGAATGTTAGGTTAAGTGCTTAACTTAAATAAAGAAGGGAGTTGGGGAAAGGAGGAAGATTTGATAATAACATAATCCATTTCAAACCTACAAGAAAGTGACTCAATGGCACAGAATACCATCTAATTTTCTTTTTTTCAAGTCATTTTCCACTCCAATCCGGTAAATAAAATATGGAGTCATAAGCCCTATAAATATTGAAAGAAGTCCTATCTACACCTCTTTTATATTTAGAGAACAAAGTTTGCAATAGAAATAAGACTGGATTGGGAGTGAAAAGACCTGAATTCAAAGCCTTCTTCAGTTCTTTTCAGTGGTGTCCTCCTCTTTCTAATTCCATTTGAGATTTTCTTGGCAAAGATACTGGAGTGGTTTGCCATTTCCTTCTCTATCTCCTTTTTCAGATGAGGAAACAGAAAACAAAGTTAAGTGACTTACCAAGCAGCTAGTAGGAGTATGAGAACAGATTTGAACCCTGGAAGATGAGTATTCCTACCTTCAGGACTAACACTCTATCCATTGTACCACCTAGCTGCTACCTTCTAATTGTGTGATCATTGATAAGTAATTTTTCTCTCTGGCTTCATTTTCATCATATGTAAAAATTATAGAATTACATAGGTTTTAGAGCTAAGAAGAACCTTACAGATCATCACATTCAAAACCTTTGTTGTAAAAATGGGAAAACTGGGAGGCAGAGCCAAGATGGCAAAGTGAAACAAAGTACTCACCTAAGTTCTAAGACAAACCTCCTTCAGATACCACTATAAAGAGAATCTGAACAAATTTTAGAGTGTCAGATTACAATAGAAGAGAGAGTGTGGCAGATTTCCAGCACAGGACAGCCTGGAAGGTGAACGAGAAGGATCTGTGGCATGGTTGGAGGAGCTCACAGACTGTACCAGCACAGACTCCACCATAGCCAACACCAGCAGAAACCACCTGGAAGTCTGAAGCAGCATCAACACTGCAAATTCTCAAACCTATCAGTGCACAATGGGAGTCTAGTTGATCTGCTCGAGAAAGAAGCACAGCACCCCAGATAACAGCAACAACCACACCTGAGACTATTTCTGTGAGTCATCCACTTGAACTTCCAGGAACCAAGACAGCAGAGTGGTCTGTAAATGCTCTACCCTTCTCTTTGTTAACCTTGAAAAGCCCAAAAAATATTTCCCCAGGAAAAATCCTGAAACAGTGTAATCAGCTGAATGGATAAACAGTCTCTTAGGCCATGAGGCTAGGAAAATCACAAAAGGAAGTCCCTCTCACTGTGGATGAAGGGGACTTGCACAGGACTGGACTTGTCCCAGACAGCCCCACCTCAGTGAACTAGAAGGAGATCCTAGGTCTCAGGGGGTGGATCATGTAATCGCCAACATCAGGACCACAGGCGTGCCTCACCACAGCCAGGGCATAAAAACCTTAAAATCCAGTGCAGAAAAGCAAAGATACTCAATACATCTTTCTCAAATCATAATGCAATAAAATTATATGTAATTAAAGGCCATGGAAAGATAGACCAAAGATTAATTTGAAGCTAAATAATCTAATCCTAAAGAATGAATGGGTTAAGCAACAAATCATAGAAACAATCAATAACTTCATTCAAGAGAATGACAATAAAGAGACAACCTACTAAAACTTATGAGATACTGAAAAAGCACTTCTTAGGGGAATTTTCATATCATTGAGCGCCTACATGAAATAAATAGAGAAAAAGGAGGTCAAAGAATTGGGCATGCAGATGAAAAAGCTCGTAAAAGAACTAATTGCAAAGTTCCAAGTCAAAATGAAATTAGAAATAATGAAAACAAAAGGAAAGATTAATAACATTGAAATTAAGAAAACTATTGAACTAATAAAAAAACTAAGAGTTGGTTTTATGAAAAAAACAATAAAATTGGCAAATCTTTAGTCAATTTGATTTAAAAAAGAAAGAAGAAACTCAAATTACCAATATCAAAAAATAAAAAAGCAATCTCACCACCAAAGAGGAAATTAAAACCATAATTAGAAATTACTTTGTCCAACTGTATGCCCATAAATTTAACAATCTAAGTGCAATGGATGAATATTTAAAACAATGTAAATTGCCCAGATTGACAACAGAGGAAACTGAATACTTAAATAACCCCATCTCAGAAAAAGAAATTGAACAAACCATCAAAGATAATCCTTAGGAATAAATTTCCAGGGCCACATGGATTTACAAGTGAACTCTATCACACTTTTAAAGACGTTAATTCCAATACTATATAGACTATTTGGGAAAATTGAGGAAGAAGGAATCCTACCAAAATCTTTTTATGATACAGATATGGTTCTGATACATAAAAACCAGGAACAACCAAACCAGAGAAATAAAATTAAAGACCAATTTCTCGAAATAATATAGATGTAAAAATTTGAAAAATTTTCAAAAAGAAGACAGCAACTTATCAAGAGAATAACACATTATGGTCATGGAGGCTTTAAACCAGGAATGTAGGGCGGGTTCAGTATTAAGAAACTATCAGCATTACTGATCATATCACCAAGAAAACTAACAGAAGCCATATGATTATCTCAATAGATGCAGAAAAGGCTTTTGACAAAATACAACACCCATTCCTATTGAAAACTCTGGCGAACATAGGAATAAATGGAGCCTTCCATAAAATAATAATCAGTATCTACCTAAAACAATCACCAAGCATTATACATAATGGGAATCAGCTAGATACATTTCCAATAAAATCAGAGCTGAAACAAGAAAGTCCATTATCACCACTATTATTCAATATAGTAGTAGAAATGTTAGTTTCAGCAATAAGAGAAGAAAAAGAAATTGAAGGAATTAGAAGAGGTAAAGAAGAAATTAAATCATCACTCTTTGCAGATGATATGATGATATACTTAGAGAATCTCAAAGAAACAAGCAAAAAACTACTTGAAACAATAAACAAACTAAACCCACAGAAATCATCTGCATTTCTATATATTACAAAGTCCAACAGCAAGAGATAGAAAGAGAAATCTCTTTTAAAGCTACAATAGACACTATAAAAAATCTGAGTCTGGCTGCCAAAACAAAACTGGGGGCTATATGAATACAATTACAAAAAACATTGTACACAAATAAAGTCAGATCTAAGTAAATGAAGAAACATGAGTTGCTCAAGGGTAAGCTGAGCCAATATAATAAAAATGACAATTCTACTTAAATTAATTTACTTATTTAGTGCCATACCAATCAAACTACCAGATGATTATTTTCTATAAGTAGAATACAAAAATCTACTGTTTGATAAACCTAAAGACCCCAGTTTCTGGGATAAGACCTCACTGTTTGACAAAATCTGTTGGGAAAAATGTGTAATAGTGTGGCAAAAATTTGGCATAGACCAATGCCTGACACCATATACAAGAATAGTCCAAATGGACACATGTTCTAGGTATAAAGACTGATACCATAAACAAATTAGGGGAGGAAGGAAGAGTGTACTTGTCAGATTTATGGAGAATGGAGAAATTTTTAACCAAACAAGAGATAGAGAACATTATGAAGTGCAAAATAGGTAATTTTGTTTACAATAAATTGAAAAATTTTTGCACAAATAAACCCAATGGAACTAAGATTAAGAGGGAAACAGAAAACTGGGAAAGAATTTTTGCAACTAGTGTCTGTGATAAAGGCCTCATCTCTAAAATATATACAGAGCTGAGTCAAATGTACAAATATACGAGTCATTCCCCACTTGATAAATGGTGTAAAGATAAGAACAGGCAGTTTTCAGAAGAAATTAAAGCTATCTAGAGTCACATGAAAAAATTCTCTAAATCACTATTGATTAGAGAGATGCAAATTAAAGCAACTCTGAGGTATCACATCACAACTAACAGATAGGATAACATGAGTCAGATGATAAATGCTGATGAAGATGTGGGAGAGCTGGAACACTAATTCATTGTTAATAGAGCTATGAGTTGATCCAACCATTCTGGAGAGCAATTTGGAACTATGCCCAAAGAGCTACAAAAATATGCATACCCTTTGATTTGGCAATATTGCTTCTAGGACTGTATCCCAAAGAGATCATAGAAATGGAAAAGGGTTTCACATGTACAAAAATACTTACAGTAACTCTCTTTTTGGTGGCCAAGAACTGGAAATTAATGACTCATCAATCAGGGGATGGCAAAACAAGGTGTGGTGTATAAATGTAATGGAATACTATTGTGCTATAAGAAATGATGAACAGGAGAATTTCAGAGAGGTTTGCAAGGACTTACATGAACTGATGCTGCGTGAAAGGAGCATGACTAGGACTTTGTACAAAACAACAAGCACAATGTGCAAGGAATTTTTCTGGTAGACTTAGCCCTTTACAGCAATACAAGGACCTATAAAAATTCCCAATGGACTTGTGAGGCAAAATGTCATCCACATCCAGAGAAAAAACTGTGAAATTGAATTGCAGAACAAAGGAGACTATCTTCTTTTTTATGTTTTGTTTTCTTTGTTCTCATGGTTTCTCCCACTCATTTTAATTCTTCCAAGCCAAACAACTAAGGTGAAAATGTATTTAGTAAGAATGTGTGGGTAGAACCCATATAAGATTGCACACTGTCTCAAAGAGGGAGAGGGAAAGGAGGGGGAGAAAATCTAAAATTAATGGAAGTGATTGTATAAAACTGAAAGCAAAGAAATTAATTAAAAAATAGATGTCAAGATATCTCAACTAACTCTTACCTAGGATATAGATGATCTAAACATCTATTCTAAAGAGAAAGAGATAAAACAACCATCTTGATTAGTAATCAATATACATTTTAAAAAAACTTCTCAAAGATGAAACAAGATGTACTAAACTCAAAAAATAAAAATAATAAAACAAAAGAAATGGGAAAACTGAGGTAAAGTCTAGCAAATTGACTTGTATGTGATCACATGGAGTAAGATCCGATGTGAGATTTTAACCCAAATTTTCCTTATTCTTTGTCCAGTGCTCTATGCATTGCTAGAATAAATATTCTCCCAAGTTCCTTCTTGTGTCTAATACTTTGATCCGGTATTGTCTAATGCCAGAGTTTAATAATAAATTCATGTAAGATTTTTCCCCATAATAGAAATATTTTAATTAGGAAAGCTTGTATTTTCATTTTTTCAAGAGAGATTAAGTTCTCTGATGTTGGGAATCATGTTTTCTTTAGCCTTTCTATCTCAAACAGTTAGCATACTGTAAATATTTAATACATATCTGTTGAATGGAATTAGTTTAGTCAGTAACAGCTTCATTTTTATATTGCTATGATTTCAATATATATATTTTAAAAAAAAACAAGGAAGGGGGATTCAAGATAGATGAGTAGAAACAGGGACCTGTTTGAGCTCTCCCTCCAAACCCCTCAAAATACCTGTAAAAATGACTCTAAACAGATTCTAGTGCATCAGAAACCACAAAATGACCAAATGTAACAGATTCTAGCACAAGACAGTTTGAGTGGAGAACAAGAAGAGTGTATTGCACTGAGTTCAAAGCATAGTATGGCCCACATTGGGCCAGTACAGATGGAACTTGAGCAGGCCTCAGGGTGTGGAATCACTGGCAGCTACTCTGGCTTCCAGACTTCTCAACCCACATATGCCAAACACAGCTTCAAAGGTCAGTGATAAAGCTCTCTCACCTGGGTGAGAGACAGGATAGTGGTCTAGCCCTAACTCCAGCCCCAGCCCCAGTACCAGGGCATCAGCAGCCATTGCCACAACAACGTCTTCTGAAACTTTCAGCCTACAGATGGTAGGGGTACCAAGCAGTTAATCCGGGACTCAGTCCAGAGTAGTGGTCCTGGGGTGAGGAGGAACTCTGGAGTGGTGGATCTGGTGGAGCTCTGGAGAAGGAATCTGACTTCTAGTTCCAGGGCAGAAAAGAGTGCTTGTGATTGCTCACAGACAAGAACACAGGGAAGGAAAGGAGTAAATATTGATCCCTTGATTATATCACTTTGGAGGACCTGAAAACTTACAGGTCCCTAGAGATATCTCTGAAAATAGCTGCATAAAGCTTCTGAAACTTGGGACAGTATACCCTTCAGTTAAGAAAGAAGTAAAAATTCAAGTAATTCTCTGGAAAAATATACAAAAAGGGGGAAAAATCAGACTATAAAAAGTCACTTTCTTGGAGAAAAGGGATTTTTTTCCATTCTTTCAGATGAGGAAGATAAAAGTATACAACTGGAGGAAGATAGTAAAACCAAGGTTACTACATTCAAAGCCTCCAAAAATATGTGAAATGGTGTCAGAACATGAAAGAGCTCAAAAAGAATTTTGAATATCAAGTAACAGAACTAGAGGAAAAATTAGGAAGAGAAATGTGATGCAAGAAAATAAAAAACTAGTCAACAGTTTGTTAAAGGAGACCCTTAAAATGTTGAAGAAAATAACACCTTTAAAAACAGACTAACTCAAATGGCAAAAGAGGTCCAAAAAACCAATGAGGAGACAAGTGTTTTAAAAAGAATTAGCTAAATAGAAAAGGAGGTTCAAAAACTCATTGAAGAAAATAGTCCTTTAAATATTAGAAACGAGCAGGTGGAAGCTAAGACTTTATGAGAAACCACGAAATTAATAAACAAAACCAAAGGAATGAAAAGAATAGAAGACAATGTGAAATATCTCATTGGAAAAAACAACTGATCTGGAAAATAGATCCAGGAGAGATAATTTAAAAACTATGGGACAGCCTGAAAATCAAGATAAAAAAAGAGCTTAGACATCAACTTTTGTGAAGCTATAAAGGAAAACTGCCCTGATATTCCAGAATCAGAGGGTAAAAAAAATATTGAAAGAATTTACCAGTCACATCCTGAAAGAGATCCAATAAGAAAAACTCCTAGGAATATTGTTGTCAAATTCCAGAGTTTCAACATTAAGGAGAAAATATTACAAGCAACCAGAAAGAAACAATGTGAATATTTTGGAAATACAATCAAGATGGCAAAAGATCTAGAAGCTTCTATGTTAAGGGCTTGATTGGCTTAGAATATGATATTGCAAGGGTCAAAGGAGGTAAGATTAAAACCAAGAATCACCTACCCAGCAAAACTGAGTATAAAACTTCAGGGGGGATGAGCCAAGATGGCAGAGTAGAAAGACATACATATGCTAGTTCCTAACTCACAACCCATAAAATAGCTGTAAAGAAGAACTCCCAACAAATTCTGGAGCAGTGGAGGCCACACATCAACAGAGTGGAGGAGATTTCTGTTCCAGAGAGCCCTGAAGGGCTGACATCAAGAATCCATCATGCACCAGATCAGAGCAGAGCTCAGCCCTGCCTTGGTCACGTGGCACTGAGAGGAGCAGATCCAAGCAGGATTCAGGGACAGAATCTCTAGCAGCCACACAGGTCCCTCCACCCACAGGCACCAAAGGTTGGTGAGAGGGTCTTTTCAGCTTTCCAAGAGTGGAGGGGGGTGTCTCCATAATTCAAGCTCCCTCAGGAGAGAGTAGCAGAGGCAGCTGCACACAGGGGCTCCCAAAGAAGGCAGGAGCTTGGATCCATTGTTGAAGATGTTCTCATATACCCCCTGAGGGATCTGAGTCATGTGTGGTGTACCAGCCCTGACCTGAGCAGTTGAACTTAATCTCATACTGTATATCAGCCCCACCTCTGCTGAAAACCCGGAGGCTGGGAAGAAGCATTTGAATCGTAGACCCCAAGCACTAGCTGGGCTGAACTGGAGGTGAGGTGGTAGTGGAGAGGAATCTCAGAAGTCAAGAAACTGGCTGGGAAAATGCTCAGAAAAGGGAAAAAAAATAAGACCATAGAAGGTTACTTTCTTGGGGAACAGATATCTCCTCCAATCCTTTCAGGTGAGGAAGAACAATGCTTACCATCAGGAAAAGACATAGAGGTCAAGGCCTCTGTATCCCAAATATCCATATAAATATTCAATGGGCTCAGGCCATGGAAGAGCTCAAAAGGATTTTGAAAATCAATTTAGAGAGGTGGAGGAAAAACTGGGAAGAGAAATGAGAGAGATGCAAGAAAAGCATGAAAACTGGGTCAATACCTTGCTAAAGGAGACCCAAAAAATTCTGAAGAAAATAACACCTTGAAAAATAGACTAACGCAACTGACAAAAGAGGTTCAAAACGCCAATGAGGAGAAGAATGTTTTAAAAACCATAATTAGCCAAATGTAAAAGGAGGTTCAAAAGCTCACTGAAGAAAATAGTTCTTTAAAAGATAGAATGGAACAGATGGAGCCTAATGACTTTATGAGAAACCAAGAAATCACAAAATAAAACCAAACGAATGAAAAAATGGAACATAATGTGAAATATCTAATTGGGAAAACAACTGACTTGGAAAATAGATCCAGGAGAGACAATTTAAAAATTATGGGACTACCTGAAAGCTATGACCAAAAACTGAGCCTGGATATCATCTTTCATGAAATTATCAAGGAAAACTGCTCTGATATTCTGGAACCAGAGGGCAAAGTAAGTATTCAAGGAATCCACCAATCACCTCCTGAAAGAGATGCAAAAAGAGAAATTACTAGGAATGTTGTGGCCAAATTCCAGACTTCCCAGGTCAAGGAGAAAATATTGCAAGCATCTACAAAGAAACAACTCAAGTATTGCAGAAATAGAATCAGGATAACATAAGATCTATCAGCTTCTACATTAAGGGATTGAAGGGTGTGAAATATGATATTCCAGAAGTTAAAAGAACTAGGACTCAAACCAAGAATCACTTTCCCAGCAAAACTGAGTATAATATTTCAGGGTAAAATATGGTCTTTCAATGAAATAGAGGACTTTCAAGCATTCTTGGTGAAAAGACGAGAGCTGAAAAGAAAATTTGACTTTCAAATGCAAGAATGAAAAGAAGCATGAAAAGGTAAACAGCAGAGAAGTCATAAGGGACTTACTAAAGTTGAACTGTTTATATTCCTACATGGGACAATATTTGTAACTCTTGAAACTTTTCAGTATCTGGGTAGTTGGTGGGATCACACACACACACACACACACACACATATGCACAGGCACACACACACATGCATGCACACACATGCACACACATGTGCAGGGATACAGAGATAGAGAGCACAGAGTGAATTGAATAGGATGGGATCATATCTTAAAAAACTAAAGTTAAGCAGTAAGAGAGAAATGTGTTGGAAGGAGAAAGGGAGAAATGGAATGGAGCAAATTATCTCTCATAGAAGAGGCAGGCTGGAGACTTTCTAGTGGAGGGAAAAAGAGGGGAGGTAGGAGAAAAACATAAAGTTTACTCCCATCACATTCGACTAAAGGAAGGAATAAAATGCACAATCATTTTGGTATGAAAACCTATCTTACAATACAGGAAAGTGGGGGAGAAGGGGATAAGCAGGGTACGGGGGATGATGAAAGAGAGGGCAATGGGAGGAGGGAGCAATTTGAAATCAACACTCTTGGGGAGGGACAGGATCAAAAGAGAGAATAGAAGCAATGGGGGCAAGGCAGGATGGAGGGACATATAGTCTTACACAACATGACTATTATGGAAGTGATTTGCAAAACTACACAGATGTAGCCTATATTAAACTGCCTGCCTTCCCAAAGGGAATGGGTGGGGAGGAAGGAATGGGTAGAAATTGGAACTCAAAGTTTTAGGAACAACTGTTGAGTATTGTTCTTTCTACTAAGAAATAAGAAATACAGGTAATGGGGAATGGAATGTTATCTGGCCCTACAGGACAAAAGAGAATATGGGGACAAGGGAAGGGAGGAATGATAGAAGAGAGGGCAGATTGGTGATAGGGGAAATTAGAATGCTCAGTATATTGGGGTGGGGGGAAGGGACAAATGGGGAGAAAATTTGGAACCCAAAATTTTGTGAAAATGAATGCAAAAACGTTAAATAAATAAATTAAAAAAAATTTTTACGTCAGTGAAGACGGAAAAAGAAAAGAAAAAAAACTTCAGGGGAAAAAATGGTCATTCAATGAAGTAAAGGACTTTCAAGCACTCTTGATGAAAAGAGCAGAACTGAATAGAAAATTTGACTTTCAAACACAAGCATCAAGAAAAGCATGGAAATGTGAACAGCAAAGCGAAATCATAAGGACTTACTAAAGTTGAACTACTTACATTCCTACATGGCAAGATAATATTTGTAACTCTTGAAACTTTTCTCAGTATTTGGGTAGTTGAAGTGATTATACATACACACACACACACACACACACACACACATACACACACACAGAGGTGGGTCATAGGATGAGTTGAATAGGAAGGGATAATATCTAAAAATGTGAAATTAAGGGGTTCCAGAGGAATATATTGGGAGGAGAAAGGAAGAAATGGAATGGGGCAAGTTATCTCTCATAAAAGAGGCAAAAAAAGCTTTTTCAATGGACGGGAAAAGGAGGGAAGTGAGAGGGAAAAAGAGTAGTTTACTCTCATCACATTTGACTTAAGGAGGGAATAACATGCACACTCAATTTAGTATGAAAATCTATCTTACATTACAGGAAAGTAGGCGAGAAGAGGGTAAGTGGGGTGGTAGGAGTGATAGAAGGGAGGACAAATGGGAAGAGTGAGTAATTTGAAGTAAACACTTATAGGGAAGCATAAGGTCAAAAGAGAGAACAAAATGAAGTGGGGACAGGAAAGGATAAATACTGAAAGAATCCACGGATCACATCCTGAAAGAGATTCAAAAAGAAAAACTCCTAGGAATATTGCAGTGAAATAACTAAATTTAAAAAGAAGAAAAAAGAAAAAATAGACTAGCTCTAGAAAAATATTGTTGAGGTAGTTTGATTGTTATGGCACTGAAAAAGTAAATTAATTTAGGTAGAATTGTCTTTTTTTATTATATTAGCTCAGCCTAACCACAAGCAACTGATGTTCTTCCAGTTACTCAGATATGATTTTATTTATGCAAAATGTGTTTTGTAATTGTGTTCATATGGTCCCTAGGTTTGTTTTGGTAAATAAACTCTGATATTTTTTGGTGTCTACTGTAACTTTAGATGGGATTTCTCTCTCTGTCTCTTGCTGTTGGGTTTTGTTAGTGATGTATAGAAATGTAGATGATTTATATGGGTTTATTTTTATAACTTGTGACTTGGCCAAAGTTGTTTATTATTTCAAGTAGTTTTTTACTTGATTCTCTAGGATAATTTAAGTTTATCATCATATCATCTGCAAAGAATAATCCTTTAGTTCTTCTTTGCCTGTTCTAATTCCTTCAATTTCATTTTTCTTCTCTTATTGCTAGAACTAATATTTCAAGCACCACATGGAATAACAGTGGTGATATGGACATCCTTGATTTACTCTTGATCTTATTGGAAATGCATTTGATTTATCTCCATTACATATAGAGCTTGCTGATGGTTTTAGGCAGATACTGCTAATTATTTTATGGAAAGCTCCATTTATTCAAATACTCTCCAGTGTTTTCAACAGCAATTGGTGTTATATTTTGTCAGAAGCTTTTTCTGCATCTATTGAGATAATCAGATGGTATTAACTGTTCTTTAAATGTTTGATAGAATTCACTTGTAAACCCATCTGGCTCTGGAGAGAATTTTTCCCTGGGAGTTCATTTATGGTTTGTTCAATTTCTTTTTCTGAGATGGGATTATTTAAGTATTTAACTTCCTCTTATGTTAATCTGGGCAATTAAATCAAAGAATTAAAGTTAACTATACTCATATTAAAAAATGTTGTAAATCACTATTGATTAGAGAGGTGCAAATCAAAACAACCCTGAGGTACCACATCACACCTATCAGATTGGATAACATGACAAAACAGGAAGATGATAAGTGTTGGAGAAAATGTGAGAGAGTTGGTACACTAATTCATTGTTGGTGGAGCTGTGAGTTAATCCAACCATTCTGGAGAGTAATTAGCAACTATGTACAAAGGGTTACAAAAATGTATATAGTCTTTTACACAGCAGTGTTGATTCCAGGATGTATCCCAAAGAAATCATAAAAATGGTAAAGGGTCCTATGTGTACCAAAATGTTTCTAGCAGCTCTCTTTGTGGTGTCCAAGAACTGGAAAGCAAGATGATGCCCATCAACTGGGGCATGGCTGAACAAGTTGTGGTATACAAATGGAATGGAATACTATTATGCTATAAAAAATGACAAACAGATACACTTCAGAAAAACCTGGAAAGACTTATGTGAACTGATGCTGAATGAAAGGAACAGAACCAGGAGATCACTATACACAATAACAACCACATCATGCAAAGAATTTTTCTTGTAGACTTAGCCCTTCATAGCAATGCAAGGACCTAAAACATCCAGAGAAAGAACTATGGAATTTACATGGAGAATGAAGTCCAATATTTTCTCTTGTATTGTGTTTTGTTTTGTTTTGGTTTGGTTTTTCTCATGGTTTCCTCCATTCATTGAAGTTCTCCTGTGTAACATTACTAATCTGAAAATGTGTTTAATAAGAATGTATACATAGAACCCATGTGAGATTGCATGCTGGCTCAGGGAGGAATGAAGGAAGGAGGAAGAGAAAATCTAAGACTTATGGAAGTGATTGTAGAAAACTGAAAACACAAATTAATAATAAAAAGCAGACTAATGAATGGCAAAAGAAGTTCAAAAAGACAATGAGGAGAAAATGCCTTAAAAATCAGAATTGGCCAAATGGAAAAGGACGTGCAAAAACTCATTGAAGAAAATAATTATTTTAGAATTAGAATTTAGCAAATGGAAACTAATGACTTTATTAAGAATCAGGCAATCATAAAAAAAGTGAAAAAATAGAAGACAATGTTAAATAGCTCATTGGAAAAACAACTGACCTAGAAAATAGATCCAGGAGAGATAATTTAAATATTATTTATTTACCTGAGAACCATGATCAAAAGAAAGCCTAGATATCTTACCAGAAATTATCAAGGAAAACTGCCCTGATATTCTAGAACCAGAAGGTAAAATGGAAGTGGAAACAGTCCATACATCATCCCCTGAAAGAGACTACAAATGTAAAATTCCTAGGAGTATTGTAAGCAAATTCCATTGTTACCTGGTCAAGGAGTAAATATTACAAAAGCAGCCAGAAAGAAACAATTCAAGTATTGTAAAAATATAATCAAGATAACACAGGATTTAGCAGCTTCTACACTAAGTGACTGGAAGATTTGGAATATGATATTGCAGAGGTCAAAGGAGGTAGGATTAAAACCAAGAATCACCTATCCAACAATATTGAGTACAATACTTCAGGGAGAGAAATGGAATTTCAATGAAGTAGAGGACTTCCAAGCACTCTTGTTGAAAAGACCAGATCTGAATAGAAAATTTAACTTTCAAATACAAGAATCAAAAGAAACATAAAAAGGTAAACAGCAAGGAGAAGCCAGAAGAGATTCATTAAAGTTGAAGAGTTTACATTCCTACATAGAAAGATGATACTTGTTAATCATAAAACCTTTCTCAGTGTTAGGGTAGTTGGAGGAAATATATATTATAAGCATATATACACACATGCACACACATATATTTATACACACATATACATACACATGTATATGTGTGTTATATGAATACATAAGTATACGTGTATGTGTAGGTATGTATGTGTATGTCCATACACAGAAGTCACAGTGTGAGCTGAATATGATGGGAAAAGACCTAAAAAATAGAATTAACTATTGAGAAGAATGTACTAGGAGAGAGAAATGAAGAGGTAGAATGTAGGAAATCCTCTCACATGAAACAGTTTTTACATTGAAGGGGAAGAAGGAGGAGGAGGAAGGGAATAAGTGAGTCTCACTCTCATCAGATTTGACCTAAGGAGGAATAACGCATGCTCCATTGTATCTATCTTACCTTGCAGAAAGGCAGGGTGAAGAGGATAGGAGAGGGAGGGTAAAAAAGGGTCAGCAGATTGAAAGACTCTTGTGACCAGACATCAAGGGAGAGGATGGAATAAATGGAGGGCAGGAAAGAAAAGAGAGAAATGTGATTAGTCTTCTGCAACATGACTTTTAGGTCGTGTATGACCTATATCAAATTGCTTGCTTTCTCAGGGACACTTGGTGGAGAGGGAGGAAGGGAGAGAATGTGCAACTCAAAGCTTTAAAAAATGAATGTTAAAACTTGCTTTGCATGCAACTGGGAAATAAGTTGTACAGGTAATGAGGCATAGAAATCTATCTCAAAATGGGAGAAGGTGGGGGGGTGATACAATGGAAACTAAATTAGGGGAAGTGGTGGATGGGGTACGCACTGTCCTGGGATAGGTATGGGGGGAGATGGAGAGAAAAATTGGAATTCAAAATCTTGTTCAAACGTTGTATACTGAAAATAAACAAATTACATATTGAAAAAGGTCAGGTTATATTAACAATCATTCACCAAGAACTCATTAAACTCCAAATAGGTAGAAAGTGAAAAGACACTGAAGGAGGAACAAAGATACATATGACATAATCATTGACCTCAAGAACATTATAATTTAATAGAAGCCATGAACACAAAAAAAAATTGTAATGAGAGGTAGAACAACACAAAGCACATGAAAAAGACATCAATATAGTGTTGTGAGAGAATTGCAAAACCACAGAAAATTTTTGGTAGGGGAGTTGTAGGAAAATTTGGAAAAAAATTTGACAGTTCATGAAGAAAGTTGATACTGAGTTAAGTCTTGAAAGATGAGGAAACTTACAAGGTAGGTACAGGGAATACTAAAGGTATGGAACATTTTTGAAGGAAAGTCATGGATTATTTTACTTATTAATATCAATAAAGCCCTAGAATTTAGAAAAAAGCTAGCTCAATATTTGATTCTGGAAAACGAATCCTTCAATATGGTAGCATGCTAGATGATCTCTAAGGTTCCTTCCAAAACTAAGACATGATTCTATGGGACACCCCACATATTAGATGCAATGAAGAGACTATGGAATTGCAACAGAGATACTTTCTAAAGAGGATATTAAATGAAGAACTATGATAAGGAAACAGTGATGAATATATCAGATTATCTAATAGCATTATTAGGCAGTATTCCAAGGTTACAGAATGAGAAGGATGGTTTAAAATAAAAACGGAATCACACAGATTGAAAGCAATTTGATTTGAACTGCAAGTTTCTGGAAATCAAATCATTCCAAATAAAACTGTGCCTCTGTTAAGTCTAAACAGTCTCACTCTGTCAGAACCTTCCATTGCTTGATCTCCATGTGTGATGATCCTTTCCCCTAGTCCCCTCTGCTCATTATCACAGTTTAATTATAGTTAACCATTATCAGAGGGAACATGACTGACTTTGGAAAGTCATGTATATTGGGATCTGCCAGTAATGGATTCTCTACATCTCTGATGAAAAGATAAAAGGGTACATTATTACCTATAACTTCACTGAACCTTAACCAATGTGGCAATGAAGTTCAAACTCCAGGTACGAAGCACTCTTGTCTTTTTCAAAAACCATTACAAAACTCTATCCAACCACAAAGAAATTTACTGAGAGCAATAAGCTTGATGTCCTGCTCTCAGCAGAAAATAATAACTGAATACATCAAGAAAGTAGATAAGAAGTGGCAGAAAGCTATCCCATTACCTGGGAAGTTCAGCAAATTGCTCCAACTGAAGAACTAAAATAAAGGTCTTATGTGTTGAACTCCAAACTGGGGCCAGAGTCCTGGGGCACCATAGTCTGAATTTGCAGATAATGTAATCAAGTAATTAGCAGATACTAAGATATATTTACTCTTTCCAGTCACAGGGCTTATCTTCAACATAACCCCATGTATCCTTATCTTTCAATGCTAATCTACACTTCTGCTTTCCTCTGTTTTGCAAGTTCTCCATCCTTCCATTCCTGAACAAAACAATTATTGTCTGTTACCTAAGTTGTCATAGTAGCACCTTCACAAGTTGCCAGGGAAATTCAGGGCCCCAGGACTCTCACGCATGCATCCCTTGGTTCCCAGATCACTTCTAGGGTATGAATGCTTATAAAGTTAAACTCTATACTACCAAATGAGTAAACACACACACACACAAATACACACACATTCACACCCGTCTCCATTTTATTATGGTTGGGACACTGCGACTTATACAATTCAGTAGACCTGGATAATTTATGAAAGACAATCAGTCACATTATATTCTCTTCTAACTGAAACTCACCATTCTACCAAACTTTTCCATAACTGTCAAGGGCACTCGCCTCATTCCAGTCACTTAAATTTCCAACCTTAGTGTTTTTTTGATTCTTTATTCTCTCTTCCCACCCCCATATGCAAATGATTGTCAAATATTGTCTTTTTTATCTTCATATCTCTCTTGGATCTTTTCTTTACTCATCACTGCCCTAGTCTGAGTCCCTATTACCTCTCACTTGGATTACGAAATAGCTTTCTAATGGATTTTATTGTCTCAAGCCTCTTGGCTATAAAATCCATTCTTTACACTGCTGGCAAAACAATTTTTCTAAAGTGCTAGTCTAATCTTGTTAACTTACCATTTTAATAAACTCTAGTGGGTTCATATTGACCACAGGATCAAATATAATTTCATGAAACATTATTTCATTCTTTTTGATATTTCTATTTTCTGCAAGTCATAAAATTATATAATCATTAATATAGGAACACATGTGACAATTTTAAATTAATAAATACATACTTTAACATTTATCACATTTTTATTTAATTTTTTTTCTGGTAAGTGTGCATTAAACAGTTGAAGCATGCTGGTCTAAGAAGTATGAGTTATGGAAAATCAGCAAGCCAAAAAGTATTTGTGGAATACATACTATGTACAAGATCCTGAGGTAGTAACAATAGGTATAAAAAAGATAAAATGAAGACAATCTCTGCTTTCATGGATTTGTGCTAGATACTGAGCTTATAAGTCAAAACTCTAAACAATCTGACTCTTATTTACAAGAAGCTTACATTATATTAAGGGAGAGAAAATGGATATGTGTGCATGTATGTATGTACATATATATAAACACAGGAAAGAAAATTTGCATTTGTTTTTCTGGGTATACATAACTCAACTAAAGACCTCAATCATAAATAGATAAAGCAACAGGGAAGACATTGACAACAGGAGGAAATCTGGATTCCAAAAGAGATAAAAGAGTTCAGGTATCTATGAATAAATATTGTAATACAAAGGAAAATAAGTCAATATCTGATGAGGCAAAGGACTTTGTGAATTTCTAGGAAAGCAGAGAACAACAGCAGGATGTTTATAAGTAGGTTAAGGAGAAAAATAAATACTATGAAAGTCAAATTTCCGAGATTCACAGTAGAATTAATTGGCAGAATAGAAGTAATTTGAATCTACAGTGGGAATTATTGCCCCCAACCAAAAAAAAGAGAAGACACAATTGTGAATACAGTATATGGAAGAGAACAAAAATTTGGAAGGAGAGAATGGAAAATAATAATGTTAAACTAAGACATGATTTGTCTTATCAAATATCAAATGTCAAAAAAATATCAAATATCAAAAATATCAAACCATATTGATTTCAAACACAGAAACTATAGAAATAATTTGAAGATTAGAGAGATTCCAGAAAAACATAAGTCAAAAATTGTGAATACCATAATGCAACAAATCATACAAGAATGCTACACAGAGCTTCATAACACATACGCGCGCACATACACACACACACACACACACACACACACACACACACACACAGGAATTGCCAATAAAAAGAATCTATAGGTTGACTCCAGAAAAATACCTGTACTAAAAACTTCAAGACACATTGTTAAATCTAACAATTCCATTGACAAACAATAAATTCTGTAAACAACCAGAAGACTTTCAAATATAAAGAAAAGTAAATTCTAACACAAATTCTTCTTGACTACTCACCTGAACACAAACAAAAGAGTAGACATGCATTCTAAAGAGCAAAGGAGCTCAAGACACAACCCAAAGTGATTTGACTCACAAATCTGGGTCTGACCATTAGTGATTTTTTTAATGGACTCATTAAAAGATATTTTAAAACATAGTTACGAATGAAAGAAGACCTGAAGGAATTTTTAACTTCTCCAATATCCCAGAAATAGAAATAAAAGTATAAGGAAATACAATAGCAGAAATAAAATAACAAGAAAGACCAATTAGAGGTTTCTTAATAAATGTACATGAGGGAAAGAGTGAAAGCATACACCAAATAGAAGTCAAAATGAAGAAAAATTCCTAAAATAATTATAGACTAAAACTCATAGGACTACATACATAGTAGAATAAAAGTGTTTAGTTGTTCTTATTTGTTTTTTGTATGGTTGTTTTATTTCTTTTATATAAATAAATAAATAAAATGGGAGGGAACATAAAAAGGAGAGGGGAGGAAGAAGATAAAGGGAATATGTGATATACCTTAACTAAATCATGAAAGGGACAGCAAGGGAAGATGCTCCAGAGCTCCCTGAGACAGCTGACACCAAGAAGAATGAGAGGGCATGAACTCAGGGAAGTGATTCCAAAGTATAGCCTAAGAAAATGGCAAAAGTTAACAATTAACATCACAATCAAGGACATAGAAAAATCCTTACCATGAGGAAACACTCATTTTCAACAACCCGAAAGGCATTTCTACACATGGATGTCTCCAGAAGGTCAATAACGAAACCTGATTATGTTCTTTGTAGCCAAAAGTCAAGAAGCTCTATACATTTGGTTAAAACAAGAACTGGAGCTGACTGTGACACCAATCATGAAAGTCTTATTGCAAAATTCAGACTTAAACTGAAGAAAGTAGGGAAAACCATCAGACTATATAAGTATGATCTAAATAACACCTCTTAAGAATGTAAAATGAAAAGATTTAAGGAATTCTATTTGGTAAATAGAGTGCCCAAAGAACTATGGACCGAAGTTTGCAATACTGTATGGGAGGAAGTAACTAAAACATCCCAAAGAAAAAGAAAATCAAGAAAACAAAATGGCTTTCTCATGAGATTTTGCAGTAGCAGAGGAAAAAAGGAAAGGAAAAGATCAAAGAGAGAAGGAAAGATATACCTAAAAGCAAGAAGAGATAAGATTTTCTTAAATCAGTAATGCAAATAGACAAAAACAGTAAAATGAGAAAGATAATTCAAATAAATGAGAGAAATCAAGGAAAAGTTTCATTCAAAAACGAGGAATAATAAAATATAAAAATGGTTGGCCCAACAGAAATATAAGAGATTAAAAAGAGGTGACAAGACTATATGGATGTATATAAGAAAGATCATGGCATCATTGATAACCATGAAAGTATGGTTACTGAACTGGAGCCATACATCCCGGAACATGAAATCAAATAGGTCTCATAAAGCACCGCTAGCCATAAGCCTAGGGCAGGTGATGGAATTCAAACTGAGGTATTAAAATGCTGCATTCAATATGCCAACAAATTTGGAAAATTCAACAGTGGCCACTTGTTTGGAGAAGATCAGTTTATGTCTTAATCCTAAAGAAGGGCAATTCCAAAGAAAGTTCAAGTGACCAAACAGTTGTGCTCCTCTCACATGGCAGCAAGGTTAAGTTTAAGATTCTGCAAGATAGATTTTCCCAATCATTACCAGAAGAGCAGACTGGTTTTCAAAAAAGCAGAGGAACGAAAGCCCAATTGCCAGCATTCATTTGATTATGGAGAAAACAAGGCAGTTTCAGGAAAAAAAAAACAACTTTTCCTTCTGCTTCATTGACTGCACTAAAGCCTTTGACCCTGTGGATCCCAACAAAATGTTGCCAGTTCTCAAAGAGATGGGCATACCAGATCATCTCACCAGTCTCCTGAGGAACTCATAAGGAGTAACAGTTAGAACTGAACATTAAACAACTGATTAATTTAAAATTGGGAAAGGACTGCAACAAGACTGCATGTTGCCACTTCTTTTATTTTACTTAAATGAAGAGTACATCATGATATCATGTGAAATGCCAGGCTGGATGTATCAAGGCCTAGAATCGGGCTTGTCAGGAGAAATATCAACAATCTCAGATATACAGCTGATACTCCTCTGATGTCAGAAAATGAAGAGGAATTAAGAAGTCTCTTGATGAGGGGGAAAGAGGGTAGTGTAAAAATTGACTTGAAGCTTAACATTAAAAGAAAACAAGTATCATGGCATGGCCCCACTACTTCCTGGAAAATAGAGGGAGAAAAAATGGAAGCAATGTCAGATTTTATATTCTTGGACACAAAGATCACTGCTGATCATGACTGCAGTCATGAAATTAAAAGATACTTGTTCCTTGGAAGGAAAGCCTTGTTAAATCTGGACAGCATACTAAAAAGCAATGATATCACATTGCCAACAAAAGTCTGCATATTCAAAATAATGTTGTTGTTTCTCCAGTAGTTATACATTTTATATATATATATATATATATATATATATATATATACATATATATGGCTGTGAGAGTGAGACTACAAGGAAAGCTGAGAGCTGTAAAAATAATGCTTTCAAATTGCAGTTCAAAAGAAAACATTATTGTAGTTTGGACAGCAAGGAGATCAAATCAGTCAATACTTAAATTACTTCAGACCATTCCTTGAAAGAACAGTGAAGCTGAAGTTTAAATACTTTGGCAACATCATGAAGACTCTTTGGAAAACAACTTGATGTTGAGAAATATTAAAGGCAAAAAGCGAAGGGGTCACCAAAGGATGAGATGAATACAATGATCATGAACTTGGAAAGACTTCAGAAAACAATGGTGGATAGAGAGGCCTGGTGTACTAGGTTCCATGAGCTTACAAAGAGTAAGATATGATTAAATGACTAAATAACAAAAACCACAAAGTATATTTTGAAAATAAAAAATAAAATAAACAGCTAATTTGAATTTCTTAAGAGAGTGGGAGATTGTTTGCTAATAATCTTTGGTCATTTCTCCATGGAGAATGGCTCTTGATTTTATACATACTTATTACTTCCCTATATATGGAATCATGTTTTAAAAACTTATCTGAAAGAGACATCAGAAGTTATCTAGTATTATACTTTCTATAATTAAGGAAACATAGCCCAGGGAGGTTAAGTGACTTGCTTTAGGTCACATACACAGTCAGTAGTAATTAAGACATTTGAATCCAGTTCCTCATACTCCAAAACCAATGTTCATTTCAAGAAAATATATTTTTCCCCACAGTCAACAATTACAGTATATATATATATGTATATACATACACACACACACACAGATGGATATTGATGTGTGAAAATCTAAACAGAAAAAATGTATATATGTGGTCATAGATGCAAATATATGTAATTGTATGCCCATGTATACAGAGAGGGTAGATGAAAAAGTATATACACATGTGTAGATTTTTTTTGAAGAAAATCATATAGTAACACTGGGAAAGGTAGTTTTCTTTTAGTCATGAGACCATATACCAAGTTGCAAGAGATTGAGAAGTGAGTTAAAGGAAGTACAATTTTCTTGGAGTTGAACTATGAAAATGGAGGAGAGATAAAGGAAAACAGTTATATCATACAGCATAATTTTGGCATCACATACAATTTGTACTGCTTAAGAGAGTCACAGGAAAATATGTAATCAGTTTCATCCTTGTCCCCTCTAACCCACAGGCATTATCAAATAGCAAGATAAGATTCATGACAGTAGGCTGCTGGAGCACAGCCAGTCCATCAGTAGTGAAAACATGATCATCAACATTCAGATCTCTTTGGCTGCAGGGCCTTTGAGAAGAATTAATGATATCCACTGTAATATTGAAAATATAAGTGGAGTAAACACAGGCAAGAATAGCTTTACATCTTAAGGCAATATGACACAGCTATCAATTTATGGCAAACAAGAGCAGCAGGGAAATCATATTGGTGCACTGCCATTAAAAATGGAAGGCAAAGGCACCTAGTGGGTGGTGATGTAAAAATATGAGCATATGCAATATGAGAACTTTCTAGGAAACAGACCACTAGAAATCTTACCTAGAAAATTACCAACCAATTAAGAAAAAATATTGAATACTTATAGCTTGTTTCATGTAATACTGTAATTGATTGCAGTAAAATCTTTGTGGAGCTGGTTTCTATTATTCCATTCCTAGCCACTAACAGAGCATCTTACACATAATAGGTACTTATTAAATGTTTGTTGATTTCAATCAAGGGAAAAACAAAAGAAATGAAAATTGTGTATCTCCCCTTAAGGAACTTGACATCAATAGAGAGTAATGACAAATAGTCCATACTTAAATTATTCTTTCCATGTGACATGACTACATATCATGAAATATGACAATCTCACAAGAATTTAAAATAATCTGAATAATAGTAATTAATGATGATGAGTGTTTCAAAGTTTATAGAATACTTTACAAACAAGATTGCATTTATCCTCCCAATAACCCTGAAAGATAAATGCTATAATTATCCTTATTTTTCACAGAAAAGAAAACTGGGACAGATGGAAATTAAGTGACTTGTCCAGCTAAAAAGCTTTAGAGGTTAGATTTTGCTTCAATATAACTCAACTCCAGGTCCAGTACTCCAGGTATTCTGCAATAGAGTTATCTCCTTAAATGTAAAAGTCTATAGTAGATGTGTGAAGGTTGTCATTCCTCAGAAACCAGAAATTTTGAGGGAGAAACGTGTGAGGTAAACAGAAGATATGCTAGTTATGTAGCAAGAGTATATTCATGCTATGCAGAGATAGATAGGAAAGTCTCCAGCATATTAGGTGTACTGGCCTGAGGACAATTTATGAGAGGTATTCGAGAAGGTGTTGGAATGTCATCTGTTGTACATTTTTAAGTGTGATTTTCGTTCATCTATTAGTTAGATCAAATGTTTTCTGAGGACACTTTCAAATCTGAGGGATTCAATGAAAAGAAAAAGACTTTTGAGCTCATAGGGACAAAAATTAACCTTTATATAGGGCTTTAAAGCTTGTAAAATAATCAATAAATACATTTGCATTTTAAAAATTTTATTTTTTCTAGAGTAAATAATCAATTTCACTCTTTTTTTATAAAAATATTTGAGGAGTTCTCTTTTAGATATTCATGTTTTTCCCATTTAAAACTATAAAAAAATAGTTCATGTGATTAATTTGTTACAATCTGGATGTTTTGGGTTTTTTTTTTTAAAAAAGGAAAACTATACTCACTAGCCCAGGAAATAAATTCACAATGGAGAAACTGAATAGATGAATTCATTCCATAGAAAACTGACTGCGCAAAGATGAGTTATGGAAGAATATATTGTACTAAATATTCATCTCTATTTCAACACATAACATTTTGAACTCTGTCATTCCTTATTATATCTAAATCAAATATTTACACCTTCTTTACAGATAGGATATGTTTTAACTATAGCTTTAATATTCACCTTTAATATGGAAGATTGCAGTATGAATATATGGCTTGTTAGAGATTATTAAATTTAACAGAATATTACATCAAATGTCTAACAAATATCAACTACCTGATTTACTATGCTATTTTTCTAGTTATATAACAAAATGAGACTTTTATGAAAAAAATGCACTCATTTTTTATCAGGATGTAGAATTAAGGAATAGTAATCCATCAGCCCCAAATACCTGTATCATCCTTTCTAGTGAACTATTCTGTATATTTTAAAATTTTTTTAATTCTTACTTTTACAATATGTGACATATATATATACATACATACACACATATGTGTGTGTGTGTGTGTGTGTGTGTATCATTTGGTCATGATTTAGTCTCTACCAAGAGGTCACAGACTCTACAGGCCTTCACAGATTGTGCTCATGAAGAGAAATGCATTATTTTATCCCATACCTTTGTTGTACCTTTGGTGGTACATATATGGTTAAGTCTGAGTTAGGGGAATCTTTCTTTTAAGTAGGACTTTCCAAAATTTGAACTCCGCTGACAAAATGCTCAAGAAGCAAAAGCCACCTCCAAACAACAACGATAACGTGCTGGTGTTAAAGTTCAGTGAAGGCATATTTAAAGCTGCCATTTCAATTCAGCTCAACAAACATTTAGTCCCTACTGAGTACCGGTGAGACAGCTAAGTGGTTCGGTGGACCAAAGGCTTGGACTCTTGGAAGACCAACGTTCAAATCCTGCCTCGGACAATTACTCAACTGGGTAACCCTTGGCATGTCACACAAACTCTGTTCACTTCTACTTAGTGGCAAAACGGGGAATAACAGCATCTGCTTCACAGGTTGTTGTAAAGGTTAAATGAGTTAATATTTGTCAAGTGCATACATAACACAACGTCTTGCACATATTAGGTGGTGAATATACTATGATTATCTTCCATCTGCTTAATCATCCCTTATTTCTCATTCATCTTCAAAGTCTACTTCTCCCGTCTTCCTCAGTTTCCTTATCTGTAAAAAAGAGATAATAGCACCTACATAACATGGTTGTTACTCTCCAATGAGTTAGCATATGCAAAGCACTTTGCAAACCTTAAATTGACATATAAGTATTAGCTCTTATCCCCAAACACAACTGGGATACTGGGAATAACAAAAACATAAAAGTGAACAAAATAATTCCTACTGTCAAGCAAGTTATATTCTTATACATCCATATATTTGAACCACATGGCTTAAGGTTTAACGCACTTATGAATATTATTTTATGCTCACAACAGCCCTGGAAGGGACACTTGTCTCATTTCATTTATATTTATTTATAAAGCCGTCTCATTCTACAGATGAGGAAACTAAGCCAACAGGGCTGAAGTCAGTTGCTCAGGGTCATAGGCTTGTAAGTGCCTCAGGTCGTATTTGAATTTGATCAAGTTCCCCGATACTGCGCAAAGCATTCCATTCCCTACGGCACCTACCTCTCTCTAGGATCATTATTTACAAACAAGGTGCTGACCTTCTTTGGTAGAGAAAGTTACCCCATTTGGGAATTCATTGTACCAGAGAAATCATAGGTTCAGTCTCAGTGACTATTCAGATATTTTTATGAATTGATGACCTCATCACTTGTGAATATCATCTGCAATAATAAAGTTTTATTCAATAATTCAGTTTTATCCATTCAAAGCTGTCTCTGCTTAAGTAGATAGAAAATTTGTCAAATGTTTCCATGTGTCACTCACTGTAGCAGATGATGTATTGATAATGCATTTTTTTTTGTTTCATATAATCAAGTGCCTCTGGTTGAATAATGTGATTAAAAAAGATCTTCCCCATCCATTAATGGGCCTGGGAGGATTTGTAAGAAGGTCCACACCTTTTGTTAATGAGGCACTAGTTCTCAAGGGTTGTGCTTGTTGCCCAGTGGTTTTAAAAAGTGTATGAAAACTATGAGATGTGGTTTTATTTTGGTGCTTAGCTTTTGGAAGAAGGTTGGCATACCAGATGAAACTCTGGGAAACTACTAAGCAACTCCCCAGTTTTGAAAACCCAGCTGTTGGTGCTTCCCTCTCTGGTAACTATGTATGTATGGTCAGGCAGTTGTATCTGTCTGTTGATTTCTGATGTATGTATTGCTTACTGTCAAGACAGTTTGGAAGCCCTGTCTGTTGATTTAGACTTCTCTGTTTTTTCTCTGAAATTTAGGGTGCTGGCTTTTCCCCCTGAACTAAGTGAATGATATAGGTACTTGATTAAGGAGATTGTTGAGCCCTCAAAAGTTGTCTTCCTTTTATAAATACAGATCCAAGAACCTGTCATAGCAGCCCTCCCTCCCCTCCCCCTGTTTATGTCAGGCTGCTTGCTTTTACAGATGAATACAAGCAAACCAGACCAGTCCCTGCTCTTAAGGCGCTTATATTCTAAGGAAGGGAGAAAAAATAAAGGGCAGGTGGAAAAAGAAGGGACTTGTACAAAGAAGTAATTAGGCAGAGAGAGACAGACAGACAGAGACAGAGACAGAATTCTATATATGTGTGACTTTGTACATTTGTGAATATATATACATACACTTGTCTCAAAATCTTAGTGTTCAATTAAATTATTAATGCGTAATACTGAACAAAGACTTTGGAGTCATCCTGTGCATAAATATACACATAGAGATGTACATGTTGGATAGATAGATGTGTAATGACAATCAAATTAGAATCTTTTGCTGTTGTTCTTTTACTAAAAGTGCCTCTGATTGAATGACATGATTGAAGCTCTTTCCCACTTATTAATGGGGCTGCCTATTAAGGGGAGTTGGATAAGGGAAGTTTTGTAGGAACACCCACAGCTTTCGTTAATGAGGCACTGGCTCTCAAGGGTTGGGATGCTCTCTGGCTCTAAGAAAAAGCATGACTGCTCTGAGAGTGAGGATTTATTTTGGGGCTTAATTTTGGGAAGAAGGTTTGAGTGCTAGATGATGACTCTGGGAATTTACTAAAGAGGCCCCTCTATTCCCCTTCCCTCCCCTCCCCGGCTTTTAGAACCCAGATGTCATGCTTCCTTCTCTGGGGTCAGACAGCTGTACCTGTCTATTTGATTTTGGTCAGACAGAGGAAGCCATGGCAGTTGATTACTTTGGGGTTCAGGGCGCTGAATCCCCTCAACTAGGTGAATGATGTATGTGTTTGACTAAAGGATTGGTACATGGGCTTGATTAAAGTGACTCTTAACCCTTCAAAAGTTGCCTTTCTTTTATGAATACAGATCTAGGAACTTGTGGTAGGAGGTGCCCCTGTGTATGTTAGGGTGCTTACTGATACTATATATATGTGTGCATGTGTATGTGTGTGTGTTTGTGTGTGTATGCCTGTATTTATATATTTATATTCAGCATGTATATGTATATGTGCACATATATAAATTCATCTATGTATGTCTGTGTGTGTATATATATATATACACATGCATATATACAAGTATAATCTCTCCACGTTTATATACATATTGTATTTATATGTGAATGTATATCCAAGAAAGGCAAAAACCCTGGAGCATTGACAACCAAGGGGATCAGGGAAGTCTTCCTGTTGGAGGCAGCAGCTGAGTTGGTCCTTGAAAAAAAAATGATTCCAAGAGGCAAAGATGACTGATGCTCACCATGTTCCTGATTTTAGCTGCAGAGGTCAGAGGGAAGACTTTTAGAGTCCCACAGAAGAAAAATATCTGAGGATTCACGCAGGGAAGAAAACGTTCCCTTTCATATCCTTTTACACAAAGTCCCCATTGAGTAGTATATTCCCAATGAAGACCTTAGAACTCCTTTTATGCATGGGAAAGAAGAGCAACTATACTTGCTTCATTCCCCTGAGGAGGCTGACTCATAAAGCCACTGAGATACCTGATTGAATCAGCAACCAGGGAGTCTGCCAACTCCAGCTGAGCATAGATTCATGGGAATATTTTCCAAGTAAAATTAGGCTTTTAACTGTTCATACAAAGTATTTTTTTCTTTTTAATTTAAGTTTACATGCAAAAAAATTTCTAAATCTATAGCTATAAATTTATGCCCTCATTTACACCCTCTAGCAGTACATTTGTTCCCAAGTGCCTTTAAGGGAATGGTCAAAAGGCAAAAAAGTAGAACTTTACTGATCATGCATATGTTTGCAATTTTAAAAACGACTTCAAAAATTGGAAAGGCTGCATGTTAGCTCATAAGCTTCTAGAAGCCTTTGTCTGTCATCCCTTCATGAACTGTAACAGCTAGAAAAGTCCTGTGGAAAACTGGAAATGTTATAAATGTAAAATAACTACTTTCTGATGATGACAGAGAGTGACATGTTGTGCTTAAACTGGAAATGCACCCAATGTGAACAGAAAATTGGAGAGGCAAAAGCCATACTGAATAAAGGGAATATGAATGAAAACATCTCCAAAGTTTCATTTCACTCCTAGCAAATTGGCAAAGGAGACAAAAGATGGGAAAAGTCATTGTTGGAGAGATGATGGAAAAACAAGTACATTAATACTGTGGTGGAGCAATGAAATGGGCCAACTATTATGGTAATTGATTTGTAACTACAGTAAGAAAGAGACTAAATCATTCTTGTTCTTTAGCCCACAGATTCTATTTCTTGGCATACAGAAGGAGAAGTTCCAATTAGAAAAAACTGCAATACATATCAAAATCTTCATTATAAACCTTTTTTATAAGAACAAAAAGGTAGAAGAAAGTACATAATCCCAAATTTGGTAAATAACTAAAGCTTATATTACATGTAATTAATAGAATACTACATTATCATAAAAATAACAAATGTTTATGTAGAAAGACATAAACTGATATAGAATGATTAGTAGAAATCAGGAAACTAGAAAGTCTGTATATAATTCATTGCAGTTACAGAAATAAAAATAAGATTTAAAAAAAAAAAAACCTGACCACTGTAGATGTTTAAGGATAAAACTTTACCTCAAAGGAAGGATTAACAATTTCCCCCACATATAATTTTTTTTTGTTTCACAAAAGTTTCAATATGTTGTCTCATTGTCATTTTCTTTGAGGAATAGATCTGTTTTCTCTATGAGTTATTCTTTGACCAATCAATTATTTAGGGTTTAATTTTTTTGTTTTAATTCTTATGTAAATGTTCTATATTTATTATGGTTTTATTATGACATTTTCAGTGAAGGATGAACTTATTATGTCTGCTTTGTTACATTTGATAAGATTTTTATAACCTAGGACATAATTGAATTCAAAATGTCATATCTAGCAGAATAATATGTATTCTCATTGTATTCTCATTCAGTAACCAGAGAGGTATATTTTTTCTTCAAAAATTCAATTCTGATTCTTAATTTCTTTCTTATTTGCATTGTTATTAGATTCATCTAGGTTTAAGAGGGCTACATTGCTATCCTTAACTTTTAAAATTTTACTGTGATTTGATTAACTTTTACTTCAAGCATCTATATGCTATGCCATTCAGTACATATAAAGTGCTGATATTGATTCATTATCTGTGATGCCTTTTGGTATAATGTTTTCTCATTAATTATTTTAAATGACAATTCATAATATTATTTATTTTAGATTATTACTACTTCATTTTGAAATATAATAAATTCCACTCCAATTTCTCATTATAATTCAATGCAACTTTATTGTGAATGTGTTTCTTATATTTTTAATTCTGTTTTCTAATCTATTCTGCTACCTAATAGTTTTATATTGGTGATTTCATCATATTCAAATCTGCTGCTATGATTATTAATTTTGAATTTCCTTCTTATCCTATTAAACATTTTTTCCTCTTTTACTACTGGTTCCTTTTTCTGTGAGGCTAAAGAGTAAGAGAAGAATTAAGATCATATTTAAAATGTATAATTAAAGTGATTAATTCCTAACCTTCTACTTTCCTTTCTTCTCCACACCAAGATCTTCCAAATCTCTTGTGCTTTATTTCTCTTATTTTCATTCCCATTTTATTATCAACCATCTAAAGTTGGTTTATTTTGGTGATGTCTATTCCCTCCTAATTCTATTTGCCTTTTTAAACCTTCCACCCTTTCACTATCCTCACTTGATTCCTTATTGATATAATGTATTTCTACATCCAAGTCTTTGCATGTGTAATGTATGTATTCAATCCTACTTTACTTTATTCGTGTAACAGTGAGATTGTGAAATGCCTTCCCCCACTGACCCTTCCTTCATATTCTTCTAGCCTTCTTTTTGTCAAATCCCATTTATGTAAGATAGTAACTTCTTTCTTATTTCTTCCCTAGTGTATTCTTTTTCAGCTGTGTTTTCTTTCCCTTCTTAAAACCAATAAAACAGAACAAAATAACACTCAGGCCATCTGTTTATCTTAACTCCTTCTGTGACTATTAAAGATATTAGAATTCTGAACAGTCTTGTTATTTTCTCTTCTTTCGGAATACATGTACTTTTCCATTTATTATTATATTATAATTGCTCAAGAAGGAATACTCAATAATTAACCATTCTTAGTTTTTCTTGACTCATGTTTTTATTTCAAAGTTTCTCCTCAACTCTGATCTTTTTATCAGAAATAACTAAAAATACTGTATCTTAAAAATTCTCACAATATTATGTATCCTAACTTACAGTTTAAGTTATTCTTGGTAATAAAACCTTTGTCTTTTGCCTTTTGGAATGATATGCCAAGCTTTCCTTCTCTCTTTTAATGTTGTTACTGTTTTGTGTGATTTTGACTGTTTGTTTTGGTCATTTGTGCTCAACCTCTCTTGCTGCTTGCATTTTTCCCTTTTTCACCTTTGACTTGAAATTGTGAGTTTCTCTCAGGAAGTGAATGGTGAGTTATTTCTCTTTTTATTTTGAGCTCCGATTCTAATAGATCTAGGTAAATTTCAAAATCACTTGAAATATGGTGTCTGAGTTTTTATCTTTAATCATGGTTTTTGTGGAGAACAATGATTTTTTTCTTACTTAATAGCATTTTTTCTTTTTTCAATTACACGTGATGATAGTTTTCTACATTCATGTTTGCATGATTTTGAGCTCCAGATTTTCCCTCTCCTTCCCTTCCTTTTCCTATCCCCAAGAAAACCAGCAATCTTATATAGGTTATACATGCACAATCAGGGTAAACATATTTTTACATTAGTCAGGTTGTGAAAAAACCCTCAAAACAAAAGGGGAAAAAGCCATGAGAAAGAAAAAAATGAAAATAGTATACTTTGATCTGTAGTCTGACTCCATAGTTCTTCCTCTTGATGTGGTCACCATTCTCCATTTTGAGTCCCTTGGAATAGATGACCATCACACGATGTTGATGTTACTGTGGTCTCTTGGTTCTGCTGACTGAACTCAGGCAAGTCTTTACAGGTTTTTTTCTAAAATCTACCTGCTCATCACTTCCAATAGCACAACAGTATTCCATTACAATCATATGCCACAAGGTGATCACCCCATTCCCCAACTGATGGGCATCCTCTAAATTTGTAATTCTTTGCCATCATAAAAAATTACTGCTATAAATGTTTTTGTACATGGGGGCCCTTTTCCCCCTTTTTTATGATCTCTTTGGAATACAGACCTAGCAGAGGTATTACAGGATCAAAAGGTATACAGTTTTATAGCCCTTTGGGCATACTTCCAAATTGCTCTACATAGTGGTTGGATCAGTTCACAACTTCACCAACAATGCATTAGTGTTCCAATTTTCTCACATCTTCTCCAACATTAATCATTTTCCTTTTCTGTCATACTAGCCTATCTGATAGCTCTGAGGTGGTACTTTGTAGTTCCTTTAATTTGCATTTCTCTAGTTGATAATGATTTAGAGCATTTTTATATGACTATAGATAGCTTTAATTTCTTCATCTGAAAATTGTCTATTTCCTTTGACTATTTGTCAATTTTGGGAATGACATATTCTTTTAAATTTGACTCAGTTCTATAAATATTTTATAAATAAGGACTTAATCAGAGATACAACATGTAAAAAATTGTTTCCCAGCTTTCTGTTTTCCCTCTAATCTTGGTTTCATTAGTTTTGTTTGTGCAAAAAACATTTTTTTTAATTTAATATAAACAAAATCATCCATTTTTGTATTTCATAATATTCTCTACCTCTTGTTTGGCCATAAATTCTTCCCTTCTCCATATATCTGATAGTAAACTATTTCTTGCTCTCCTAATTTGCTTATGGTATCTATCACCCTTTGTGTCTAACTTTGTATCTAACCATTTCAACCTTATCTTGGTATACAGGATGAGATGTTGGTTTATATCTAGTTTATGCTATACTATTTTCCAGTTTTCCCAGCAGTTTTTGTCAAATAGTAAGTTCTTATCCCAGAAGCTAGAATCTTTGGGTGTATCAAACAATATATTACTATAGTCATTTACTACTATGTCTTGTATACCTGATCTATTCCACTGATCCACCACTCTGTTTCTTAGGCAGTACCAAGCAGTTTTCATGATTGCTACTTTATAATATAGCTTAAGATCTGTACAACTTATGATGACTTTTAAAACAGTTCGACTTGTTTCCAAGAGTTTATTTTTATATCATTGATTATATATATTTTCTTCTATTTTTAATTGTTTTTATTTTTGTTCTAATTTTCCTTTTTTTTAATCTCATAGAGACATTGACTTTTGATTGATCCATTCTACTATTCAGGAAATTTACTACAAAGGTAAGATTTTCCATATTTTATAAAAAGCTACATATTTTCCTTTAATTTTTTTTCCTCTTGAACTTTAATTTCTTTTTTATTTTTTTAAATCTTGGGTCATTTATGCAAGCCAGTTTGTAATTTTGCATTAGGTCTTTTTTCATGTTGGAGGTCCTGTTTGAAGTTGTACAGCTATTTTCTTTTTCTGAATTTATTCCTTTATTTTTTCTTATTTTATAATAGTTCTTTGTGGGTTTTCTTTATCTTATATGCCTTCATATTTTCAACTTAAGTTCTTGATTTGGGATTTTTTCCTAAGGTTAGTCTCCATTTCTACTCTTGAGTAGGTTTCACAGACCTTGTCATCTCCATATTCAAAGGTGGCTTCTGTCATCTAGATTGGTTAGTTGGATTAAGCTACATACTTTGTGTCATTTTCTGACATGTATTAGTTCCCTGGTGTTCCATTGCAGGTTCAGGATTTAAACAGTCTCTTTTTCCCCTTACCTTTGTATAAACTAAAGTCAAAGATGAGTTGCAATACCTGCTATGATCCTCACAGGACCCAGGGTGATATAAAAGATCATATTGACTTCAAACCTATTCCATAGTCCTCTTGCTTAGGACCCAAATGCTAAATGCCCTTCCTTTTGATGAGTCCCCTAGTATTTTAAGGAGTAGTTCTATGTCCTGTCTTTATCTTTCTTTTTTTTAAGTTGAGTCCAGTTCTATTCCCAATTTCTGTCCTACTAGATTCATCATGTTCCTAATTATTACAACAACTGGAATTTTTCAGAGCACTGATTGACTTGAGGTCTATTTCTATGTTAGTGTCATTGTTTTCATTTCTTATTCCTTCCTTCTTTATATTCTGATTATAAGACTTTTTATTGGTTTATTTTTCTTGACCCCTGTCTTGGTGTCTATTCGCTTCTGAACATTTTTTTGGACTCAACTGAGCTAACATTTCTCATTTTTTGATTTCTTTATCAGTATCAGTGACATTTTTGTTATACTTTTCATATATTGGTATGGGTTTTTGGGAGAAAGATATATTTTTTATGACTATTTATAAGAAATCACTCAAAAGAGATGAAAAAGTATGTTTTTCTCCCTTCTTTGAAAAGCTGAAAGACTATGGGTTTGGAATCTTACGTATATTGTCATAATGCATTTAGGTGCTGGTGAATCTTACTTCTTGGATGAATTACATAAATTCTCTGACTCTCAGTTTCTCCATTTTTATAATTAAGACAGGAACATTTGATCTTTATCTTTAGCTCTATAATTATGTGCTCCTAATTTATAAAATAGGGTAGAATCATAACTGTTAACACATACTTCACAGGGTTGCTGTGGGAACCAAAAGGGAAGATGGGTGTAAAAGGCTTTGTAAACCTTAAAATATCAGTTATTGTTGAGCTTAGATAATATTATAAAATTAGAATCAGAGTTTCAGAGCTACAAAGGACCTTAAATCCATTGTACTTTATCTTAAATATGATTTATTTATTTTCAGTTTTCAGCATTCACTTCCACAAGATTTTGAATTCAGATTTTCTCTCCATCACTACCCTCCCCCGACCCCAGTATAGGATGCACCTCAACCACCTCTTTCCCCAATCTGCCCTCCCTTCTATCACCACTCCTTTCTCCTATCTCCCTCCCCTCTATTTTCCGGTAGGACAAGATAGATTTCTATACCTATTTCTTGTACAACTTATTTCCCAGCTACATGCAAAAACATTATTTTTTTAACATTTATTTTTAAAGTTTTGAATTCTGTATTCTCTACTCTCTTCCCTCCACACCCATGCTTATTGAGAAAGCAAGCAATTCAGTATAGGTCATACATGGGTAGCCATGAAAATGCTTCCATAATAGTCGTATTGTGAAAGACTAATTATATTCCCCTGTATTATATCCAACAGATACACATAAAATATACAGATTTATCCACATATATATGTCTATATATATATATATATATATAGACATATATATATATATATGTATGTATGTATGTATTTGTTAGGGTGTCTGGGCCTGATCTCTCAGGCCCACAGGCCTTATCTGACCAGCAGTGCCTGTAGGCCTTGGTGGAGTAAGCTGTAAGCAATGACCGAGGTGGAAGACAAGATAGTGAACAACTTCATTTATTGTAGCAGCAAGCAGTGATTTTATCTCTTTCCTGACGCCAGAGCCCTAAGTGGACCTATCAGCAAATAGTTTGCCCTAATAAGGAAATCCTATACCTATGACCAGGACTGCCCAGGACTGACATGTAGCCCCTAGAAAGAAAAACATCTTGGGCCTTCTTTGTTCTCCCAGGGCCAGAGAAACAGCCTTGAGCAAAACAGGGGAAGAACCCTTCCTCCCAGAGCCATCTTGTTCATGCCTTACCAGTCTCCCCTCAGTTTACCTGAGTCGTGACCAGTGAACGCCATCCAAGAGGCTGGGGGTTGGCAATTCCCTTACAATTTCCCCTTTTTGTTTTGACTCAGTCTTTCCCTGAGAACAATGATGTTCTGTCTGCTGGATATTAGAGCATCCTGGAAGCTACACAAAGCAAATCTGATACACATAGGCACTAGTAGCAGTCCTAGCAATACAAATACAAAACCTATCAACAAAGGAGAGAACCATGTTTTTATATGATTCCATGAACTTAAACTTTTGAAGAACTGAGTTATCTTTGAAGCCATCTTTTCAGGTGCAAAATCAACATCTGTTTCCTCATCTGATTCTCCTGCCAATTTAATTAATCTTTGGATTTCCAAGGTGACATTATCTGGAATTAATCCATGCAATTGAGACCTAATTTCTTCCCATTGGACTTATGACTCATTATACAATTTCTTAGTCAAACAAAAGGCACTATATCTATAATCACATTGCAATTTGTGTTGTAGCTGTAACATAGACACTTCTTCACCAATGACTTAAGTTACCTTTTGGAGTGTATGAATGGCTTCATAGAATTCATTGTCTGCTTTTGCTTGTTGCTTAAAACCTGCTAATACATTTTTCATAAGAGCGTGTAATTCAGAAGCTTGAACTATAGCATTTTGTGTATTAGAGATAGATACAGCCAATGCAGTGGATGCTAAAATGGCTTCTACTAATAACATGATTCCTAACACAACACAAGAAACACATCTGCATACTCTAGTAGTTATAGGGGCTAATTGCTTGTCCAAAATATGTAGAACTTCATCACTAGGTGTTCTGTACCATCCTTTAGCCTTAATTACTGTCATGGCATATCAAGGTCTTGTTAGAATAAATATTCTCCCTACTGTCTTTAGTCCTATACATTCTTGCACAGAACAATTCTGGCATGTAAAATTGAAGATTGCTATCATGTTCCGATATGCCTTTAATTTAGATCTGTTGTCTCTATCCCATAGAAATATATGTTTGTTCCCTAGACATACTTCACCCATTAAAGTAATGTTGTTAGATTTACTTGGTGATGCTACAGCAGGCATGCCCTGCACTGTTTGTCCTCTCATTGCTAAGATATCTTTGTCTAGACCCTGAACAGGCCTTCCAACCTCAGGATACCCCTTATAATTGATATATATTTGTCTAGAAAAATTTGGCTCATATTTTTCATCAGGTAAGTATGTAAGATTGTGACACGAATACAACATTTCTGTGTAGTTTCCCATAATCAAGTCTGTCTCCTGACAAGTATGTGTGTGACAATTCTCAAATGGTAAAAACCCTGTATACAAATGCCAAAGGGTTACATTTCTCTTCTTTTGTAAATTACAAAATGGCCTATATTTCATGCCATGAGCAAGTCCCACAAAGTCCTTGTTTGACCGAACTACCATTGTCCCATTTATCCTCCAAGCAACTAGGTTTTAAGCATGTCATGTATCATTCTCATCCAGTGCCTCTTGTCCATCCACAATAATGGCACACCAAGGATACCCCTCTATTCCATTCACCTGTGTGTAAGTAAAACTAAACCCATTCCAATTCCCAGAAATACCCTTCTGTAGATAAAGTGGGAAACCTGCGACCAGTCCTGAAAGGTTAAAATGTCTCTGAAATAGAGACCCATTGTTATCATATTCTAGTCCATCATCTTTAAACAGGTGAGAAATATTGCCTTGGATAATAAAGTTAGGCATTGTCTCACTCCATGACATCACCCTTAACCATGGTGGATTCATGATGAATGCCCATCTCTGTTGTTCCTTCGGTGCTGGGTCGATGGACGCAGTGTTGTTGAGTGTCATGAAGAGTACAAGAAAAATGAGAGGAGTCATTGTGACCTAATTGAGTGAATTTCTCCAGAAGTTTTCTCATTCACCATTGATAGTGCCTCCTTTCTCCCTGTGACTGTTTCACCTTGGCAGTTGTCTTCTACCACTCTTATCCTTTTCACTGGAACCCACACATCTTTATTGTCATCTGTTAAAGCACAAACATACCCTTTTCCCCACGTTAACACTGTATGAGGACCAAACCAGTTTTTATTCTCATTGTGCCACATTACTTTACGGGCTGCTTTCAGGGCACTTGTTACTGCTGATTCAGTCTTTGCAGACTCTGTCTTATTAGGAAATGTTAAGAATTTCATAGCAGCCAATAAGCCATCATCATCAAATCTTAAATAATTTAGTGTATAAACAGCCAATTATAATTTATCAACTCCTGGTCCAGCTCTCCCTTTTGTTTTTGCAAGTAAGTTTTCAGGGAGCGATTTGCTCGTTCCACTATGGCTTGACCAGTGGGATTATGGAGGATCCCAGTGACATGTAAAATGGAGAATTCCACCATGAATTGCTCAATGGCTTTATTGATATAAGCTGGACCATTGTCTGTTTTAATGCTTTTTGGTACTCCATGATGTGCAAAGCAATGTAAGAGATGTGCCCTCACATCTTTAACAGCTTCTTGGCACCTGGCTGTTGCCATTATGAAACTTGAAAATGTGTCAATAGTAACACGAATATATTTTGCTCTTCCAAATGATGGATAATGAGTAACATCCATTTGCCATATAGAATTTGGACCATCACCCGTAGGTTTTTAGGATGACAAGAAAGTGTGGGTAAGAATGGAACACATTGTACACATTACTTAACTATAGATCTAGCTTCTTGTCTGGAAATGCCATAAAGATATCTTAAAGACCATGCAGACAAACGTAACCAGGAATGTGCTTGTCTTGACAATTCAGTAGAATAAAATGTTTGAAGTGCGTTGTCTGTCATCTCATTACCCTCGATCAGTGGCCCAGGTAAATTAGAATGTGACCAAATGTGTATGATATAAAATATTGTTGTTCTGGCCCTTATTGCTTGTTGAACTTCCATAGTTATCTGTGTAATACTATCTGCCCAATCAGGGATATAAGCTGATTCTAATCTAGGTATCAAAAGTGTTGTATATTTGCTGTCTGTGATGATGTTGCAAGGTTCTTTTACATACAATAATGTTTACGATACTGCACATAACTAATTTGTTGTGTAGAATTAAATGCTGTTTTGAATTTATGCATCTCTTTTTTCGATGGAATATACATAGATGCCCTACAATCTTTTGTTGCATCTGTAAAAACATTAACTCCCTCTACTGGTGAGGAAGAGCATTTTTCAGCCCAAGACCATGGCCACGTGGTAAAATGCTGGCCAAAAGGAATTGGGAGGCCATGTTGAATATTTTAATTAATCAACATCTGCCATTCCACAAACTCTTGTATGCAGTTCTCTATTTGTTGACTTGTATGAATAGTATATATCATGTGAGGTTCCTGTCCTATTAACATCCTTACTCTTTTCACTGCCTTATATATTACTTGGGCTACCAGCACAGCATAAGGCACACAAGCCCTGTTCTTTATTTGAGCTAAGTGTACCCACTCAATAATTCCTTGTTTCTGATGTAAAACTCCAGCGGGTGTTTTTTTCAGTGAATAAGATTGTTACTTCCAAATCCTGTGGTTCTAATATCCTATTAGTAGTGCATTCCATAATACTTTTCTGCACTAATTTCAAACATTCCAATGCTTCATCTGTCCATTCTCTGTGTGAATTTAATTGAGAAGGACCTTTCAATAAATCATATAATGGTTTCATTTGATTTGTTGTGATCCCCAACTGTGGCCTATACCACTGAATTTCTCCTATCAATTTTTGAAAGTCATTTAAAGTGGTAGCATTTGTAGAATCTAAGATAGGGGATTTCAAACTTAAACCTTACCACTAAATAGATGTACATCATTGTTTCACAGGCTAGTTTTTTCTTCTCTGATTACATTTACTCTGGAAGAAAAATCTTTTAGAAATTAAGTTGTTAATAAGTTAAAACACTTTAACTTTTGCTTAGGCCAAGGAATGACTACAAGTTCAGATTAAAAGAGCAAGATCTTTTCTGCTCTATAGGGCATTACATATTAATTTATAATACATTGTCTTGAAAATGAAAATTTAAAACTATTTAAAATTTGTCCTGTTGTTAACAGTCACTAAACTTTTATAAAGAAAATTAGTTGAAAACCTTCAAAATGATAGTTCTCTTCCCTTGATCTAATCTGGAATGATAAGAGTCACAATTCACTGTAGACTCAGCAGAATGATGAGTTAAGACTGCAGGGCAAAAAATCTTAATGGTTCCAATCTTTACTCAAGTAAATTTTATTTCTGTGTCCACTCCTCTAGCAAGCTATTGACTCCTTTTTCATGATATTCTTGTATTATTCTTATTTCTCTTCCCAATTTTCCTCTACTTCTCTTACTTGATTTTCAAAATCTTTTTGAGCTCTTCCATTACCTGAGACCATTTCATATTTTTCTTGGGGATTTTGGATGTAGGAGCCCTGACCTTGCTGTCTCCCTCTGATTGTATGCTTTTATCTTTCCCCATCTGTGTGCTCTAATTTTCTTCATAAGAAGAAAATACTTTTTCACTAAGAAAGTAACTGCCAAGAAAGTTTTAAAAAGTCTTTTTCCCTTTTTGGTCATTTTCTCAGCCAAGTACTTGATTTTTGAGCTCTTTGTTAAGTGGGGGATATACTGCCTCAAGTTTCAGGGGGTTTGTGCAGCTGTTTTCAGAGACATTTATAGGGATCTGTAAATTCTCAATTTCTCCAAAATAAAGATCAAAGGAGAAGTGTTTACTCCTCTCCAGACTACATTATGATCTGTGAGCAGCCACAAGGACTCTTTTCTGCCCTGGAACTGGGAGTTAGATTCCATCCCCACAGCTGCCACCAGCTCCATCTTGCCAACATTCCACCTTACCCCAGGACCACCACCCAGCACTATGACCCAGTGTAACAGTAAGCACACAGACATACAAAGGGGGTATGTTTTCACAGGTTCTTAGATCTGCATTTATAAAAGGAAAGGCAACTTCTGAGGGGTTATCAATCTCTTTTAATCAAGCACATATATCATTCCTTTAGTCAAGCATATGTATCATTGACCTAGTTCAGGGGGAAAAAAATCAGCAACCTGAACTTCAGAGAAAATACAGAGAAATCAAAGATCACCAGACATAGGTTCTAACTGTCTTACCATAATCAATTGATATATCACAAATCAATAGGCAGGTCCAACAGTCTAACCATAGTTACCAGAGAGGGAAGCACCAACATCTGAGTTTTCAAAGTCAGGAGGCATCTTAAAGCATCCCAGAGTCTCCTTTGGACAAAAACTTCCAATCAGTAAACCCTAAAGTAAGACCTCAGCACAGAGAACTTATACCGTTTGTAGTGCCAGAGGGCATCCCAACCCTAAAGGACCAGTGCCTCATTAACAAAGATGCAGGCCTTCCTGCAGATTTTCCCTAATCAAACTCCCCTTAATGGGCAGGCCCATTAATGGGTACAGAACATCTTCTTTAGTTACATTATTCAATCAAAGGCACTATCTATTAAAACAAAAACAGCAAAAGATCCTACTTTGCTTGCCCTTTCACCCAGATCAGCCTCTCTATTTCCCCACTGTCTGTAGGCTGAGAGTTCCAGAAGCAGCTGCTGCTGTGGCAGTGGCTGCCACTGACCTGGGTCTGGGGCTATGACTGCGACTGGACCATGCTTCTCTCTCACCCAAGTGAGAGAGCTTTCCCACTGACCTTTGAAGATGTTTTGGTGTTTTTGTGTTGAGAAATCTAGAAATCCACTTAACTGACAGCTATTCAGAAACCTAAGGCCTGCTCTAGTCTGGTATTTGCTGGTGCAGCCCATTGAGCTGCACTCAACTCTTAATTAGGTGCAACAGGCTCTTCCTCTTGGTCTTTCAGATTCTCTTGGCCTGGAAATCTGTTTCACTTGGTCACTTTCTGGCTTCTGCTGTTCTAGAATTTGTTTGGAGTCATTTTGAGGGGTTTGGAGGACAGCTCAGGCAGTCTCTGCTTCTATTTCACCATTTTGGCTCTCCCCCACCTCCACATTCTACTTTAAATCCCTCATTTTACCAATAAGAAAACTGATGCCAAGGTTGCCAAGTGATTTTTCTGTAACCATCCAGGCAATAAGTGACTGAGCCAAGATTCAAGGTCAGGTGGTCTTACTCTAAATCCAGCTCTTTTTTTCCTAATGACAATTCAGCCTCCATATAAAATTATACCACAGAAACTAAAGACTAAAAAAAGGATACTTAGAATGATATCATCTTCACTGAACACAAATCACAAACATTGAAAAGAGCAATGTAGGGAGGGTGGGAAATGAGGCAGGATTGAAAATAAAGCTGATTTGTGTATCTAAGTCAAACCATGAAAATGCCTTTATGTGAAACCAGCTATCTCTGCCTCTGCCATACCCTCCTTGCAAATGTCTCTTTGTATTATTCAAGGGTGAGTTGCCCCTAGTTACACTACATGAAGGAAGGTTGGTTGCTTCAAATATATGCTGGACATGTCAGAAATAGTCAGGTTTTGCTGCACGTAGGTTTTGTGACAGATCCAGGCCAAGGGCTTGGAATTTGGTAAAAGGTGCCTTATAAATTATCTCACTGACCAAGACTTTGCTAATGGCTTTCACAGCTCGGAGGGTGGATAGGGTCTCCTAGCAAACATTGGTTTAACTACTAAAATCATGTGTTTATCCAATATGAGATTCTGTAAAGTCATTCCTTTAAACTGTTGGTGCCAAATATCTGACTTTTTTTTCCTGGAGTTTTTGTGTTACTTTTTTTCTTCCAAGCAAGCCTAAAAATGTCACCATTAAAAGATGACTGTTTTTCCTTATGTAACATTATTCTTTAAAGTTGAGCCAGCCCTTTTCAGAGATGAGCCTCCAATGTCAGCCTTTGTGCAGCATGTCGGCTTCTGATTTGGTGAGCTCTCCAGGCCCCAAATAGAAATGTCCTACAAGACCTAGATTCCATTGCTCTAAAGGAATGAGGGATGGTTCATTAGTAACTGATTGGATAATCAAGTGCCCCTCTGTGAAACAAGGGTAATTGCTCACTATCAAGTGTTTGGATAACAAAATGATTTCTCAGACATTCCATAAAAATAGCACTATAGATATTGGCATGAAACTAATTTACCAACCAAAAACATCAGTTGTCAGTCAAAATAAGTGAGCCAAATGTCTTGATTCTACCATAATTGTAACTTTCTTTGTTCTCTTTCAGGTTTTCTAATGTTGTAAACATTTTCTTTCAGGGCAAAAGTTCTACTGAATTAACTTCCATCTCTCTTCCATTATTTAGTGCAGAAGTTCTTAACCTGAGATCCATGAATTTTTGTTTGATAGACCGATAAAGATATTGATATCTGCATTTCAGTATTATTGATTTTCCTTGTAATCCTATATATTTTTGATACATTTAAAAACATTGTCAGAAGTGATCAATAGGCTTCAACAGATTGCCAAAGAGGCCCATGACATTCAAAAGATAAAAGTTAAGAACCCCTGGTTTCTTGTAAGGATTTTCATGTACTAGTCACTTAATACATGTGTGTTGGAAATGCAATGCTGAAATCCTCTTGATTTCCTTAATTTCAGTCTATCTTCCTTTATTCCACATCTATCTGTGTGTTCACTACTGAATTAGTCCCATTAAAACTCTTTTTTAAAAATTCAACTTTTAAAAAATGAATCCATTCAAACTGTGGGAAAGCAGTGACAATCTTGGTAATATGGAAGTAATGTTTTACCATCAGCTTAAAAATCACTTTAAAAAAATAACTCTCATTTCCATATTACTTAAGGTTATTCAAAAAAGAAGTATATTTTATGCTGGGTTGAACTGAGTTAAACCATTAGGTAAAAGGAAAGTAACAGTCATGGAGCCATCTGCTAGACAATAGCAGGAGTAGTGTGTTTACTCACTAAACATTTATTAAGTACCTATAGCGTCAGGCACCATGATAAACACTGGAGATACAAAAAGAGGAAAGACAGTCCCTGCCCTTGAGGAGCTGAAGGGCTACCTGGATGATGAAAGGTTTTGAATATAGGGTTCAGTTGAAGGAATTATGCATGTTTAGCATGAAGAAGAGAAGAAAGGTATTAGAGGACACAAAGAAAAAACCATGATAGTTTCTTTGAAGGTCTGTCATGTGGAAGAGCAGAAGAGGGATGAAACAAAAGAAGTTTCATCCAAGGAGACAGAACTGGGAATAATGAGCAAATTTAGGTTTCTTGTTAGAGAAAAAATACCTAATAATTAGAAGTATCCCAAAGTAGGATAAGCAACTTCCAGAGCTAGAAGTAGTTCCTGGTTGGAGGTCTTCAAGCAAAGCCTAGATGGTCAGTTATAGGGAATGTTATAGTGAGAATTATTTTTGGACAAGGGTTATATTGGAGAGTCACTGATGTCTCTTCCAACTGTCAACATCTCAATTTTTTTCTGAAGTTCTAAAAGGTGAAAATACTTACTTTCCCGTGATAAAATAAAGAGGATTCAAATTTAGGTGTCCTTTCTTCAAGTCCAACACAAAGACTACTGCAAAGTCATGAAGTAGAAAAATGGGAATCTAGTCCATACTACAACAGAAATGACTATTAAAATATCCCTGACAATTGAACATCTAGCCTACATTTCGAGAGTTCCAGTGAAAAAGAAGTCAGTTGAATGGTGAGTGGTGGATTATCTGATTCTCTTAATCACATTTATCCTTTTATAGACTATGTATGCTCTGAAGCACCCTTATCTCAGTTCCTATTCCCACTGTCAAATTGGGTCTCTAGACCTTGACTAGCTGACTACATCTCCATTTCAAGATTTCTAAGAATTCTCCTCAGATTCAGGGATAATTCTTTTATATTGTTTCCTTGAGCACCCAACAATATGATCCAAACCCACCCTTCAAGATTTTCGTTTGATAACGTCTTAGTCAAACAGCTTTAGGTAGTTCTTTTTGAAAGAGGTATTTAATAGAGCTGTACAGTAAAAATAGTTGGAACAAAACCATCTCCCCAAATTCCTGTTATATGTACTCTCACAAGTTCATACAGAGTTCAGGGGAAAGAAGACTCAAACTTAGACAAGGTATATATGGTACAGGGGTAACTGAACAATAAATCACTCCATGATTTTCAATTTCTAAGGTGTGCCCTCTCAAATTAAGAATTGACTCTTGGAACCCTTCATAAGGTACTTCCAACTCACTTGCTGACATTCCTTCCCCATGGTGAACTTTTGGGAGGACATAGTAGCTACATACTATAGACAGCTATGGATGGATTGTGTTCTGCATCAGTGAAGGTAACCCCTAAATTGATGAGTTATTAGACCCATTTGATTATTTGAGTAATTCTAAAGGGCCATGCTATATTTTACTGGGCCCACAGACTTGTTTCTAACTTAACGAACTTATTTCTAATGTTCTGTGATAGCTCAACTATGATTTATGTAATGGAATATTTTATCCTACAGTTCAAAAAAGGTTATATCCATCATCACCCTGATTGAAGGGAATGAGTGGTGCCTGTTGACCCTCAGTCATCTCTGCCTTTTATCTTTTACTCTGTACACCTGCTATTAGTGATTTTGTGACTTTGTACAGGACCCTTACTTAACCTAAGGCTCTCTCCGATGTAGGTTGCTCAAACTCTGGTCCTACATATCTTAATCACAGAATTGATGTAATCAAAGTCCTTTTCACATGTTGGATGCATCATATTTAATAATATTTTTCTTTATAATAAATCAGCCTCTCAATATTCCAGATATTGGTTGATGTCTACATCTATTGACACCAAGCTCTGAGATCATACAGATCTTTGTCTCTGGGCCTTTGTTCTTTTTAATAGCTTCCCATCTCTGTTCTTTCTATCCAGATGGCTGATTCACACCATGGAGGAGGCTTTTCTGTAGAGGAGGACAGAAATGAATTAGATACTTAAACAATAGTCTAATGAATACAGTCAATGCATAAACCAAATCCTTTTGACCTAAATTAGTTTGATTGCCTACTTTAATTAACTTAGTAATATTAATTAAGATCCTTAAAGTTAATCATTTTCTTAAAATATAAAATAAAATAAAATAAAAGACGTAGCAGATTTTCAAAATTAATAGGAATCATGGGAGTGGATAGGAAATGATCACCATCATGAGTCAGACTTGTACTAAGACCCCTTTTTAACCAAACAAATGAATGAAGAATGGATTTAAGTGGTTATTATATAAAAAAATCTGTGATAAAATCTAAGGATATGAATAGAAAAGTAATACTGTTTCTGCTTTCAAGGAATTCCCATCTTAATGAGGAGATAACAAATCAAAAGTTTCCTGCAATTAAAATAGAAAGACCACATGCTCCTTAAGGTTCAGTTACAGAGCAAAATGTAATGCTCCTTCTTTAATGTCATTTCAAATGATTAGGTCATATTAGATTTCTAAAGTTGAGCCCTTTGACACCATCAAAAATCTTGATGACAAGAACATTATTTTTCTGGGTCTTCAGTAGCTGTGACTGTGGCACCTTGCCATACCATTTGTCTCCATCAGTTTTGCTTCGCAGTATGATGGCCACAAACATTGTGCTGGAAGGATTGCTAATTATAAGACTCTTGAGTTCAGGATTCTGGACTATCCCTGTTAAAGTCAGTGGGGGTAATGGCCAAGATAATGATGGTGGTTTGACTTGCTTAAAACATGATCCTTCCTTTCTCTCATTTGGGATACCATGATGCTTTGTGAAGACAACTGGTTTAGTGACAATAGGGCACTTTTAGTGTTAATTGGGGACATCATCTTAATCCACTAAATCAATTCTATCCACCTTGGCAGTCATACAAGGAGACTATAATTTAAATATATACTCTCTACTTAAAAAAAATAAGCCACATAAAAAATAAAGAATAGATACCTCTGAAAGGGAAATAATCTGGTAGAGGCATGAATTATTTAAAAGAGAGAATTTTGAATTTCTTTAAAGTATGCTACATATTCTATAAATTTCCAAAGGATTTATTATACAGTGCTTCTTAGGCAAAATTTATAAATATTAATTTCATCACCCTGAAAGCATTTATTGGTCAATATTCTGTGTGCCCAATGTCACATTGTGTTTTTTATGTTCATTTTCCACTTCTCAGTTGTTATATAAATCATACTTTGATGCAAAATGTTGCTGTTCCCTTTTTTGAAATGATAATAAAATGTTCAAATACAGACTTACTAGTCATGAAATCATAAGAATGAAAATTGTAAGAACACATTTATTGATTCAGCCAGCTAGCCGTTTATTTATCCAACCATAAACATTTATTGAGCACCTTATATGTGTAAGGCACTGAAAACTCCTTTTGAGGGAGTACCTAGTTCAATGATCCTCTTTATGGTTTAGCAATGAGGCACTGTTTAACTTCTTGATCTTCTTCCATCCCATCTACCATAGATATCTTCTCTCTGCTCCTTTAACTTTCAGCTACCTTTTTATGTTTTTCTACTCTCCCTTATTGACATATAAGTTCCTTAGTTGCTTCCCTCTCTCTCCCTCTCTCTCTCTCTCTGTCTCTCTCTCTCTCTCTCTCTCTCTCTCTCTAGCTCATAACACAGTGCCTGGCATATGGTATGCAATTAATCAATGTTTTATCTACTTCAAAATTATAAAGTTGAATTTGATATCATCCCTGACTTCTTGAAATTTACAGTCATGGTTAAGTATGAAAGTTTCACATGCAAAAATTATCCAGATTAGAATGTGATAAATTAATAAATGCATAAGTTCACAAAATGCAATGGACCTTCTAAATATTATTTTCAGGTAGAAGTCAAAGACGGATTTATGGACAAGATACCATTTAATTTAAAACTCGAAAGATAGCAAGAACTTCAACTGATGGAAATGAAAACAATGCGTTTTAGTCATAGGCAGCAATTTGAGGAAAGTAGAACTATAGAATACATAAAGGGAAAAAGTGTGATATACAACTGAAATCAGAAGTTGAAATGAGGTTATGGAGGAAAGTGGAAGAGGATAAGAAGTCTGTACTTCATTTGGTAGGCAATGGGGAAACTAATGAAATTTTAAAATCATAGGTAGGATTTTGAGTTCCTTGATGACAAAGACTGTCTTTTTGCTTCTTTGCATATCCCCAGTGCCTAACACAGAGTTTGGTGCATAGTAGGCATTTATATTTATTGACTGACTAGCAGAGTAAGAATAACATGATCAGAATTGTGTTTTACAGAGATTTTTCTAGTAGCAGCATAGAGGAGAGATTAAAGAGGGAGAGATGGATAGCCAAAAGACAAGTTAGGAGAAAAATACAATAGATTATATAGGAAATGAAGAGTATTTGACATAGTCTGATACTTATTAAGCATCTATATGTCAGACACTGTGCAAAACACTGAATATATAAAGAAAGACAAAAAAAATCCAGTCCCAGTTCTCAACGATATGACATTTTAATAGAGACGGTGATGACTATGGTCATAACATTGAAAATGCAAGGGAAGAATTGAAATCAAATATCATTAAACTATGACAAATTTTATTTTAATGGCCAAGAAAGACATATTATTGAGGTAGAAACTATCCTTAAGTCAACTGTCTCTTTAGAACTAGAAAATCAATTCATATTCATCAAGAGGAAGAGGAGAGAAGATGATGATGATAATCAAGATGAAGGCAAAAAGATACTGATGAAGAAGAAGACAGTGATGTATAGAGTACAATTAAGATAATTGAGTTAGATAAATAAGTAACATAAAAGGTAAAATTTTAAAAAATGAATGATACTATTTATACCTTAATCCAAAAGTTTATTCAATGTAAGTTAACTGCCAAAGCAAGAAAAGCAAAAGAACTCAGAACTATTCATCAGAAAGCATCTTACTTAATTCTCAAAAGAGATGACTGCCAATGAAAACAGCAGTTTAGAATGCAAATTCATCTGTAAAATCTTACAAAGCATGAGGATGGTTATGAAATGTGTTCTCATAAAACAAAGAGAGCAGTGAAGAATAAAATCAGTGCAAATAAAGGATAGTAATATATTGGATTCAATAAAGTTAACTCAAGGGCATTCAAGAGTGAAAATGGAAGGAAGACTATAAAAGAAATCAGAAAAAATGAAAAGATCATCAAAAGTCATTTCAATAAATGGTTTTCTCCAACAATAATTGTGGAAAGACTACATTTGGACCCTGGCATCACATATGTCTGATGAGATTAAGAAGGAAGTAGAAATGACACTCAAGAAAACAAAGTTAAAGCAGCAAAGTAAAATATAACAAATACATATGCTGGAGATTCATGCGAGAAGTGATATAATGGTTTGGAGGAGAGAGAATTCATACACTGAATATGGAGGAGAAGATGTGAAATATGAGGGGAAAACACTAGACTTTCTTAGTACTAAAAAAAAAGGTTACCAAGAGAATATCAATACCTACCAATCTACAACATATACTTACTCTTGTATAGACTCAACTCTTTATGAGAGTCATATATAGATTAATCTAAAATATCATTGATAAAGTTACTAGTAGGGAAAAAATAGGCTTTCACAAGTGATATTCAGTAATGGGAAACAGCTTTGCCATCTTACAATTTAATCAAGAGACATGGTAAAAAAAAAAATCCCATTCTACTTAATTGTTGTGGATCATGAAAAAGTACTTGATTTGGCAGAACAAAAAACAACTTAAAAGACTGTTTTACAAGTTATTTCTCATCCATAATTTAAAATAATTCAAGGTGCCTTGAAAGACATAAGAAGAAAAATAACCTTGTTCAATGAATCTCTGATAATAATATCAGGCAAGATATTAAAAAATAGAAAAGTGTGTTCACTTAGGGTATTTGCTATTGTAATGAAGAAAATTCAGTATAGATTCCAGGTCAAGGAGGGATTCCCTTTGGATGGTGAGGTCTCCCAGATGCTCCTGTTTCTTTTCATTAATATTTTATTTTTCCTAAACTACATGTAAAATAATTTTAACATTAATTGTTTTATTAAATTTTGAGATCCAAACTCTATCTCTTCCTTCCTCCCCTTTCCCCTCAGTGAAACAGAAAGCAATCTAATATAGGTGGTACATGTGTGATCATGTAAAGTATTTCCATATTAGTTATTTTGTGCAAGAAAATGGAAAGGAAGGAGGGAAGGAAGAGAGGAAAGAAGGAAGAAAGAAAGAAAAAGGAAAGAAATACAGTAACCATTCTGCTTGCCATTTCTTATACCATATAATATTTCGTTATATAATATGCTACATATTATTCAGCTACTCCCCAATTGTTGGAAATCTCCTCAATTTCCAATTCTTAGTCATACAAAAAAGAGATGCTATAAATGTTTTTGTACAAATAGGTTCTTTTCCCCTTTTGAAGTCTCTTTGAGATGCAGATCTAGCAGTGGTATTGCTGCATCAAAAAGCATACATAGTTTTTTACTTCTTTGTGCATAGCTCTACATTGCTCTACAGAATGGTTAGAGCAGTTCACAACTCAACCAGCAGGGCTGCTCCTGTTTCTTAAAGATTTTGTGCTAATTGCTTCAACCCCCAGAAGACTGTATAGCTTCCTGGCAGACATTTATAATTTTTAAGAGATCTTTGATCTATCCATTCACATAGAAAGGACAGAGTTGATAGTGTCTCTTGTTCTATATGCCTGTGAGTAAACACACATGACAGGGCTCACATAACAATATGTGCATCTCAGATAAACAACACAGATGGGAAATGAAGAATAAACAAGAGAAAAGCAAGTTAGATTACTTTGAGGAAATTACAAAGTTATACTACAAAGTCATAGTAGTAGTAGTAGAAGTAGTAGTAGTAGTAGTAGTAGTAGTAGTAGTAGTAGTAGTAGTAGCAGCTGGATGAAATATAATAGAGAACTAACCTTGGGACCAATAAGACCTAAGTTTTTGGACTGCCTCTGATACATAAAAACTCTGTAACTCTGATTGTTAGTTAATCTGTCAATACCTTAACAACTCTCTAAGACTATAAATGGCAGTGGAAATGCCAAATTGGATAGGTACAAGGAATTTTCTCAATCATAATGTCCTTATGTCAATGAAATCTCAGGCCCAGTCTGAATCCTTTTTTTTTTCAAATGTATAGGAAAAGATGAAGCAGAGTATATAGAATATTCAAGAAAAAAAACATGCTATAAACCTCCAGAGGAAAGACTGATTATCTCTCAATTAAGGGGAAAGGTGCTGGTCAACAAAGCCTCTTTCTTCCCTGGCACTTTCTCAAATTTTCTCCTTTAATAGACATTCCATTTGGCAGCCTTGTATCTACTAGGCATCACATTTCTAGTCCAGAGCTTTTTTTCCCCAATTATTTCATTTCATAGGTTGTTCCTAGATGGGAATACCCTGGGTCAATATCTAAATACTTTCAGGAAAACAGTACCAAAAAGTGTAGAGATTTTCAGTCCTTTGGGAAGACATGAGTTTGAATTGTACCAGTTGAACCTCAGTTCAAGATTTTTAAGCTGTTACTATATGCAAAACACTGGGTTTACACATACACATACATACCTACACACACACATGCACACACACACAAACATGTGAACTGAAATTAGGTTTCTTTGTTCTCGTCTTTTTTTACCCTCAAGAAGTTTAAATTCTTATCTTGTGACTATAAGACTGTAATCTATGAAGCCTCAGTTTCCTCATCCATAAAATTGAAAAATTAAATTATATACTTTCTATGGCTTTTGCATCTGATGATTTTGTGGTGAGCTACTAAAAGCAGCATTTACAATTTTCTAGCAGTGAATTATAAAACATTTTTTAAAATGTTATAAATGTAAAACAAAAGTCATAGTTGTCAGGAGTTAAGAAAGGTACAAGCTAATACAATCAGTAGAACCTCCCGATAATTTTTGTAAGGATAAATTATAAGGCTTTCCAAGATAATATAACAGAAGAAATCCCAGTCAATATGCTAATAAATAAACAAACAAATAAATAGATAAATAAATAAATAGATGAATAAATGAATGAATGAGTAAATAAAATAAATATTAAAAGTCAAAGAAGTGGACTTCCTTTCAGGACAAAAGCAAAGCTACTACTAAAATCTATTGACAAAGAAAAAAATTTAAAACACTGCTATATATTCCCTGAAGATGTCACAACCTGTCTTAATAAAACATATTGGTGGATTGCTTTTGGCATCTTCCAAATGATTTTAATAAACAGCTGACTGAAGAATAAAGTCTCTTTTAAATGAAGATATAAGAGAAGTGTCTTTAATTAGAGAAGTCTGCTTCTTGGCTAGGACAAAAAGAATGATGATAACACGTTTTTTTTCAAAACCAAAGGGGAAAGTGAGGGAACCCAAGGAAACATGGATCCTTGCTGTGACACCCCATAGGGTGAAAGAAGAAGGGTTCTCAGAAAATGGGATTATAGCTTTAGCTCACATGAAAATTATGGAAACAGTGAAAAATACCACAGGAGTTCTTAGTGCTGATTCTAACTATTATTTGTTCATAAATTAAAATATTGATCAAAGCAAAAGACAGGTAAATGCTTCTTTAAATGGTGATATAAATTCATGTCAAAATGATGAGCCCTAATACCACTGCTATTAGATGCTTTTCAGTATTTATTCTCCCTTAAAATACTTGAATGGACTTTTTAAAAAATCTAATATTCAATTCTAGAAGCCTGAACCATTTAAAAAATGTTTACTGTAGCTTTCTCATCACTATACATTCCAAAGTGGTTCATAATGACCATAATTAAGATTTAAAATAATAGTGATCTTCAATAATAAGAAGCAATTATGGTGGCAATATGCTGTGAAGCTTAACTTTAAGTGGCTAGTGGCATGGGCGAAATTACAGGGGCCACATAATGGTGGTAATCAAATGGCTAATTTCTCCAAGAGAAAAGCAGTGTTGTAGCAACTATATTTAATGTTGTTGGTTGAAAATCAAAATACAACATTTAGGGATATTTGGTTCTGGAAGCTATGAGAAAGGCAGATCAATAAATGGGATAAGACATCTTGCCTAGTTATCAAGAAGACTGCAGAGTAGACTATAAATTTATCATGGACAAATTCAGTTAACTAACATCAATTAGTAAGTTTTAAGTGCCTACTATGTGCCAGGCATTATTCTAAGCACACAGTGGAAATTTACCTTACTAAGGCATTAATCATGAGATCTGCACTCTGAGTTTTGCAAGCTGCACTCTGAGTGGGCAGTTTGATCCCACTCCCAAAGGTCTGTACCCACAATGTTACTATATGTGTCAGGGACAGCCCTGCTTTGACTGAACTGTGAAGAGTTGGAGGACCACTTGCAGAGGTAGAAGAGATGGGAGCTTGTGACTGTCTGCAATTAAACATGCAGATTTTATGGTTTTCTTCCCTGGCTTTCTAGTTTTCTTTTGGCTGCTTTTCAATGAACAATATGTGGCCCAGAGGGAGGAAGAAGGCTTAACATATGGGTTAAAGTATTCCTTTTGGTGTTTGACTGCAACTCAGGGATATAAAGTTTTATAGATTCCAGGAAAACAAATGAAAACAGTAATTTAAACTCCTATTTAAGAATCTCCATAACTGGGGCGGAGCCAAGACAGCACAGTAGAAAGATGCATATACATATACCTGTAAAAAAATGACTCTCAACAAATTCTGGAGCAGCAGAAGTCACAGAACAACAGAGTGAAAGAGGTTTCCAACCAAAGGTAACCTGGAAGACTGACAGGAAAGATCTGTCCCAAGGGATACTGAGGAGAGGGGAGCCCAGCCCTGGCCATGCAGCACTGGGAGGAACAGGACCTGAATAGATCTCTGGGGCATAATTCGCAGCAGGGAGGGTCCCACAAGTGACAAAGAAAGCTTCAAAGATCAGTGTGGGAGGGCTTTTCCAGCTGGGCAAGAGGGGAGAGGGATCCCTCCAGCACTGGCCCCAGGCAGCAGCAGAGATGGCAGCAGCAGCAGTAACAGGCAGCGGGCAGCGGGCAGCCTGCAGCCTGGGTCCATTGTCTAGGAAACTCAGCTTAAAGCCTCTGGGGGAATTGAGTAGCTGATCTGAATCACAGCCTTGAGCATGGTACTGAGGGGAGGAGGAGCACTAGGACCCTCCTCTTGACAAAGGATTCAGAAGTCAAGTCTGAGAAAATGCCCAAAAAAGGGGAAAAATTAAGACCACGGAAAATTACTTTCTAGGTGAACAGGTGTCTCCTTCCATCCTTGCAGATAAAGAAAAACAAGGCATACTGTCAGAGGAAGTCAAGGCTTCTGCCTCCAGTACCTCCAAAATGATATGAAATGGGTTCAGGCCATAGAAAAGTTTGAAAAGCCAGTCAGCAGCTTGCTAAAAGAGGACCAAAAAATACTGAGGAAAATAGCACATTTAAAAATAGGCTAATTCAATTGGAAAAGGAGATCCAAAAAGTCAATGAGGAGAAGGAAGCTTAAAAAGCAGAATTAGTCAAATGGAAAAGAAAGTTCAAAAGCTCACTGAAGAAAATAGTTCTATAAGAGGGAGAGTGGAGTTCAGGGAAGCTAATGACTCTAGGATAAACTAAGAAGTTAAAAAACAAAACCAAAAGACTGAAAAAATAGAAGGTAATGTGAAACATCTCATTGGAAAAACAACTGATCTGGAAAACAGATCCAGGACAGACAATTTAATATTTGTGGGACTACCTGAAAGTCATGATCAGAAAAATAGCCTAGACTTTATCTTTCATGTAATTATCAAGGAAAACTGCCCTGACAGTTTTTGACCAAAGGGCAAAATAAATATTGAAAAAATCCACAGATCACCTCCTGAAAGAGACCCGAAAAGAAAAACTCCTAGGAATATTGTAGCCAAACTTCAGACTTCCCAGGTCAAGAAGAAAATATTGCAACCAGCTAGAAAGAAACAATTTGAGTATTGTGGAAATGCAATCAGGATAACATAGGATCTGGCAGCTTCTACATTAAGAGATTGAAGGGCTTGGAATAGGATATTCCAGAAGTCAAAAGAATTGGGATTAAAACCAAGAATCACTTACCCAGCAAAACTGAGTATAATACTTCAAGGGAATAAATGGTCAGTCAATGATATAGAGGACTTTCAAGAATTCATGATGAAATGACCAGAACTGAAAAGAAAATTTGACTTTCAAACACAAGAATCAAAAGAAGCATAAAAAGGTAAACAAGAAAGAGAATTCATAAAGGATTTTCTAAAGCTGAACTGTTTACATTACTATATGGAAAGATTATATTTGTAACTCTTGATACTTTTCTCAGTATTTGGGTAGGTGCAGGGATTATACACACACAAACACACAAACACAGAGAGTACAGGTTGAGTTGAATCAGAAAAGATGATATCCATAAAATAATTAAATTAAATTAAGAGATTAGAGGGAAATATTGGGAGGAGAAAGGGAGAAATGGAATTGGGCAGGCTATCGCTAATAAAGGAGATAAGAAAAATCTAGTTCAATGGAGGAGAAAAGGGAGGAGATGAGAGGGGAAAAGTGAAGCTTACTCTCTTCACATATGGCTTAAGGAGGGAATAACATGCTTACTAAATTTGGTATGAAAATCTATCTTTTACTACAAGAAAGTAGGGGAGAAGGGGACAAGTGGGGTGAGGGGGATGATAGAAGGGAGGGCAAATGGGAGAAGGGAGTAACTAGAAGTAAACACTTTTAGGAAGGGACAAGATCAAGTGAGAGAATAGGAAAAAAAGGCGGGGACAGGGTACGATGGAGGGCAATATAGCTGGTCTTACACAGCATGACCATTATGGAAGTCTTTTGTAAAATGACACATATATGGCCTGTATTGAATTGCTTGTCTTCTCAGTGGGGAAGGGTGGGGAGGGAGGGAGGGAGAGAAATTGGAATTCAAAGAATTAGAAATGAATGCTGAGAATTGTATTGCATAGAACTGAGAAGTGGGAAGTACAGGTAATGAGGTATGGAAATTTATCTTGCCCTCCAAGAAAAGAGAGAAGATGGGGATATGGGAAAGGTGAGGTATGATAGAAGGGAGGGTACTCTGAGGGAAGGGATAATCAGAATGCAAGGTATTATGGGGTGTGAGAGGGGAGAGATGGGGAGAGAAATTGGAACTCAAAATTTTGTGGAAAAAAAAATAAATAAATGCAAAAGAATCTCCATAACCTCTTATTTTTCTCACTTACCACAGGCCTATCTTAGGAGCTATTGTTACAAAATCTAAACTCTTGAATCAACAGAGCAACACTCATGACAACCATATTTTTCATATCATAGGTCTGTATATGCTGGTGAAGGTTTTGTGTGTGTATGTGTATGTGAGTATGTGTGTGCGTTTTGTGTGTGTGAAACTCAATTCATAAGCACTCATTAAGCACTAACTATGTACGCCGTGCTGAATGCTAGGAACACCAAGAAAGGCAAAAACACAGCCTAGGGAAGTAACAGGTCAATAAGATACTCCAAAGTCCCTTCCTTAGTCTTATTTGACATTCACGGGCAAGTCTTGGCAACATCAAGTCATTCTAGGAATTACGACTAGAGATATTTTGTATGGGAAACCGCCTTAATATAATGGAAACAATACCAAGTTTGGGCTCAAAAGAGCATATTTTTGTTCCAGTTGTGCTACTAGGATTTTTCGGGGTTTTTTTTTTTGGTGGGGGGTGTTTTGTTTGTTTGTTTTTTCTTTTGGTAATTTATCTTTCTATCCTTTTTTCTCATCTGAAAAATGAGAATGATCATTAACGCGCCAGATTCACTATTGGAAATTGAGAAATCCGTAATAAGATTATAAAAATCTCTGAAACTATTATATCCCAAGGAGATGTTAGATATCATCATTATTTCATTATTACGTTACTTTCCCCAGACTTCACCCCAGAAGGGAGATTGGGATGGAACTCAGTGTGGAGCCCGTGAGTTACACCTGAGATTAAATCTGTTTTAAAGGAGAAGATAAGTTAGTAACGGTTCCCATTTGCTTTTCTAACTTGTGAAAAGAGACAGTGGGATCTTGGACTCCGAAGGGTTGCCTAGCCACTGTTAACCACTAGTGGGAAAAGGTCTAGGAGATTGACTTTGTAGAAAGGATCATTAATATAATCAGGTCAGAATCTGTTCCCTAGCTCAGATAGCTAACTTCTGATTGTATTATTCAATTTTGTTATTTGGTTTGTGGTTAAGCGCTGACCCTGCCATAGCCTTCTTGATTCCCATCAACGTGGGCTGGACAGGGATCTCGGCTACCTTCTATCCCATCCAGGCCCTGCTGCTGCTATTGTTGCTGGTGCCTTAAATCAGAGCTAGTGTTAGAGTTTCCCCTAACTTCAGACATTAGACTCTTTTTTTGTTTACACATAGTAGGAGTGCATATTGGATTAAGAAAACTGGATTTGACCTCATGGGAAGGACCTGAGTTTGTATCCTGGATCTGCTGCTTTCTGTCTCAAGCACTACCTTCTATGTGGGGCCATTCCTGGTCCACTTATCAGCAAGTGATTGGTGTGTGTGTGTGTGTGTGTGTGTATGTGTGTATTTATAGGTGCGGGTATGCTTATATATTGATGCATATATGTTGTACATTATATTATGTATGTATTGTGATGCCTACATGCATAGGTATATGTGTATATCTATATAGCTCTCTCTACACACATGTAAACCCATGGGCTTTATATATGTACATATATGTGTATATGTATATTCATGTGTGTGGTTTTGGACTTATATACATAAGCATATGTGTATATATATGCACACAGACACACTGGTATATATGTGTGCATGTGTACCTATGCGTGAGTATGCATGTACATATATTTATATGTGTATACGTGCATATATGCATTGTGCATATGTATATCTATATGCATGTGTGCATATGCATTGAACATGTATCTCACACTAATAATTTTATTGATAGATCTAAAATATATCTACATATATGTCTGTATATGTATATATACACATATCTCTCTAGGCATATACATGCTTTTGCACATATTCACATATATAAGTATATACACACATGCTCACATAATATTCATGTATACCTATAATATCCAATGTATATGCCATACATGCACACATAAACATGCATGCATACATACATGATGCACACGCATTTACAACACATTGTAAATATAAACAATTTTGTCTGAAGCTAGATTTCTATTCTGTTCACTATGTCATCTAAACAATGACTAAGCACCTACTATGTTTCAGAAACTGTGTTTCCAGTCAGCAGAAGGTACCATCAGAAGGTCTCCAGAAACAACAAAAAAACTGATAATTTATAGTTGACAGAGCGCGTTTCAAGTTCTTGTCAGAGACTTAGAAATACCCTATGAGTTAGATATTATCAGTATTGCTGTTAATCCTATAATTATTTTTTACTATTATTGCTTCTTATCAATGAGACAAACTAACAGAGAGATCTGTTCTTGGAGGCAGGATCAAGTCTTGTCTTGGATACACACAAGTTGTAGGCAAGTCACCCAATCTCTCAATGCTCTAAGTAATCCTCATACTTTAAATTTCAGGGTAAGTGTCAGTTTACAACAGTAGAGGAATTTTTCCCATCCAAATGTCCCCTACACCAAAGAAACAACAGGGTGAATCCCCACTTGAGACCACAATCCAGGGTCTTTCTAACTCTCCACCCAGCCCTAAATGATTTCTGAGGTCCCCTTCAAATCTACCATTCAGCGATTGATTTACAACCTTAACTGGCTCCTAGGCCACTTGCAGACAATTTGCAATTGCCAGGAGCTGGGCACAGCATCTTCTGGATAGATTTCATCCCTGCAGATGTTGGTGTTGATATATAAGAATCTTATCACTTCATGCCCATTAGATAAATAAAAGAGGTCATTATTCTCATTTTAAAAATGAAGAAACTATGTTTCAAAAAATTAATTGATTTATACAGAAATACCACAAGCTAGTGAAACAAATAACTGGTTTTATCTCCTGCTACTATACGCTTGTCTAATCTGTCCATCAAATCTAGAATAATTTCACTACTCCTTAACTCCCAATCTTCCTTCTTGGGAAAACTGAGAGCCAAGAGGTTAAGTGACTTGTCTAAGGTCACACAGGCATTATTGATTTTAAACCTTTTGTTTCTACTTAGGACCATATCCTAAGGAGTCACTTCCTGTCGTATTTGTTTCTCCAACAGGAAGTAGAAGGTTTTATCATTTGGGAGCGAGATTAGATTTCCTCTACTTGACCCCAGAAGACAGAATTGGACATTCGTGATGGAAAATAGACTACATTTTGATGTAAGAAAAAGATTTCCTAACAGCTTTCTGAAACTGAAATGGGCATCTGAGGAAATGTATACTATGTTCCTTCTCACTTGAAACCTTTGAGCAAAATATTCACAATAGCTAGGATTTATAGAGGTCTTGAAGACTTGCAAAGCATCTTCCATAAGTCATTTCCTTTGATACTTGGAAGGGAAGTACCATCATTAGTCTCATTTTAGAGATGAGGGAACTAAGGCTGAGAGAGATTATGTGATTTCCCCAAGATTCCACAGCTAGAAAGAAGGTGATTGAGGCAAGGTCTTCCTGCATCATTCCACCATTCCATCCCTTTGTTGTAAATCTCCTTACCCCCAAAATTTTACTCTTTACTTATCTCAGAGTGTCATTTCCCTGCAGCAGAAGATAATCTACATAGTTATTTAGATAAATACTGAGGTCAAGACAGTCTCATTTTTGTCTTTGCATCCCTCAAGAACGTAGTGGAAGAAAGTCTCAGTGAAAACATTTCTTTTGCCAATACAGATATGTGTCTGTTCTTCAAACTAGAGTCTTATGAGGTTGTCTGGGGACCTAGAGTTTTAAGTGATTTTCCCAGGATCTCACATCATTATGTGTCATCAGAGGCAGGACTTGACCCTAAGTCCTGTTTGTTCCTCTGGTTGTCTATCCACTCTGTCCTATTGCCTTGTACCAGCACATAGGAGATAATTTTATTGGACATTGTAGAGTAGATTTTTCTTGAGGTACCGGTTGGATAATATGACCTATGGAGTCATTTCCTATTCTGAGCATCTCTCTACTTGTTGGGAAGTCAAGAGATCTGGATTTGAGATTCAGCTTTTCTACTAAGTAATCAAACAACCTTGGATATTTCATCTATCAACTCCTTAGTAGCCTCATTCAGAAAAAAGGATTTAGACTAGACTGACTTCAGTTTCTTAACCTCATAAGTGTATCATCAAGGCAATTTTCACAGTATTGGTGGTGACCATAAATATGCCAGTGTAGTTCTCAATCACAAAGTATAGCAAATTCCCTATATAGAAGACAGAAGAAAAAAAAGTTATTCAGACACCAGAAAGTCAAATCCAAAAACCAGAAAGCCATATTGGTATAGTAGCCAAGAAGTCAACACACATTAATACTAGGGTAGACAAAGGAATTTCCAAGCCTTCCCTCTCCCCACAAGACCTTCCCACAAACAAACACTCACAATCTTGATGGTCTGCTTACCTGTGTACATCTCAGCTCTGACCAGCCTGAGCCTGACCAACCTCCTCCCAATTCTATGCCACCCTTTCTGTTCCATCCATTCAGCAAGCTCCTCTCACCATATGTGACTTAGGTTTCCAAGTGAACTGAATAGGTCAAGATCTTCCCATTTAAATTACCATTACAATAAATGACACAGACTCTTTGAACAATCTGTTAACCTCTTCTCAGAATGATGTTTTTAAACGCATGAAATAAAATTCATAGTGCTATCAGGGAAACTAATTGTATTCAAATATATTTATCATTTTTGAAGTTCATGAAACCTCAGGTTAAAGACCCCTGGACTAACCTATCTCTAATATTCTCAGGATGATGTTTATAAATTAATAAAATAAATCATATAATAATATGAAGGAAGTCAGTTACATTGAAAAATATCTTATTATAATTCCTGTCCTAAAGCCCATTGGTATGGGATTCTTTCCTTACTTGTGGAGATGAATATTCTGACCTGGATGAAGGATGGAATTGGAAAGAGGGAGAAATCTTCATTTCTTAGACAGTCTCTTTTGGGACTTTTTAAATGAAAATCCTGTTTGAGTCCCTGTTCGGGCACTAGGTCCCTTTAGAACTGGTCAAGCTTCAGATGGAATATCTACTACGTGAACAATACCCACTCTCTCTTAGAAGAGCAGAATGGCTCCAAATTCCTACTTCCCTTCTTAGCAGTAACAAAAGTCTCCCTTGGAGAATAGTGTGGAGGAGAGAAGGCTAGAGATGGCCATTCTACCTCCCTTCTTGTCCCATGACAGGGCTTACAACACGTGGGCCTTCCTACACATGTGGCCACTACAGTTTTCCTTAAGATAATTCCTATTTTTTAAAGTTCATGGACCCCTAGATTAAGAACCCCTAGACTAAATTATCTCTAAGGTTCCTTCCATATTTAACATTCTATTGACTTGTTAGAGATATCTCTACTCCAAATGTTCATGAGGACTATTTGTGCCCAACCTGTAGGAAAGTCTTCCAAGCTTATACTGGTCTGATCACCCACAGGGAGACACACTGTACTTTGACTACAGCCTAGTGATGTCATTTTGGTCCTCTTGACCAGATAAAGAAGGAAGGATAAGACCAACCAACTTGTTTACAGATACACAAAGTTTTGATGGCTATTTTTTCCCCCACTGAAATAATGACCAACGTCCATATGACAGAATCAAAATTAGAAGAGTTGGAAAAAAATACCTCCTCAGGTTTTTTAATCTCTTTATGTCAATAAACCCTCCACTCCTCCACCTCTAGGAACACATTTAAGGCAGTTCTTATTCATCCTGTTTTAAATGGGCTCAACAACTGCCTCCCATACCAGTTTCACTGTGTGATGCTCTTAAGTCACTGAGTTATAATTTAGGTCTATTTCCTCTAGTCTTTTCTTCGGTGTCGTATTCTTCAAGGCACATCTCTTATCATTAAGATTTATTGATATCATTCCATTTACCAACTGCCCTCTTCGTTTTATATTACAAGCAGATGTTCAAACTGGCAATTTCCCCAGCTGCAATCAATATGCATGAGACCACAGTTTTTTGACTGGTTGCAAAACATTTTCCTCTATCCATCTAGGAAGGAGTGTTGGGTTGCTCTCCTCAGTTTCTTGATTGTCAAAAATAGTACTCCCCAAGGAAGTAAATATGAGGTGGGAGGGGGCTAAGGGGAGGGAGGGAGGCAGAGACAGACAGAAAGAGAGAGAGGGGGGAGAGAAGGAGAAAGACAGAGAGAGACAGAGAGAAAGTATAAAGACTTCTCTTTATGCCATGTCAATATTTGGCATATTGTTGTATTGGTAGATTAGTAAATAATCTCTTTCTATTTTGACTTCCCTTTGTCCTCCTCCCCACCAATTCCATAGCCAGACCTTTTCTCAGGCTGTCTTTATTTTTATTTTTTTCTTGTTTTATTTTTTACCAATTACATGTAAAAACAATTTTAACATTCAAGCTTTACATGAGCTGAAGCAAATTTAAGTGACCAGAAACAGGAGAATGTTGTACACAGTAGTTGCAATATTGTATGATGATCAATTTTGATTGACTTAGTTATTTCTCAACAATGATCCAAGACACTTAAGAAGGACTTACAATGAAAAATGCTATCTACCTCCAGAGAAAGAATTGATGAATTCTAAATGCAGATCAAAGCATATTTTTTCTTTACTTTCTTATTTTTCTTAGTTTATTTTGGTCTATTTTCTTTCATAATGTGACTAAAATGGAAATATATTTTCTATGACTGCACATGTACAACCAATATAAAATTTCTTGACTTCTCAATAGGGAAAGGCAGGACAGAGGGAAGGAAATAATTTGGAACTCAACATTTAAAATGTGTTAAAATTGTTTTTGTAAGTAATTAGGGGGAAATAAAATGCTACATTTTTATAAAAGAAACCATTCTGCTCATCATTTCTTATATCATAATAGTATCCCATTACATTTATATTCCAAAGCTTGTTCAGCCATTTCCCAACTGATGGGCATCCCTTCAAAGAGCTGCTATAAATATTTTTTGTACACATATGGGCTTTGCCTTTATTTTTTAATCTCTTTGTAATACAGACCTAGTAATGGTATTGCTGGGTTAAAGGATATGTGCAGTTTTAAAGCACTGAGGGCATAATCCAAATTGCTCTCCAGAATGGTTGAATCAGGTCACAACTCCACTAACAGTGCTTTACTGTCCTAATTTTCCTATATCCCCTCCAACATTTGTCATTTTCCCTCTCTGTCATATTAGTCAATCTTACAGGTGTGAGGTGGTATTTCAGAGTTATTTTAATTTGCTTTTCTCTAATCAATTGTGATTTAAATCATTTTTCATATGATTATGAATAGCTTCAACTTCTTCATCTGAAAAGGACTTGTTCATATCCTTTGACCACTTATCAAATGGAGAATGACTTGTATTCTTGTACACTTTACTTAGTTTCATACAGGCGTGTGTGTGTGTGTGTGTGTGTGTGTGTGTGTGTGTGTGTGTGGTATAGTAAGTATATATATATATATATATGTATTTTTGAGAAATGAGGTTTTTTTCAGAGAAACACTTCCTATATTTTTTTCCCACAGTTATGATTGTTGACTATGGATTTCCTTCATTCTGCTTTCCCCATTTACATTTTTTCTCTCTCTTTTCATTTTGTCCATCCTCAAAAGTGTTTTGCTTTTTGACTACTGCCTTCCCCAATCAGTCCTCCCTTTAGTAACCCCTTTGCTCATCCCCTTCCGCTTCTACTTCTCTGTAGGGTAGGATAGACTTCTACACCCAACTGAGTGTGTATGTTGTCTCCTCTTTGAGCAAGTTCCAATGAAGATTTGAAGCACTGTCCACCACTCCCCATCTACCTCTTTGCTGTAAGAACTCTTTTGACATGAGATAACTTACCCCATTCTACCTTTCCCTCCTCCCTTCTCTCAGTGTATCCATCTTTCTCATCCCTTAATTCTACTTTTAGATAACATCGCATTATTCTCTTTCTTACTCCCTAAATCTTATTTTTTTAGGTATTGTCCCATCATATTCAACTCATACCCATGCCCTCTGTCTATGAATAGTTCTTCTAACTGCTTCAATAATGAGAAAGTTCTTAGAAGTTGCAACTATCCTCTTCCCATGGATGAATTTAAACACTTTATTCAATCTTTTATGATTTCTCTTTCCTGTTTACCTTTTTATGTGTAACTTGAGTACTATATTTTAAAGTAAAATTTTCTATTCAGCTCTTTTCATCAGGAATGTTTGAAATTTCTCAATTTCATTAAATATCCATGTTTTCCCAAAAGGATTAAAATCAATTTTGCTGAATAGGTGATTCTTGATTGTAATCCTATCTCCTTATTCCAAGTCTTGATTTTTTAATGTAGAAACTGAACTGCTAAATACTATGTTATCTTGATAGTAGATGCAAATGTTTTAATTTTCTTACTGGATGCTTATAACATATTATATATATGTATTATATGTATATGTACATATATATCTATAAATACATATAATATGTACATAAATGTAATATGTATTATATATATGTATATGTATATGAATAGAGATAGAGATAGATATTTTCCCTTGACCTAGGAGCTCTGAAATTTGACTAAAATATTCCTGGAAGTTATTATTTTGGTATCTTGTTCAGCAAGTGTTCAGTGAATTTTTTCTCTCTATTTTACCCCCTACTTCTAATATATTAGGTCAGATTTCCTTGAAAATTTCCCAAAATATTATATCAAGGTGTTTTTTTAATCATGGCTTTCAGGTTGTTCAACAATGTTTAAGTTATTCTTCTCAGATCTATTTTCCAGGTCAGTTGTTTGTTTGTTTATTTTTTCCCAATGAGATATTTCACATTTTCTTTTGTTCTTTCACTCATTTTATTTTTTTTTTGAAGTCTCATATAGCTTTTGTTAGCCAAATTCTAATTTTTTAAGGAATTATTTTCCTGAGTGAACTTTTGTACTTTCTTTTCTATTTGGTCAATTCTTTTTAAGGAGTTATTTTTGTCAATGAATTTTTGTACATCTTTTAATTTTCCATTTGACCAATTTTATTTTCTAAGTTGTTCTTTTCAATTGTTTTTGTGTCACTTTTACCATTTAATCTATTGTGTTTGCAAGGTGTCCTTATCCTCAGTATTTTTTGGTCTCCTCTACCAAGTTGTGAACTCTTTTTTTCATCATTTTCTTGCTTTGTTCTCATTTTTTTTTTCAAATTTTTCATCCATCTCTCTTATTTAATTTTTAAAATCTTTTTTTAAAGTTCTTCTAGGAATTCTTTTGGTGCCTAAGACCAATTCACATGTTTCTTTGATGATTTGGATTTAGTTGTTTTGACTTCATTGTTTTCTTCTGAATTTGTGTTTTTATCCTTTCTCTATGTATAATATATAACTATAATAATATATAATATAATATATAAAATATATATAATATAATAATATATCACTATAATAACTTTCTGTGGTTAGGTTCCTTTTTGTTGTTTGGTGATTTTCCTTGCCTATTTCTTGAATTTTAGCTTATGTTAAAGTTCAGTTAATTTCCCAGGGTGGAGGAGGTACTGTCCTAAGCTTTGAGTACTTCTTTTATTCAAGAGCTGAGGGGGTCTATATGATTTTAGTTCTTCTGAGATGGTATATTCTAAGTCAGGGAAGGGAAAACTGCAGCCTTGAGGTCACATATAGCCTTATAGGTCTTTGGGTGCAGCCTTTTGACTAAGTCCAAGTTTAATGGAACCAATTCTTTTATTAAGGGGATTTGTTCTGGGAAGTGTGGGTTCAGTTAAAGAGCTATATCTGAGTACCTAGAAGCCCACATGTGACCTTGAGACCATAGTTTCCCCACACCTAAATTCTAAGGAAGTTGCGGTCACTGCTTTCCTGGTCTGTGCTCTAGCCTATCATTAACCATAGAGCGCTTTTTTCCCCTGAAACTGTGTCCAAGGTGTTTCTACCCCTGTAATCATATGTTCTAGTTTACTAGGGCTCTTCCTTCTCCTCATATTTGGACTGAGACCCAAAAACATATATGGACAGTACAACAGAGTCCTACACCCAGTGCCGCAAATGGTCCCCTCTAATCTCCTTCTGACCAGTTATCTGACCCCCTTTTACCTGTTGGTTAAGAGCTACAAAAGACTCTGCTGCCATGAAGTCACACCCAAGGCGTGTTGCTGCTTTGCTGGGATGTGGCCTACATCGGTGGGATCAGTGTTGGACAGTGCTCTGTCATCACCCCAGTGAGACAGATATTTCCTGCCAACCTTCTAAATTGTCTTGGGCTATACATTGTTCCATCCCATCATTTTGTTGTTTCTGCTGCTCCATAATTCATTCTGAGATGTTATTTTAAGGTTATTTGCAGGGAAATTCAAGAGAGCTCATAGAAGTCCTTGCTTTTACTTGGTTATTTTCTCAACTTATTCCCTTGGTTTTTAAACCTCAATGTCCCCATCCCAATGAGTCTTTGTTTGTAACAGAAACCGAAAATGTAATGTAAAATCAAGTGACATACTCCACACAAAAGCATGTATACACCATTTAACAACCATAATCCCTTACCTCTCCAAAGAAATCAGTGGGCTACATTTTTTAATCTATCCTCTAGGACCAAAATTGGTCATTAAAATGAAGCTGGTTTGGTGATCATTTTAACTTTTTAATTTATGTGGTTGTAGGCATTGTACATATAATTTTCCCCAGTTCTACATCAGCTTCTACATGCTCCCCCATATTTCTTTGAATTTCCTGTATTGATCATGTCTTTCAGCAGCATCATATCCCACCACATTCATATTCCACAATTTAATCAGTCATTCCCCATGACAAGCTATTTTAATCTCAGTTTTCTCATTTGTAACACAAGAGTGTTTTTCTAGATTATCACTAGACTCCCCTTCAGCTATGAAGAAACCTGGTGAGGTGATTCAAAACCCTGTAACACACAAAACCTTTTTGATTCTCACATTGCTTTTGGCTGAAAAATAATCCCTCTCCCTTGCTGTAGATCTGCTTTCCATGATATCAGCTGAGAATTACCATTAGATAAGAATGGTCTCCAAGGAATCATATGTATTTCAATGTATTAAATTAGTCCAAATTGCTCCAAGTAAATTTAATATGATGAATGACCTTTATTCATGGTCTTTACCAACTTACCAAGTGGCTATTTAAAATGTTTTTAATTATAATAAAATTTACAGTCAATCTTCATGGGGGAATACTGCTTACCAGCTCATTTCTCATATGATTAGTGTAGCAAATTACTATTATTTAACATTTATTTAGCAGACATTGATCAGGTCCCCCCAATAAAGAAAAGGTTTCTGCAATCCTCCAGTGTACTAAAGGTAGTCTAGACAGCCTCCATCTCCACTGCTTGCCAAAATCATGACATAGTGACAAGTACTCAATAAATGTGAGTTGTTGCTGATTAATTCTAGCTTTCGTTTGAAGAAATTCCCATGTGAGTGACCTTTAAAGCACCTTTTCTAACAAAGTTATACAAGGAAAAGGACCAGGGGATGATTTTTTTCCAAACCATTTCTCAAGCTTCCTGGATTTTAATCACATCACCACTCTGTTCTAAATTGTGACTTTTCAGGATTGCTTGATACAACATGACATTCTGAAAGTCTACTGGGGAAAGCAGCATGTGTCCACATTGTTCTATTTAGGGAGATTTGAAAAGGATTTTAGCAGTATTAGTTCCCTGGGGTTTCTAAGATATACCAAGAAAGAGGAATTTGGGTATTTCCTAAGTGACAGTTTTAAGAAAGTGAGACATAGGGAGATGAATGCTTTGGTCATCATATTGATCTAATTTCTCAGAGGACATATATTATAAATTTGAAAGAGAAATGCAGTGTCATTCTGAAATGATAAGGCCACTTTAGATATGTCATTGAAATAAATAGGACTGTGTCATCTAGGCTCTGAAGCAGCAAGGAGATTTTTTCCTCTTCTTTCTCATTTCTTGCCCACCAAATCATGGCAGTTTCCCAGATCTCTCAGAAATGTCTTCCTTTTTAGCCCTCACATCTCTTCTGGTTACTTAGTGAGATTTTGGGAGCATTTCTAACAATACAGATATTACCAATGAAATGTCCAAAAACACTCTACTGAAGGAAAAGAAAAAAAAACTTCTGAACATACTGGAACTATTTGGCTCTGCAGGTATAGAATATGGAAGAAAAACATATGCAAAAATCAAAAATGTCTTGTGGACTATAAATGACTTTGTAAATATCAGTTTTTGTATTATTATTATAAATTTCAGTTGAATTCCATAATAATCCTCATTCTCTTCATACCTACATTCCTGCTTTACTATCTTTTGTTATCCTTCATTTTCCTAATCTCTAACTCTGAAAGACTCTTTCCTAACCCTCAGATCACATCTCCCTTTTGAAATCTCCCATGTATTCTTGTAGGGAGACCAGCAATGTATCTGTACTGGACAGCATATGGCCCCACAAATATGAATTTTTAATCCTAGATGACATTCATCTTAAGAAAAGAATGTAGACCAGGAAGCACAAAGTAGTGACTTTGTTCATTACACATTTTTGTTTATTTTTTTTATAGTTTTAATTATATCCCCATCAAAGATAATCTTGGGAATTAGGGTAGACACACTGGCTCTGCTTTTCAGCTTCTGTGGGGATTTAGGGGTCATGCCTGTTCAAAAAAAAAAGAAAAAGTGGAGGGTATCCCAGGGATACAAAGTCATAATCAAGGATTCTTGCTAACTCAAACCTTGGATAGTCAACATCTTCCCACCTCCCTCAGCTTCCTTTCCCCTCTGATGGAGGGCCTTATTACATGTCATTACATGTAAGCATTACATGTCTCCCAGAGCCTTCCTTTAGAAAGGTCAGAAACTAGACTTTCAGCACATTTCACTTTTCATCTGTACCTCTAACCTAGTTTTACCTTCCTGGAACAAAGATGCTCTTCCCAAGATAAATGTTCAAATCTAATCTCATCACCATGCTGCTAAATCAAGACTTCACATTGCTGTCTTGGGTTTAGACAACTAAAATTTTTAATAAACTAAGAAAAAAAACTTTATTTTCTGTAAACACAAGGAGGGTTATTATTTGGTCAGATCCATAACTAGGGAGAGCTACCTAAAAGAGATGACTCCTGTTAGAATGATCCACTAAGAGTGATCACCTAAAATTTGCTCTTTGACACAAGTAACACTTAAATTTACAATACTTACCAGGAGTGAAATTACCTGGATAGAGCTCTGGTTTATCAGATGGGGGTGTTTTGCATCTTTATTTATTAATTATTTCTGATAAATTCAACAGTCAGGTTAAGAGACATGATTTATCTTTCCAATTTTATGTTGTGTGGTGTGTCTGAGCATTTACGTCATTCCTTATTTGTTCTAGGTATTAGTGATAATGGTCAATGACATACTTATTGGGACTTCCCACCAGAAAATTATGTACTTTTATATCTTTCACACAAGGGAGAATTCTTCACTGATATTTTTTTTTTTACCAATAAGGTACATAAAAGGAATAAGCATCTTTCTGTAATAGAGTGATATACTGTGATTCATTAGAGTCTGTTGTGTTTCTCAACCAATGAAGAATTAAGAGGAGGTCAGTTTTGAATACAGAAATAAAGCCAATGGTGAATTATTCAATAAAGAGACATGTACGCTCATGAAGCTAAAATTAAGTCCAAGATGACAGACCAATACATGTTATACTGAACTTTTAGAAATAGATCTAAATATCTAGTGCATAGAAAGAGAGTCATGTCAAGGTGGTGGGCAAGGAGTATCTGGAAGTTCAACAGTATTAGAGAATCTACTCATGGGGAGGTTGGATTTGAAAGAAAGTTGAAATGTTGGAGGATGGGGATCAAACCAGGAACCTAGATGCTGAGTCTGTGACATCCAAGATATAGAACTTAATAACAGGACAGTATGGTACAAATTATAGACTTTCCCCAAGGTGAAACCCTGTAAATAAAGCAGAACCCTAAAAACTGGGGCCTGGAATCACAAATGTAAAATAACAACAACCTAATAACAAGATACACCTATAGTTGAAACTACAAGTAACCATAATGAGGTCTTATACCAGAAATGCTATGAATTCAAATTGTGAAGGATTGAGGGTACAACTAGTAGGTAGTTAAGTAGATTTATTGGCTAAGGTTAAAGGAATAAATTAAAGATGAATGAAGGGGCAAGAAGTCCAATTAGGGGATGGCCTCCACCCAAGTATAGTACATATAATGTGTTGTCTTTATAGGTATAGAGAAAGGGAAATGAGATGATATGAGTGGCTCAGAGAGCTTTGTAGAAATTACAGAAAATGCCAGATGCTCACATTCTTTCATTAGTTATATGTTTCAGAATGAAATATCTGTATGTCTCAACTAGCAGTTTTATGTCTTTCACATTCCAGCTAAATTATACCTATATCTACCATTAAGATACAAATCAATGAAAATATAATCCACCAAAATACAGATTTTTAAACTTCTTGTCATTAAGAAGCAGTGAAGATACTTGCAATCACATATGGGGTGATAATTTCTAATACATTGCTGGACTGAGAAAAGAAATGTAATTAAGATATTGAATCATTTAATGCTGTAAAATCTTTGGAGGATTTCTACTTTTACTGCTGTTGGTATATCTGGAGTTTATTTTTCAACCTAGATTTTTTTCCAATTTTTTATTTTTTATTTTTTGCCTGAGCTGTGATTTTCACCAGAAACTTTACTCATTGTCAGTGATCTAAGTCAAAAATGGAAACTGGGGCTTATCCCTCTCCATGAAACGGACATGAAAGAGGGAAAGTTGCTACCTCATCTTCTTTTAAGAACTCCTGTGAGTCATAAGAAGACTTTAGCAATGTTTTAGCAGTTGTTGTTTTTTGTGTTGGTTTTTTTTTTAGGGGACTGTCCCATGCTCTCTCCCTCTAAAAATGATAGTACTTACTTCTCAAGACTCTTAGATTAAAATACTAGAGTACAGCATTGGATTTTTCTAGAGAATAGTAGAATTTCTATAGAATTTCATTCAGGGAATTGCAACTCTAGACCACAATATTATCAGGACAATCAGTTCATTAGTTGTAGTAAATGCAAATTAAATTTCTTCTCCTTTCAATAGACTCATTCAGTAATTCATTTTTTTTAACCAATACTGATTAAACATTTACTATGTGTAAGGCACTATACTTAACAAATGGTGGGTAGATTAGGCTACTCTCAGGGAATTTACAAAGAAGTGGAGACCATCAGGCATGAACACAAATAATCAGTCAATTAGTTGATAAGAATTTATGGTGGATTTACTATTGTCGATCACTGCATCAGGGAGTTGAGACACAAGACAAAAATGAAATAGTGTTTGCCCTCAAGATGTCCATGTACTGTTACAGAAATAACATACATAGAGACATTTTTTTTTCTGGGGGTCAGTGAGAAAAAACACTATCAATTAGGAGGATCAAGAAAGACTTTATGTAAAAGGTGGTCCTTGACCAGAGTTCTAAAGGAAACTGTGGGTTATAAAATGGAAAGAGGGGGTGAATTCTAGTCATGAGAGATTGTCAGAACCAATCTATGGAAACTAGATCTTAGGGTCATGGATGAAGAACAGTAAGTAGGCCAATATAGCTGGACTTCAGGATACATGGAGGGGAGTTAAAATAATGAAGCTTTTTTAAGGTAGATTAGGATCTGATTGCAAAAAGATTTAAATGACAAAGAGAGGAGCTTATATTGGACCTTCAATGGAATATGTAGTCACTAGGGTATACTAAGTAGGGCAATGACATAACCATATCTGTTATTTTGTTGTTGTTTAGTCATTCAGTCATGTCTGACTCTACATGATCCCATGAACCATGCCAACGGTGCCCATAGGGTTTTCTTAGTGAAGATACTGAAGTGGCTTGTCATTTCCTTCTCCAGTGGATTAAGGGAAGTAGGTTGAGTGACTTTCCCATGGCCACACAGCTAGTGAGTGTCTGAGGTTGAATTTGAACTCAGGTCTTCCTGACTCCATGCCCAGTGCTACATCCACAAAGTCATCTCATTGCCCAGGTAGACAGATCTACACTTTAGATAAATCACTTTCATATGATTGAGCAGATAAATTGGGTTGAGGACAGTTCTGTGGGATGAGAAATCAATGAGAAGATTATTGGAATGATCCAAATAAGAAGGGAATAAAGGTATGAATTGGATGGAGAAAAGAGGAAGGGATAGGTGGGAGAGAAACTGTGAAAAGTTATGCAGAAATGACAAGATTTGACAACGACAATAAAAGGTGGGTTTTACATGTTCATGGAGGAATAACACAGTGACAGGAGAATTCAAGAGAGATAGAAGCTATTTTTAGTTATGGAGATTAGGGAAGCCTTCTTTTGCAAGGTGACATTTGAGCTTGATAGGGAGAGGTGAGATTTTAATAAATTGAGATGTTGACATAGAAACAGTTATTTCACCCTAAAATTTTATCTTCTCTAGGACAGTTTATGATATTGCTACATGCAAGTGTTTCTGCTGCCATCAGATTTTCGACGGCATTTTCTGGATATTATTAAGGAGAAAAGATGATAAGATTCAGAAAAGTCTGAAGAGTCTAATCATATCACTGTATACATTTGGAAACTGAGTCCAAGGAGGCTGAAAAATTGTCCCCAAATCAAATAGTGAGTGACAGAGCTGGGATATTAACTCCAATTCCTAATACCAATTTTATTTCTCTTTTATTATACTGAGCTTCTCAGGGATAGAGACGGAGTCTATGGAGTTGAAGGGATGGACAGAATTTAAATAATCTCTGGAAAGGAGCAGTACATATTCAAGATAATGTTGCTGAAAACCCACTGCCATATCAGTAGGACAGTGCATTGGTAAGAAGTGAAAGGGTCTGGTTTAAGGGACAGATCTAGATCATAGGGCACAAAATATAACCCATGGACCGTGAGTCATAAGTATAGGCTTAGTTTCCCATTATCAATCATTCAAAAAACCAAAGGCATTTATTCAATTCCTACTATCCTCTTGGTAAGAGGGAATGAGGAATAGTGGGTGTACAGCTATCATGGTAGTCAAAAAGAATCAAGTTCAAGAGTCACCTTGAACTCATTCAGCCTCTTGTCAACACACACTTTACATCTCAGTGCTTCTGACAACTCTGTAAGATTATAATTTTCAGATCAGGTGCTCATCTACAATGGTAAAGGAATTCCTCTCTGGGAATTCCCTATGCCAAAGAAATCATAGATCCTTTCAACTCTTAATCCTATGGGTCAGACACTGTGCTAGGCTCTTGGGATACAAATGTAGAGGTAATTTCTACCCTTAGAAACTTATATTCTCCTGAGGGATGGGGAGACACAACACAAATAAAAATATTTACAAAGTAAAGACATATATACTATATGCACGTACAGATTTGTGTGTGTGTCAGATGAAGTAATTTGGATTAAAGAGAATACTAACAACTGGGAATAAGGACAAGAAAGTTCTCTTTCATTCCCTTATTGATAAATAACCAAAGGATGTAAACAGGGAGTTTTCACAGGAAGAAATCAAAGCTATCTATACTCATATGAAAAGTGTTCTAAATCACTATTGATTAGAGAGATGCAAATCAAAACAATTCTGAGGTATCACATCGCACCTATCAGATTGACTAACATGATAAAAGAGGAAGATGATAAATGTTGGAGAAGATGTGGGAGAGTTGGAACACTAATTCATTGTTGTTGGAGCTGTGAGCTGATCCAAGCATTCTGGAGAGCAATTTGGAACTATGCCCAAAAGGCTACACAAATGTGCTTATCCTTTGACTCAGCAATATCACTTCTAGGACTGTATCCCAAAGAGATCATAAAAATGAGAATTTTTTAGCAAAATTTATAGCACCTCTCTCTGTGGTGGCCAAGAACTGGGAATCAAGGAGATACTCATCAATTGGGGAATGACTGAACAAGTTGTGGTATATGAATGTAATGGAATACTATTGTGCTGTAAAAAATGATGAACAGGTAGACTTCAAAAAGGCCTGGAAGGTACATGAACTGATGCTGAGTGAAAGGAGCAGAACCAGGAGAACTTTGTAGAACTTTGCTGGTAGACTTAGCCCTTCACAGCAATGCAAGCACCTAAAAATTTCCCAATAGACTCTGAGGCAAAATCCCTTCCACATTTAGAGAAAGAACTATAAAATTGGATTGCAGAATGAAGCAGACCATTATCTCTTGTGTTATGTTATGTTTTGTTTCCATAGCTTCTTCCATTCATTTTCATTCTTCTCTGCAACATGACTAAGGTGAAAATGTATTTAATAAAAATGCATGGAAAGAACTTGTAAATGATTGCATGCCATCTCAGGGAGAGATGGGAGACGGAGAGGGGAAAATCTAAGATATACAAAAGTGATTGTAGAAAACAAATTAATTTATTAATTAAAAAAAGTTCTCTTTAAGAGAGGAATTAGAGGGAATATTATCTTCTTTTTAGAATCATGTTATTATACCTCTCTGTAGGCCTAACTAGCCTAATTACTTGTTACCAATGATGAGCAGTCTTTCGTATGGCTAGTAGGTTCTCCTCTTCTGACTAGAGCCATTTGAGGGCTTAGATTTCAACTAAAACCAGGTCTTGAATGGTAACTGGACAGAAACAACTAGGCATGGTCTGACTGCAGAGATCAGATATTTCACTTGGGAGATTCAGGAAGTTCTCAGTTATAGGAAATAGAAGAAAATCTAATTTAAGGGAGAATCAGAAGCACATGGAAGGAAGTAACAAGCAAAGATTTAGAGACATAAACATTTGCCACTCTTAATGAGGTCCAGTAGTTGCCATGGGTTTTCCATTCAAGTGGACACACCATAGCATTAGGGTAATATATGGCAGATAGGATTGAAAAGCAGACGTTGAGTGATAGGAAATACATGGGTGTCTAGTGTGGAAGTAGAATATGGCACTGGGTATTATATTCATAGAACCCTCCAAGCAGGAAGGTAGTTTAAATCCTGTAAAACCAATACTTGAAGAGGAATCATCTTGGATAGGAATTTCTGACAAATGTTCACCCAATTTATACTGACAAGACTACCCCTTTGGGGGGAGCTCACTATCTGATGAAATAGCCCATTTTACTTTTAGATGGCTGTAATTAATAGGAAGCTTTCTTGACATTAAATTAATATCTGCCTTCCTGGAATTTTTACCTGTTGATCCTTATTCTACCCTCAAGGGCCAAGCTGAACAAATCTAATCTCTATTATACAAGACAATCTTTCAAACTTTGAATAATAATAGCTCACATTTGTTCTGTGCCTTAAGGTTTACAAAACACAAGTCTATGTAAATATAGCTTTCCTCATTTTACAAATGACAAAGACAGATTCAATGACTTATGGATGGTCACACAACTAGTGTCAGGGTCAGAACTGTGACCCAGGTTTTTAAGCTCCAATTCCAACTCTTTTTCCATATACTACAGACACTCCTCACATCCAGCCTTAAATCTTCTTTTGTCCAATTGAAATATTCCAAAAGAATTAACTGGGTTTTCATGTGACCTGTGTTCCAGTCATTCCCTCTGCTTCCTGATTTTTCAGAGGCAGTTAAGTATCTAGAGCACTGAGTCTCTAATAAGGAAGACGTGAGTACAAAGTCAACCTCAGACACTTCCTAGCTGTGTGAACTTGGGTAACACACTTAACCTCTGCCAGACTTAATCTCCTAATAATAGTACCTATCTATCGAGGTTGTTGTGTGGACAAACTAAAATGATATTGGTAAAGGACTTTGCAGACTAAAGAGGGACATAAAAATGCTAGCCATCATTTTGTGCTAAATGAAGGATTTTATATTTGATCCTAGAGGTTGTAGAAAATCACTGGTACTGAATGGGGGCGGGAGTAGGGATGAAATGGTCAGAAGTGTGCTTTAAAAAGATCATTTTAACTGCCAAATGGAGGACAGACTAACAATCATCTGAGAATATGGGATCTTGACCTAAAGGGCCCAAGGTCTCCCAGGGCATCTCCTGTCATCTTGATGAATATCTGGTCATGGGATTAAGATGGCTCTGGAGGAGAAGTGAAGCATGTGACCTTGCACAGTCCTCCCTCACTCAAAACAAAGTCACAGGCAAGACATATCATCATTTCTCTGATGGCATGGTCCTCTTTGGCAATGAAGGACAAACACAATCTGAGAGTACAGAAGAAACTTGAGACAGGAAAATGAATAGGGCTGGACAAATTGATGTGGGATTCATATACTCAGAAATCATAACTTATATCACTGGGATTGATGAATTCACCAAGCACAATAGTATAGAGGGAGAAGAGAAAAAAGTCCAGGACAGTCATAGGGGATATGCATCATTGTTTTAATTTCCGGCATTTATGTCTGTATAATACTTTATAAAAATAAATTGTATTTTGTGGAGAAACCAAGATGGTGGAGTAGAAGGATTCACATATGCTAGCTCCGAACCCACAGCCCATGGATTTCCTGTAAAAAGAATTCCCAACAAATTCTGGAGCCGTGGAAGCCACGCAGCAATGGAGTGAAGGAGATTTCTGTTCCAGAGAGCCATGAAAAACTAACCCCAAGCGTCCATCGTGCAGTGGACAGGAATGGAGCCTAGCCCTTCCCTGGCCTCATGGCAGAGAGAGGAGCAGATCCCAGCAGGCTTCAGGGATGGAATCTCCAGTGGCTGCGAAGGCCCCTCCACCCACAGGTGCACAGGTCAGTGAGAGAGACTTCTGGGCTGACTGAGAGGGGAGCAGTGTGTCTCCATAACTCAGGCCCCCTTGGGAGGCAGTGGCTCAGGCAGTGGGTGGCCAGAGGCTCCTGGAGCAGGCAGGACCTCGGGCCCATTGATGAAGGTCTCTGCATAAATCCCCTGAGGGAACCAAGCCTGGGAGGCAGCCCTGCCTCCACCTGGGCACCAGAACTTAAACTCACATTGAATGGCAGCCAGGCCTGTCACTGAAAGCCCTTAGGCTGGGAAGCAGCATTTGAATCTGACCCCAAGAACTAGATGGGTGGTTCTGGGAGGGGGTGGAGAGGAATCTTAGAAGTCAAGTAACTGGATGGGAAAATGCCCAGAAAAGGGAAAAAAAATAAGACCATAGAAGGTTGCTTTCTTGGTGACCAGATATTTCTTCCCTTCCTTTCTGATGAGGAGGCACAATGCTTACAATCAGGGAAAGACATAGGAGTCAAGGCCTCTGTATCCCAAATAAATGAAATAAACATCCAGTGGGCCCGAGCCATGGAAGAGCTCAAAAAGGATTTTGAAAATCAAGTTAGACAGGTGGAGGAAAAACTGGGAAGAGAAATGAGAGAGATGCAAGAAAAGCATGAAAAACAGGTCAATACCTTCATAAAGGAGACCCAAAAAAATGCTGAAGAAAATAACACCTTGAAAAATAGGCTAACTCAATTGGCAAAAGAGATTCAAAAAGTCAATGAGGAGAAGAATGACTTCAAAAGCAGAATTAGCCAAGTGGAAAAAGAGGTGCAAAAGCTCACTGAAGAAAATAGTTCTCTCAAAATTAGAATGGAACAGATGGAGGCTAATGACTTTCTGAGAAAACAAGAAATCACAAAACAAAACCAAAAGAATGAAAAAAATGGAAAACAATGTGAAATATCTCATTGGAAAAACAACTGACCTGGAAAATAGATCCA
>CM053770.1:204937606-204955598 GCA_028658325.1 Potorous gilbertii
ACAAATGGGGAGAAAATTTGGAAGCCAAAATTTTGTGAAAATGTATGTAAAAAGTTAAATAACTAAATTTATATTTAAAATAAATAAATAAATAAATTGTATTTAAAAAAACATTGTGGAATGTTTGACCAGGGAGAGACTTTAGAGTTCATTCATTCAGGAAACTGCTATGTGCAAAGTACTATATTTGACCAAAAAATTAGATGAGACACAGTCTCTGACCTGAAGGAGTTTACTCTCTAGTATATATTGGATATGTGTGTATGTATGTATGTATGCATATTATGTGTATATATGTATGTATGGTATGTATATGTGTGATCATATATACCTGGTACATTATGTGTATCAAGGAATATAATATATAATAAATGTTTAAAAGGGTACAAAATAACATGTGACATCCAGAGGATGGAATTAGGGGCAGTGAATGAGAGAGTTGAGGTGGGGATGAGGAAGACCTGAGTTCAAATCCAGCCTCTGACACCTATTAGCTTGCTGTGTGATTCTGGAGTAGCCTTTTCAACTCTGTGTCAATGTCCTCATCTGTAAAATGGGAATAATGACAGCACATACTTCCCAGGGACATTGTGAAGAACCAATATACTAACCATAATGAACTTAGTACAATGCCTGGTGCCTAGTAAGCACTATACAAATGTTTGTTATTGTTGCTGTTGTTTTAATTATTCATTAATATCTTCCCAAACATGCTGGTACCCATAAGGAAATGCAGTTCTCCCCATAGGATCTTACCAGAACCACCAAAATGATTTTTTCCCCTCATTGTGAACATGTTTTCCCATCATTTCTTCATTCTTATCCTTTTTCATTTTCCCAAATTTTACTCTCCTTTACATATTCTATAATCTAGAACCATTGACCAGAAGGTCAATGACTCTTCTACAATACATCATCTCTGGGCTCTGTGTATTTTCCTGGCTATGAATTCTCTGTGTCTGGAATGCTCTTTCTCCCTCCTCATCTCTGCCTCCTGGCTCCCCTGGCTTCTTCTAAGGCTTAGCTCTTCTGTAGAAAGAGTTTATTTCTCTCCCTGTCCCCATGGCATTGCTTTTCTTCTGAGACTATCCCCAAATGACACATTATATATCTTATATAGATTTAGTTGTTTCCATTTTTGTCTCCTTCAATGCAATATGAGATCTTTTAGGGCAAGGATTACTTTTTGTCTTTCTTTACATTCTCAGCCAAGGTCACATAGATAGTAAATGTTTGATGTAGTGCTTAAGATATTCCTGTCTTTAAATCCTGTGTTCTATCCTTTATGTCACCAAAATGCCTCTAGATGTTTACATAATTCAAGAAACTCTCTAATAAAAACAAAGTCCCTCAATCAATGCAAATCATTACCTGCTCTTAAATGTGTGATCTTAGAGTGTTGCTTGATGAAGTAAGAAGTTATTTTATTTTCCCAGGGTCACATAGGCAGTAGATGGTAGGAGAGATTTGAACCTAAGAGATGTCAACCAAAGTTTTCCTATCTCCAGTATCAAGTCACTATCCACTATACAGCAATGCCTCTCATTACAATATATTTTCGTTTCTATAAAACAAGGTAATATGTAAGTATTGAAGATGGGTCCACTCAGAAGAATATGAGATTTTTAAGGGTGAATTCGTGGATGCTTGAGAGAATCAATGAAAACATCATCTCTAGTGCAAAATTTAAAGAAAGGAAGGGATTTTGAAAGGTGGAGAGGTGAGGGTAAAATTACATTAAACATGTGAACGCAGCATTTGCAAACACATGGGGACAAAAGGATGAGATAAGGGAATAGTAAACAATCAAATTTGGCTGGAGTATCAAAGGTTTCTAGAAGAGCATAAGTCTGCGAGGTTATGTTGAAAGTTATAAAGGACCAACAAAAAGTCAAAGGGAGATGTTTTCCCAGTCTAAGACAATTCAGGAGGTCCCCAGGGGAGGTCTGTAATGCTGGGGTGGACACAGGTCAAGAGTGCAGCAGGAACACCAGTGGTGGGCCTTGGAGCTGGCTGCAGTAGTAGCAGCAATAGCTTCAGGAGCTCCCAGACAAGATACAGTGAGGGGGTTGGACATCTGGTCGAAAAGACATTACAGAGATCTTTTGCTGGTAGAGGGTATAGCTGGTACTCATTGACAGCTCTATTGCCCATAAGCAGTTCCGGGTAGCAGTTTCAGAATGGTAAGGAGGATTAAACCGGGACACAATTCCAGGGCCAACAAGTACTTGGTATAAGTAATCACTAGTACTTGCAGCTGCAGGGGAGCAGAGGCTCTTTCTGGGTAACGATCAAAGCATAAACCAGAAGAGCAGTGACCACATCCAAGGATAACTATATATTGGAAGCAACAAAAACTGGAAGATACCCAGAACTAGCTCTAAAAAGCAGTCAGAATAGTTCAAATATTATGGAGCAACAGTCAGGATCACACAAAATTTAGCAGCTTCACCACTAAAGGATCAGAGGTCTTGAAATATTATATTTTGCAGGGCAAAGGAGTCAGGATTACAACCAAAAATAATCTGCCTAACAAAACTGAGTATAATCCTTCAGGGGAAAATAGATATTCAATGAACTAGAGGACTTTCAACCATTCCCGATGAAAAGATCAGAGGTGAATAGAAAATTTGACATTCAAACACAAGACCCAGGAGAAATATAAAAAGGTATTCATGAAAAGGTAATCATAAGGGACTCAATGGAATTTAACTATTTTCATTCCTATGGGAAGAGAATACATATAACTCCTAAGAATTTTATAATCATTAGGGCGGTTAGAAGAAGTCTGAATAGACAGAGCACATGGGTGTGAATGATTATGTTGGGGATGATGTCCAAAATCATATGTAGGACTGAAGAAGAGGGATGTACTGGGAGAAAGGGGAAGAGAGGGGTAAAATGGAGTAAAATTTCTCATATAAAGGGGCACATAAGAAAAAGCTTTTACAATGGTGAGGAAAATGGGAGGGTGGCAGATATTGCTTGAATCTCTCATCAGAACTGCTTGAAAGAGGGAAGAATGTATATACACACCATACACACACACACACATATATGGGAATATGAATCTACCCTCCTCATTATGGATGTAGGAGAAGAAAAGAATAAGAAATATTGGGATGAGAAATATAAGGAGAGAAGCAGATTGGAGGAGCCAGTGATTGGAAGTAAGATAGACTTTTGAGAATAGGCAGGATAAAAAAAGAGAAATATAAACACAAGAAAATGTGATGGAGAGAAATGCTTATTAGTGAACATAACTGGGAATGTGGATGGGGTGAGGTAACCCATGGAACAGAAGCAGCAGAATTGAATGGACACTAGAATTCAACACTATTTTGTGTACAAGAGCCACACCTGAGACAGAAAGACACATATAGAGTTTAAATGAAGGGCTGGAGAAAAATTCTATTATGATTGAGCTGAATTGTAAAGGGCAAGGGCCGGTTATCATACCTCAGACAAAGCAAAGTTAGAAAGATATTATCAGGGAAACTATATTTTGTTAAAAGTCACCATTGAAAATGAAGTAATATCAGAATGTTTTATAGCAAATATCTCTGATAAAGTCCTCATTTTTCGAATACATAGAGAACTGAATTAAATAAATAAGAAACAAAAGTCATTTTCCAATTGATAAATGGTCAAAGAATTTGAACAGGTAGTTTTCAGAAGAAATCAAAACTATCTACAATCATATGAAAAATGTTCTAAATAACTCATGATTAGAGAAAGGTTCATTAAAACAACTCTGAGCTACCAACCCACACCCATCAGAAATGACATGTGCTGGAAGGTATGAGAGAAAATAGGTAATTAATGAACTTTTGATGGAGTAGTGAATTGTTCCAATTATCCTGGAGAACCATCGAGAACTATGCCCAAAGGGCTATAAAACTGAGAATACACTTTGATCCACCACTAATATGTCTATATTCTCAAAGAGATCAAATTTAAAAAAATACTTAATTGTATGAAAACCTTTATACCAACTCTTTCTGTGGCAAGGAATTGGAAATCAAGAGGATGTCATCAGTTAGGGAATATCTAAACAAGTTGTGGCATATGATTGTAACAGACTACTATTGTTTTTTTTTTAATTTTGTTTTGTTGTCACTGTGTGTGTGTTTTCTTTTATAAGAAATGGCAAGAGGAAATGATTTCAGGAAAAAATAAAATAAAAAAACAATAGAAAACATTACAAGACCTATATAAACTGCTGCAAAATGAAATGAGAACTGGGACTTCATTATGCATAATCACAGCAATACTGTAAAGATGATCATCTATGAAAGACTTGGCTACTCTGATGAATATAGTGATCCAAGACAAATCTAAAGGATGCATGTAGAAAAATACTGCTCACTCCAGAAAGAGAACTCGCAAATTCTGCAAATTTATAACTTTCTTTATTTTTTGGTGTATGATATGGCTAAGATGGAAATATGTTTTGCATGATTTCACATATATAATTGATATCATATTGTTTGTTTTCTCAGTGGGTTGGAGAGTAATGAGAGGGAAAGAGAGAATCTGGAATTCTAAATTTAAAAATTTAAAAAGAAGAGATTAAATATGTATGTCTGTGTTTGTGAATACATGTATTATGTGTATACGCATATATGTGTATGTATATAGATCTATGTGTATATATAATACATAGATATGCATGTATATGTATTGCAAATGAATATAATATATACATACATACATGCATGCACATATATGTCAGAACTTGGCTAGTGGAAGTGGGAGTAGAAAGAATAAAATGAAAAGGAAAATTTTTATGTGGGGAACAAAATAAATGACTCCTCATTAGCTACTACAAAAAATTTAACTGCGTTGTCTAGTAATCAAGTGCCATTCAACCTTTCCAGGACTACTGCATATGCTGCCCTCTCCTGGAGTCCATTTTAGTCTAATTGTTTCACTTTCCTTTCCTCACTCTTATCTTACACTCATCCTCTACACCTGGAATGACCTCCTACTCACTAGGCTAATGTCTTTTAAAGTCATTTCCTTCCAAGAGCTAAAAATTAAAATTCAATTAATTTAATTAAGGTTTATCAAGTTCTTACTATATGCCAGGTATTGTGCTAGGTACAAGGGATACACATAAGAAAAAATAAAGACAGTCATTGCCCTGAAGCAGCTTACAAACTAATGCAATAGACAGAAGGAAGCTGATAATGAGCGTACATCAGAGGACACCTGGCACAGGAAGATTATATTCTTGGAGATGAAAATAAGCAGAGCCATTGATGGAAAATGAAGTTACCTGCAGAGTTCTGAGTCCCCTATAAATGAAGGCTTTGAAAGGAGTTCATTTGTCTGCCCTCCAGGCCTCCAATCAGAGAGAAGAGGCAATTGAAGGGGTTGAATCAATCTGCATGGTGATGAGATATCAGGTGATCAACTTATCCTGGAAAAGACATGCGGTTCTTGGAATGAAAGCAAGCAGAGTTGCTATTGGAAAATAAAGAGTTTACTCAAATGGCATCACTGTAAACTTTCCCTGATCCTTCATGTGACAATGACCTCCCTCCATCCTTTCCGTCTGAAATCTAGAACTTCATGTAGTACTTTATTTATATTAATCATTCATTTATATTCTGGATTATATCTTTTTTGCATATTAGGTAGCAGAGCATGGTGGATAAAGACTCAATCTCATAGACAGAATGATTTTAGCGTAAGTCCTGCCTCATCCTGGCTCTGTGAACCTTGGCAAGTTCTAGTAGACAACTCCCTAAGACTGAGAATGTTCCAACCTACATTAATAGAAGTTTCCTCACTCAGATGTTCCCTATGTCAATGAAATCAAAGATGTGGCCCCTGTGTTTATTTATATGTATATGCTTAAATAAATTAAAAGAATGGAAATCTTGAATGGATATTATGTTGCTTCCCAGGTAGTAAATGTGGTCTTTGGGTAGACATGCAACCTTGATATCAATAGTGTTTTGGAGAATGCAGGGCAGATTTATGAAATTTTTCCTACAAACTCAATCGCTGTTCATCATTGTGGGAAATTCTAGGCCACTCAACTGCCTCCTTGGCCCATGAGTCTTCATTCTGGTCAAAATATTTTCTGCTTCTCTTGTTACTGCAGCCTCCAAATTAGGTCACAAGAGACTATGCCATCAGGGACCTAGCACCTGAGCTCTGTACTTTTTGAACCAAATATCTTCATCTTTATCCTGACAATTTTCTATCCTCCCATTGAATGCATGCCATTCTATTTCCTTTTTTCTCTCTAAAAACTGTAATCAAATCAATATTTCCATTGCCTTTAATATTGACATGCCAACAAAGTCCAATATGGCTATATTCACTAGTTCTGTGACTTTCCATATAAAAACATCTTTCTACTATATGAGTCATTCTCCATTTATTAGAACATAAGGCCCTTGAAGTCAAGAACCTCTTTCTTTTTTTGTATTTGCATCCCTAAGGCTTCACAAAGAGTTAAGTATCATGAACATCTTACAATAATTTTTCATTCAATCATTTATTTATTCATGTCTATAATGTCTCCAAAATAAACTGACCTCTATGAGGATAGGAACCATGTGTTATTGAAGCAATCTACTTTCCATTTGAGGAATTCTAAAACAATGTACTCAACATGGTACGTAATATAGATTATTTGTAAAATAAAGTGAATTTAATGTTAGAATTTAATTCATCAGTTAATTAATATATATTAATTATATATCTACATATAGATAGATAGATAGATAATATAAAATAAATACAAAGATAAAATTCTAGACTTGGAGTCTGGATAGCCTTAGGCTCAAATCCTGTCTCTGAAAAGTACTACTCATGTGACTTCAACAATTTCATTTAATCATCTTCAGCCTTCTTCACTTGTAAAATGGGGATAAGAACATTGGCAAAATGCATTTCATAGGATCAAAGGCAATAGCATTATGTAAATCATTTTGCAAGCCTTAAGGGGATATCTGTATAGAATTCATTACTATTGAAGCAAAAGATACATAAGACAATGATAACCTTCAATGAGCTGTGTATCACTTTTCAAGTACATTGAAGGTCATCACAAACAACAGGGTTTAAATGATCTTTATTGAAGACGTGAGCCTTTCAATAATCCAGACAGACTATTGTCATAATTGCCCTATCTCTGTAAATTGAATAGAACAATTAAAAAAATACTAACAGCAAAACAAAGTATTCATTATGAACAGAATGAAATCCCAGAGAAACAACTCTCTATTTCCCTTTCCAAATTCTTTCTCTTGGAAAGTCGATAAGAAATTGATTTCTCACAGGGCACATGCCTCAAATTTGAAGTTATTCCATATGAAAGAAACAAGCATTTATAGCACCAAAGACTCTTTAAAAGTGAGATGGCTATTTTAAAAATGACTTTAAAGAACACATATTGACATTATACAACTCTTTCTAATCTTACCTTCAAACTGTCACATTCATCTAAACATGACATTTTGGTCATTTTTTGTTTCTTTTCAGTAGAATCATTAGCAAGAGTATATTTTTATTATATTTTTATGTCTGTTTTACCAGTGCCTTGTCCAATTCCAGGAGCATAAAAGGTGCTTAATTCACTGACTGATTGATGTTTATAAATGAACTCACATGAATAGACTAGTTGAAAAGAGTAAGGAACTTTTTTTTGCAAAACTCAAAAGGTCAAATCAAAAGAGCCATGAAGCATAGAGGGAATGTCAATCTTGCCAAGTTCCACTCTTACAGAAGGATGTTTGAGGCATCCAATAGCACAAAACATCATCTGAAATGGTCCAGAAACAATGTTCATAGAGGCACCATTGTTAGGACATCAGACTATCTCTACAAGTCACCAAATTAAAACTCAAATTAACTGTACTGTTGAGTTCTTAGAAAACTAGAACAATGCCTTTTTTTCAAAATGTGAGTGGGAATTTAATACTTTTTCATGTAGAAAATTCTTTGCGTGCAACATAATGGAATAAAACTTTCTTTATTCTCCCTAAATTTTTGGCCATTATAGAAATCCAATTAATTAAATCTATCTTGAAGACAAATGTAAATTTTTACCTTTTTTGTCATACATGGATTTTTACATCCTTAGTATCCTCTGACATTTAAATTACTGGAATTGTCATTTTTATCCTTTAAAACATCAAGTCCTTGAAGGAATAGGTTTTCAAAGATAATTCTGGGGACCTGTTAAAGTTTTGGTTTGCCTAAGGTAGTATATAATCTAGAAAGAGGTTTACTACTCTTCTGTCTTATAGTCTGTCCTGTGAGCAGCCACAAGCACTTTTTTTTTGCCCTATGACGGTGACTAATGCCCTAGCTACCCCGAAAAGCCACAAGCTCTGCTGTGCTAGTGCTCCTCCATGCCCTGGGACTGAGAACTAAGACAGTGACCCAGATTCAAGTATAGGCAATACAATAAATCCCCCAATGTCAGTAAAAGGGACCCTCTTATCTCCTTTGAACCCGCTGTCTAACTTCCTTACTGTCTTTGGGCTGAATGGTCTGGAGATCACCACTGTTGCCATTAATTTGGTTGCCTCCAAGGTTTACTGCTGGTTTACTAGGACATGGGATTTTCTGAACTGTACTCTACTCTCACCCTGATTTTTGCCACCTTTGCTGCCAATCTTCTAAGTTGCCTTGTACTGGAAAATAGTTTTACCCTGTCCTTTTTTTTGTGACTTTTGACACTCCAGAACATCTTTTAAGGCATTATTTTAAGTAGTTGAGAGGGGGTTTTGGAGGAGCTCAGGTGACCCCCTGACTTTTCTCTGCCATCTTGGCTCTGACCCAGGTGACTAGATTTTTTTTAAATATATTCTTATATTTTGCTCAGTGACTAGTATAGAGTCGAATACTAAGAAGAACTTTACTAAACGTACAGCTAAATCTTAATTAGTATAAATGATGAATCTCACAAAAGAGTCATGTGCATTCAGATTTGTACTATTTGAAGTGATGATCATTTAAAATTTGATAATTAGCTCCAAAATAATGGTAATATGCAATGTGAATTTGAATGAGAACACATCACAGGATTCTTGTATTCCATGTTCTATGCCTATGATTGTGGATTCACCTAACTCTGTTTGGAAAGGCTTAGTCTCAGAACACTGACCATCATTTTATGATGCAATGTCTCCTAATAACGCCCAAAGACTTAGTAGTGTAGACCTCCTCAAGAAAATCAAACAATTAACACTTATGATGAAAATATATATATATATATATATATATATATATATATATATATATATATATATATATATATATAAAGTATGTTTTCACTAATATAAATACTTGAAATTAAGGACAGCAAGCCATCCTCAGGACCAAGAAGGCCTTGATTCAATTCTCACCTCTGACACATCTCAGCTATGTGATCCTGGACAAATGCCTTTGCTTCTCTTTGCCCTTGACAACTCTCTGAAATTCTAAGTGGGGAGAAGATGGGAGCAATGAGTTTCTTCACCTGAGAGTCTCCTATTACAAAGAAATCATAGGACAAGTCTCTTTCACACTATTTTACATATAGATGGGACCTTGGAGAACATGAAGTCAAAGTCCTCATTTTACCCATAAAGCAACTTAGGTAAGGGGGAAAGCTACCTGTCCAAGGGCACAGTACACAAAAGAACAAAACCATATGCATTTCAAGAATTACAAAATGAAAGTTACCTAAAGGACTTTTCTGTCACTTACGAGAATCACTATCCTTATACGTTCCATTTTAGTGAATCTTGAACATGGGAAAAATTTTTCTCTGACTTAGTTTTAAACCTGCTATCTTATTTTATTGGCAGAAAAAAATGAGATTTCTGTTTTAGAGTCATTGCTTTGCCAAATGAAACAACACTTAATCTAAGGCACTTGGACTTTTAATTTTTTTTTATTTTTTTATCTGTGTTTGAACAAAGAGACATTAAGAATTAGAGAATGGTTTTCAATACATGGATGTTTAAAGTTTTTTTTTAAAAAAAGAATGAAGCCTATGTGGAACAAAATTGTGAAATGGGCAGTTTGTGATATCTCTTCTTTGCTGTCAGGCATCCATCCAATCCCATCATTGTGCCTTCTGTTTACCCACAATATACCCCTGTTCCCCAACAACTCTAGTATTCTCAACCTCTATCCCTATCCTTTCAGGTTAATGCTAAGTGACTGGTCAAAGTTTTAATCTTTAGTCTGAGGTAGCTAGATGGTTCAGTGGAGATAGCTCATTGGACCTGAAGTTAGGAAGATCTGTGTTCATCACCTCAGATACCAGCTGTATGATACCAGGCAAGGCACTGAACTCTTGTAAGCTTCAGTCACCTCATCTGTAAAGTACCAATATCACCTGCCTCCCAGGATTGTTGTTGTGAAGATAAAATGAATAGCAATTATGAGGAGGTTTGAAAATTTAAAAATACTATAGAAATGCTAGCTATTATAAAAAATGACTAAATGTGCTTTACCTTCTCCCAGATAATATTTGAATTTTAACAATCTCCAATTCCTTAACTCCCAAACAACGATGAAAGTTAGACCTGTGAGGGAAACATTTGGTGCCAGAGGAGCCTTTGCGTACCCTTTGACTCACTTCTCAGAGACAAGTGTTTAGTTTTTTCTCCTTTGGCAGCTGGATCACACAGTGGCTAGAGCCCTGGACCTATAGTTAAAAAGACTTGAAGTTCAATCTATGAACTATGTGACCCTGGGCAAGTCACTTAACTTCTGTTTTCCTCAGTTTCCTCCTTTCAGCAATGGAGCCAATTCCTACTTCTCAGAATCTTTATAGGGAATCAAATGAAATGATATATACAAAATGCTTTGCAAATCTTAAACTCCATATTAAGTGCTAGCCTTTAGCATTTACCTACATATAAGATTGGCCTTATCTATGAGAATTTAACCTGTCTATGAGGGGACTTTAGTAGGAAAATCAGCATAATAGCTTTGTTACTCTGACACTTTGAAAGATCCATTGTTTTATACTGAGTACTTTTCTTCATGGGCAATAAACACTGTATGTCTTCCACCAGTTGCCTTAGTCAACAAATCTATCAGTCAACAGTCAGCCTTCAGATGGTGAGCCATTCTCACTTAGATGGAATAGTTCTCAGCAAACAAGTGCAGTCTGTTCCTGGATTGTACTCAAGGCTTTCCAGATTAGTAGAATCTGATGGAACTTATTTTTTTTTTTGTTGGCAAATGTCACATATGAATTCACACAGGATATCAGTTGGTAGAAACTTCCAACATCATACAGTTCAAATCCTTCATTTTACCCATGAAGAAACTGAATCCCATAAAGGTGAAATCCTTGGCAGTAGAGATTTAGACCAATATGTCTTCTATAGTGATCCAGTATATTAGTAATGGGATGAACCTCAAAAGTCATCTAGTCCTGTTTAGGTGTCAGGAAACTGAAGTTTAGCAGGAAGTAACTTCCCCAATAGGATACAACGAAGGAATACAAGATGTTAAAACCATGGTCTCAGGCCCTACCTAATGCTCTTACCCCTATAGAATGCCCTTTTAATTTTAAGGCAGAAATTGGGTGGCTTGGGCTACAGTGGTAAAAATATCATCTCTTGAGTCATAGAATGTAGATTCAGATCCCATCTCAAAGACTTAGACACTACCATCTCAGGACTCAGTTTCCTCATCTGTAAAATAACCTCTGAAGTTCAAACTTTCATTTTAAGATAGATGTGTTGTATGTAAAACCAGATTCTCCATAAGAGGAAATAAATGGCCCTCCATAGGTCTTTGAGATTTATTTTCCTTTTCTACAATGACCTAGGTGGACTCTGAGATTCTAACTTTATATCTCTTATCTTGTACGTATGTGTGTGCATCTAACTTTAATTGAGTTTATTATATTTGTAATGAGATTCTCTATAAGTGTGAATAGTCACTCCAAAGATCATTAGGACTATCTGTAGAATGACCTAGGTAGCCTTTGAGAGTCCAGCTTCATATCTGATCTTATGTGTGCATATTTAATTTTAACATAGATTTGTTTTATGTATCACCAGATTCTCCATAGAGAGGAAATTCTGTGGTACTTTGGCGATTGCTCTTTAAAATCTCCTATCCTTTTCTGCACATGAAGTATTAGAAACAACCCTAGGAACCCCACTAAAGTTTGGGAGCAAATGAAAATAAAGTTAATCTTCGAGAATACAAGGGTATCTCCGTTCCATATTGAGGCATCAAAACAGAAACTGTGTGGAGGGAAGTAGGTTTTAGTGATGAAAAAATTATAATATTAACCATATGAAGTTTACATATTTGTGTATATCTAGAGGTATGCATAATTGTATATATGTATGTATGTTTATAAGCATATTATATTTTAATAACTGAAATACATCACTATATACACTAACTTCAAAAAGTACAAATAAAAAAATATAATAAACATAAAATCAGAATGCTTGTTTGGTTGTTCTTCATTCTACAAGAGGGATAAAATGATATTATTATATCAGAGTCAAGTTACAGTCTCCTACTGTGGCTGATCAGACCAATATGAGTTTGGAATGCTCTTCTCTAAGTCAGACACAAATAGTACATGCGAACTTTTGGGGTGGATTCTCTAAATGTGTATATCTCATATTTCTTTTGAACTGCTTCAGTGCTGCTTCACTCATTGTATACAGTATCTTTTTTGATGAGGCCACGCCATGCTAGGCAGTCTTATGCCATTTTCTCCCATGTCACACAATCACTTCATCATCAGTACATAAAATCAAAATATTTATGATATAAGTGTACTTTAATAAGTGACATTAACAGTACATCCTCATTTTAACCTCTTACAATTATGGTTAGTCCCTTATGACCTATATACAGAAATTTGGTCCATTTATACAGCCCAAGTCATCTATACACTGTTTTTTTTCTCATCTATGGTTCTATACACATATTTATTAAAAGTAAGAAAGATAGGAATAAGGACTGGAGTTGTGATTTGATTGGTATAAAACTTCTAATTCCTATACCAATCCCTCTACAGAGTACAGGAATTCTTTCTACCAATACAGATTGGCATTTTCTCTACAATTTATAGTTTTAGAGAGTTGTCTAGGACAGTGTCTAGGGGCACACAGCTAATATGTATGTCCCCAAGTCTTGCTAACATCAAGGCCAACTCATTATCAGATAAAGGATTATACTGATATTTGTATGTATATGTATATATCTACACACAGACTTATACAGGTACTGGAATGTGTATTTTCAGCTACATATATATATATATATATATATATATATATGTATGTACTTATATATGTACATATATAGATATGAATATATGTAACATAGGGTTACATATGTAACATTTGGGTTACAAATGCCTCCATTTGTCATGTAAAGTCCTTTGCAGTCTGATTCCAACCTATCTATTGTAGTTCAGGATTATAGATTACAGAAGACCTGAGACAGCTTGACTTAACTTCCCAACTGCATATCACCGATAAGCATTGGATTTGTGAAGCACACCTACTAGGACTCCTAGTAGAGTTTGAATTAGCTTTGTCCCTCTTAGATTATTATGAAATCCAGATTTGGGTCCATTGGACAAGGGGTATATAAGGACTAGTTCTATGGTTTGAGGAAGAAGCTTAAGAGACCTAGGGAACTTCCCCATAGGCAGTGGATGATTTTATGTGAGGGTGATCCAAGTTGGTTTTTTTAGGAATTTTTTTTTCTGAACCCTCACACTCCAAGTAGTCTTTTGCACTAGCTATAGAAAATTCTTCCACTATGGTTCCAATCCATAATTTTATTTTGCATTCCTCTTCATCACATGGCTCAGTCAAACTGGATGCCTGACAGTTCCTACTTACAACATTCATATCTCACCTTTGTACTGTTGCTCCAGCTGTCCCTCAAGCCTGGAACACATTTTTTATCACCTCCAGCTCTTAGAATTCTTCAGTTGTTGCTGTTCAGTCATTTTTCAGTCATGTCCAACATTTCATGACTCCATGGGGTTTTCTTGGGAAAAAAATACTAGAGTGATTTGCTATTTCCTTCTCCAGCTCATATAGATGAAGAAACTGAAGTTATCAGGGTTAAGTGACTTACCCAGGGTCACCCAGCTAGTAAGTGTCTGACACCAGATTTGAACTCAAAAAGATGAGTCTTCCTGACTTTAGGTACAAATTTTATCCATCATGCTATCTAATTGCCCTCTTAGAGTCAGTCCCTAGTTTCTTTCAAAATTTATCTAAAGTAATACCTTCAATTTCCTCAGCTATTCATAGCTCCTTTCCCCTACACATCTAAAAATTTACCTCAAATATTGTGTATATACTAAAATACATGTGATCTTTGAAAGAATGTAAGGGATTATTGTTTTTCTTTCTTGAATCCATAGTGTCTGTGTCAGTACCTGGTACATAGTAATACCTAATGTATGCCAGTCGTTCTATTGGATTGATAGATCTAGAAAGCAAAATACAAATTTACATGTGTTTCCTCTTTATCAAAGTAATATTCCAAAGACATGATAAATAACAACAAAAGCAACACACAGACAAGCACACAGCAGACCTCCCGTTTTATTCTTTACCCATCTTGTATGAAAGTAGCAGGATTGGCTGAAGATAGTTCAGGTTTCTGGTGTAGATATAGACATGGAAATATAGATAGTGTGTGTGTGTGTGTGTGTGTGTGTGTGTGTGTGTATAAATGTATTGTGATAGTGTCTATAGATATTAGCTAGTATTCAGGAACAGTTTTCCAAAATGACCCCACAGTAACAGATATTGACATTACCGTAACTATTAGTCTCCATTTAAAAAGAGCTCTTCTATTTTGCACTGGAGCCTAATATAATGCATGGGGCAATGTGACATCTCAAGTGCTACACAAAACAAAGTGGTTATTAGATGGATCTTTTCTCTCCCTTGCTTCTACAATTGCAAGTCTTTCCCTGTCATTGCTTTTAAACTCTCTCTGGTTACAAAACACTAACACATTAATCATTTTGAAAAATGCTGGCTTGAAATTCTCAGAGGAAAAGTATTCTTTTTGATTCCAGTCAACAAATATCGCACTGTGTGTCCAGTGGAGGTAGAAGGCACATGGCATTTCATTCACCTCCTGGGATGTAACTCCAAATAAAAAAAACCAACTATATCTGATGGATGAAAATTCTGAGTAATCAATATCTGTATTGAGATAATATGCAGGACTTGTTTTCTGATCTCTGTAGGCATCATAAGAATCAATTCTAGATTTTTGGCACTTGTCACAACTGATATATTTACATATGTCAAACGTACTACAGACACTATTGGTTAAGACAGAAATATTACATTACCACATTTCAGGCCTTGAGTTCTGCAACAAAGGACAACCTACTGTGATCAATTCCTTGCCAGATAGTTATAGCTAGAATCCAAATCTTAAGGAAGAAAATAATTCCTTGAAAACTAGAATTGGGCAAAGGGACACAAATGACATTCTAAGACACCAAGAAATAATAAAAACAAATCAAAAGATTGAAAACATAGAAGAGAATGTGAAACATCTCATCAGAAAAAAAATGATCTGGAGAAGGTATTGAGGAGAAATAATATAAGAATGGCCAGACTACCTGATTTAAAAAAAAAGAATCTTGCTACATTACAAGAAATTATCAAAGAAAATTGCTCTGAAGTTCTAGAACAAGAAGGCAAAATAGAAATAGAAAAGAAAATCACTCTTAAACCTATGAAAGAGATCTCAGAAGGAAAACTTACAGAAACATCTTAGCCAAGTTTCAGAGCTTCCAGGTTAAGGAGAAACTATTGGAGATAATAAGAAAAAATTAAATATTATGAGGCTATAATAATATTATACAAGAGCTAGCAGCAAATATGGTGAAGGACTGTAAATTTTGGAATGCTGTGTTTCATAGAACAAAAGGACTGAAATTAAAATGCATATTAACTTATCAGCAAAGTTAAGTATAATGCTGAATGGGAAAAAAATGATCATTTAACAAATTGGAAGATTTTCAGGTATTTTTAACAAAAGAATAGAACTTAAGGGAAAATTAACCATATAATATCCAGAAGAAATATATGGTAAACATTAAAGACCACCCACAAGGGATTCAATAAGTTCAAATAGTTTACTTCTTATATGTGAAAATATTATAAGAACTTTCATCATCATTATCTAGGTAGTTTGAAAAAAAGGGCTTGGGCTGAGCTCAGTATGGTGGGAGTAATTCTCAAGACAAAATAAAACTATGTAGGGAGGGATAAAAAGGAGTAATTATTTCATATAAATGAGACATAAAAGGAAAAATTTATCCAAAAGAAACTAACTGGGAGGGTGGGTAGGGTCCTCAGGAATGAGTTAAAGAAAGAACAACATTTATCAAAGATGGTATAAAACTCTAAATGCAGAAAGAAATAAGAGGGCAGGGGACAGGGTGGAGAGAGAGGGCAAGGGGGGACTCTTGGAGGGAGTGAGTAGGTTAAGGAATAGGAATACAAGGTGTTAGTTAGAAGTAAAGCAGTAGAAAGGAAGAATAGAAATAGGGTGAGAAGGATAGAGAAGGAAAATAAAATGGAGAAAAACACACAAGTTAATAGCTTCGAGTGTGAATGGGAAGAATTTACCAATAAAATGGAAACTGATACCAGATTTAAAATTTGAATTCAACAGTATGCTGCTTTTAAGAAATGCTAGGAGGGGCCAAGATGGTGGAGTAGAAAGACACACTTATGCTAGCTCTGAAACCACAGTCTATAAAATATCTGTAAAGAAGAACTCCTAACAAACTCTGGACTGGTGGAAGCCACAGAACAACAGAGTGGAGGAGATTTCTGTTCGAGAAAGACCTGAAAAACCGTCAGTGAAGGTCCATTGCGCACGGGACCAGAGCGGAACCCAGGCCTACCTTGGCTGTGCAGCCCTGGGAAGAACAGATCCGAGCAGGCTTAAGGGACGATATCTCAGGGGGCCGTGGGGGGTCCCTCCACCCACAGGCACTGCAGGTCAGTGAGAGAAACCTCTGGGATGTCTGAGAGGGGAGTGGGGTGTCTCTATAACTTATATTTATTTATATATATATATATATATATATATATATATATATATATATATATATATATATATATATATATATATATAACTTAGGCCCCTCGGGAGGCAGCAGCAGAGGCAGCAGGCAGCCAGAAGCTCCTGGAGCAGGCAGGAGCTCAGCAGCAGCTCCATTACAGAAGGTCTCTGCATAAACCCCCTGAAGGAACTGAGCCTGGGAGATGGCCCTGCCCCCAACTAAGAACCTGATTTAATCCTGAATAGCAGGACAGGCCTGCCACTGAAGGCCCTGAGGCTGGGGAGCAGCATTTGAATCTCAGACCCCAGGCACTGGCTGGGCGGATCTATGAGGGAGTGGAGAGGAATCTCAGAAGTCAAGTAACTGGATGGGAAAATGCCCAGAAAAGGGAAAAAAAAATAAGACCATAGAAAGTTACTTTCTTGGTGACCATATGTTTCTTCCCTTCCTTTCTGATGAGGAGGCACAATGCTTACAATCAGGGAAAGACATAGGAGTCAAGGACTCTGTATCCCAAATATCTGAAATAAACATCCAGTGGGCCCGAGCCATGGAAGAGCTCAAAAAGGATTTTGAAAATCAAGTTAGAAAGGTGGAGGAAAAACTGGGAAGAGAAATGAGAGAGATGCAAGAAAAGCATGAAAAACAGGTCAATACCTTCATAAAGGAGACCCAAAAAAATGCTGAAGAAAATAACACCTTGAAAAATAGGCTAACTCAATTGGCAAAAGAGATTCAAAAAGACAAGGAGGAGAAGAATGCTTTCAAAAGCAGAAATAGCCAAGTGGAAAAAGAGGTGCAAAAGCTCACTGAAGAAAATAGTTCTCTCAAAATTAGGATGGAACAGATGGAAGACAACGATTTTCTGAGAAACCAAGAAATCACAAAACAAAACCAAAAGAATGAAAACAGGGAAGAGAA
>CM053770.1:204956098-205216552 GCA_028658325.1 Potorous gilbertii
ACAAATGGGGAGAAAATTTTGGAACCCAAAATCTTGTGAAAATGAATGTAAAAAGTTAAATAAATTTATTTGAAAAATTAAAAAAAATAAAAATAAAAAGCGGCACATTACATGGAGCTCTGGGCCTGGAGTCTGGTGGACCTGCATTGAACAGTTTCATACTCTTAACAAAGACGGCTTAGTAATACCATGAATAAAGCACTGGGCCTACAGTCATAAAAAAAAAAAGAAAGAAATGATGAGCAAACAGACTTCAGAAAAATCGAAAAGACTTCTATGAACTGATGCTGAGTGAAATGATTGCACAGGAACTATATGAACATAAACATGAAAAACTTTTTATACAAATAAAGCCAGATCTAAATAACTGAAGTAATATTTGTTATTCATAGGTAAGTAAAGCCAATAAAAGAAATGACAATTTTACCTAAGTAATCTATTTATTTAATGCCATTGCAATTAAACTGCTAAACATTATCTTACTGAGTTAGAAAAAAATAATAAAGTTCACTTGGAAGAATGAAAGGGATTTGAAAAGGAATTTCAAAGAAACCAAGGGTGAAAAAGTTGAAAACAGATTAAGTAGTATCAAATCATAAACTATATTATAATGTGAAAGCGTTGTTGAAGTGTAAAATAGATAATTTGGATTACCTTAAAATTTTCTTGTGTGAATAAAACCTATGCAGCCAAGAAAACTGGGGAAAAAATTCATAGACTATTTTTCAGATGTGATTGGGTTGGAATATTGCTGGGGTATAGAAAATGATATAGAATATATCATTGATTGATTTAGAATATATCATTGGTTGATTTAGAAAAAGACCTAGACTTATGGAGGAAGGTACTATCCACCTTCAGAGAAACAGATGGCATGTAGAAATAAGCACATATACACATGTATGTGTATATATGCATATATACATATATGTAAACATGCATATATACACATGTGTGTGTTTCCATTCTTAATATTACCCTATTTTAACATTGGAGGGGAGTACAGAGGGAGGGGGAAAATTAAGTAAAAGCACACAGCAGACAACAAAAGAAAACCTATAGGAAACAAAGAAAAGCTAGGCAGTACCGAAAACAATGTGTAATATTTATTACATAGGCCTTTTTGAAATGGAAATTCATTGTTTTGTATTGAATTCTCTCATGTTCTCTTATGTATGGCAATATTTTTTTCTTTTCCCAATTTCTATTTAAGTTTAATTTTTTTTAATTCTTTTGACAATTGTTGAGTTTCAAAATAAATGCTTCAAAGCAAAAAAGACAAAACACCAGCACCTCTGACTATTTTTAGCACTCCAACATTAATAAAATATATTTCATGTCCCATTTCTCTAGCTAACCGAGCATTTTGGGAATTCCCAGTTGCTTCATCTCTGCTTTCCAGCTGCAGCCAAAGTATGAGATAGTCAGAATAGAAACAGCTACACAAATGGTGACTTATCCCCACTTATGTCTATAACTTATTTAAAAGTTGATGAAGGATTAGATAGAGAATCCTTGAAAAATTGTTCAATTTGTTTTTTTAAATTTATTTTGTTTTTATTTCAAGGAATGAAACAAGAATTTCCATAACATAGTATAATAAAAACTGATAACTGTATATGAAACTACAAATTTATTACATACAACTCAATAATCTTTTTAAATATCTAGTAAAGTTGTCATATAAATTCACTTTTTCTTCCCTCCCCTCACCCTAGAGATGACAACCATTAGACACAAATAGGTCTGTGTGTCTGTGTATATATGTGTATATGTGTGTGTGTGAAATTATTCTATATGTATTTCTATTTATCAGTTCTTTCTCTGGGTGCACATAGTATCTTTCTTCATATGTCCTTTATTTTTGATTTGTGTATTTACAGTAGTCAGAATCACTTAGTCACTCAAAGTTGCTTTTTTTATATTTTATTTATTTATCTATTTTTAGTTTTCAACATTTGCTTCCATAAGATTTCTAATTTTGAATGTTCTTCCCCATCCTTTTCTTCCCCCTCCCCAAGATGGCATGCAATCTGATATAGGCTCTACTTATATACTTATATTAAACATATTTTCACATTAGTCATAATGTAAAGAATTAGGACTAATGGAAGAAACCATGAGAAAGAAGAAACAAAACAAATCAGCAAAAGAAAGGAGAGTAAATAGTGTGCTTCCATCTACATTCAGACTCCAGAGTTCTTTCTCTGGATGTGGATGGCATTTTCCACAGTCAGTCTTTTGGAGCTCTCCAAAATCCTTGCTGAGAAGAGCTAAATCTATCAAGGTCAGTCATTACACAATGTGGCTGTTACTCTGAACAGTGCCCTTACTCTGAACACTGCCCTCCTGGTTCTGCTCATTTCACTTAGCATCAGTTCATATAAGTCTTTCCAGGTTTTTCTGAAGTCAGCTTGCTCATCATTTCTTATACCACAATAGTATTCCATTACATTCATATACCGCAACTTGTTCAGCCATTCCCTGATTGATGGACATTTCCTAAATTTACAGCTCTTTCACACCACAAAAAGAGCTGCTATAAATATTTTTTGCACATATGGGTCCTTTGTCCCTTTTCATGATCTCTTAGTAGATCATGTAGAAGGATATACTGCTTAGTATAATTAGTACTTCTACATTGATAGAAGCAGTACCGCTACATTAATAGAAGCAGTACCGCTAGGTCTAAGGGTATGCACAATTTCATAGCCCTTTGGGCATAGTTCAAAATTGCTCTCCAGAATGGTTTTATCAATTCATAATTCCACCAATAATGCATTTATCATTACCCTGTTTTGTCAGTTAACCAGCCTGAAAAGTGTGATATGGTTCCTCCGATCTGTTTTGATTTGTATCTCTTTAATCAATAAAGATTTAGAGCATTTTTTCATAGGACTATAGATAGCTTTAAATTCTTCCTCTGGAACGTGCCTTTTTATAACTTTGACCATTTATCAATTGGGGAATGACTTATATTCTTATAAATTTGACTCAGTTCTCAACTGTTTTAGAAATGAATCCTTTAATAGAGATACTTGTAAAAATTGTTTCCCAGTTTTCAGCTTCCCTTCTAATCTTGTTTGTATTGATTTTGTTTTTGCAAAAATTTTCAGTTTAATTCCAGGATTGCTACCCCCAATTTTTTGTACTTCAGCTGAAGCATAATATATTCTGCTCCAGCCTTTTACCTTTACTCTATGTGTATCCATTTGCTTCAAATATATTTCTTATAAATAACATGTTGTAGGATTATGGTTCTTAATCCACTCTTCTATCCACTTCTGTTTTATGGGAGAGTTCATCCCATTCACAATCACTGTTATGATTCCTATCTATGTCTTTCTCTCCCCTCCCCCATTTATGCTTTTTCCTTTCTTTCTCCCTTTCCCTCCTCACTAGAGTTTTGCTTTTGACCACTACTTTCCTTAGTCTAGCCTCCCTTCTATCAACCTCCTCCCTTTTCATTCACTTTACCCTTCCTACTTCCTCTATCCCTTCTATCCACCCCCTTCCTTTTCTCAAAGTCATTCTTAAAACAATGTAGTTGTCACTGTATACAATGTTCACTTGGTTCCGATGACTTTTTCTTTACCATTTCATGAAAGTCAATTTCTGGAGGCTCCTGGGCCATAACAAGGACCAAGTGACCCAAGGGATATTTTAAGATTCAAATAGGAGGTTTAGTCTTAGCTAGTGTGATACTGAGTTGAAACTAGAGGTTCTGAACTGTATTTCATCTTTTCTTCTATATTATGGCCTACAAGTTCTCTCTACCCTTGTATGACTTCACCCATTAGTAATACCCTCTGCCCCTTGGACCTTTCCTTCAAACTTATGGTCCCTACACAAATTTCCATTTTAAGGAATATGTTCAGGATAACCTTGGCTTCATTCTTCCCAAGGACATCCTGATGATTTACTTTACCATGTCTTCATGATGAGTAAATTTACTCTTCTCCATACCCACACTCATAAGCTCCCTTTTAAGTATTGTCATTAGAGTAGAAGTTTCTTGAGGATAGGTTAACTTTATTTCCACTTGTACTTGTGTGCTCAATATTTAGCATAGCAATGAACACACTGTGTCTAAACAAGTACTTGTTGAGAGCAGACTTGAAATCCTACCTTAGAAAACCTGATGGTCACTCTCATAGGGGTTCACCATAGATGGTAGGCTTTAGCTGTCTCCTGAGCTCAGGAACAACCAGCCCAAGCCTTATGAATAGCAAGGATTATACTCATGTGCCACCAGGCCGAGCACCCTGAAATTGATAGATATTACTTATCGTTCCATGTTACTATGTGGATGACCTATCCAGTTTGCTGGATGATATATTGCAGTGGTGTCAAACTCCTGAAAGAGAGCCATTAAGGTATACATAAGAATCCCTGTGGGTGGCATATTCACTGAGGAAACTGCATATTTGGGTGATTCTTTTTCATTAATATAACAACATATTAAAATCAGATAGAAGCTACATTTTATCCTCATTCAAGGACAGTTGGGGGCCATGGGTGCCATGTTTGCCATTTCAGCTATAATGGATAGAACTCTAAACTTAGGATTGAAAAGACTCAATTTTAAATTCTGCCGTAGACATTTGCTTGCTGTGTGACCCTGGGCAATTCATTTAACTTCTCTGAGTCTCAGTTTCCTTATCTATAAAATAGAGAACTCACTATTTTGAGGTCGTATTTCTTTTTGAGATGATACCTTGAATTAGTTCTCCGTTAATTTCTCCTAAATTTCAGAGTTATATCCAAAGAATACTGAATGTGATTTTTATAGCTATAATTAGATTTTAAATCCTCCCATTTGTCATTTTCTGTTCATTTTTCTAAAAAGTAAATATTCCAGTTACTGAGGATTTGATGAAAAGTAGGCTAATAGAAATGCTTCAGACGAATCTAAGGGGAAGCAATATTTTATCTAGAAGATTGTTATTAATAAAAACTGTCTTCTGACAATTGTGGATGAACAATTTAAGTTATATCTTCAGTAACTTTGAAATACTTTCTTCAGGAATCAAAGAAAAAAATGCAGAAAAAGCTATCCATTTTCTCAAACATGTTCGACAAACTGAAAGATTGTGCTATTAGAATGCCTAACAAATAAAGAGTTCTGGTCAATTTTTTGCTTGTGAAAAAAAAATTATCAGAAAGGTCAAGTAGATGGAACGCTGAATTGCGCAAAGTCAAAGAGACCTGGTATTAAGTCCTGCCTATGACATTTACTAGTTATGAAAATAGTCGTTATAAAACCTCTACAAACCCCAACTGCCTCATGATTCTTTAAAGCGAAGCTAGTAAGAACTGCAGCACCCACACCATGGGGTGCTTGTGTAGATCAAACAAGGTAATGTTTGTAAAGTTTGCTGTTTCTTATAAACTTTAAAATACTCTGAAATGACCCATTTAAAATTACTTAAATTTTATTCAACACCACTACCAAAAATCAGGGCATTTGAGAAAATGGACAAGTTTGCAAGATCAAATTTGATTCAATCATGTACAATGTTTATGTATAAATGTTTATTTAGGCATTATTAAATGTAGAGATCTTGAAATATAAAGAAAAGGAAGATATGGAATGAAATTGCTTTATCAACCTTCTAAACTGTGTAGTAATGCGGAGACTGGAAGAGGAATTACAAACAAAAGGGAGCATAGATCTAACATTAAGATGGGCCTCGGATGTTCTCTAGGTCACTATTCCTTCTCTTCTCTTCTCTTCCTTTGTTTCTCTGACTTCCCTTGCCTTACCTTGTCTTCTGTTCCCTTCCCATTCCTGTCTTTCTTTACAAATGAGAAAATCAAAGACCAGACAGGTTAAGCCATTTGCACAGATCAGGCTACATTTGAAGACAAGTCCTCTGCCTGCAAATTCATTACTCTCATCACTGAACCACCTATCTCTACATTATGAAAAGAGACTCTTGAGAGATTATTGATTAAATAATTTTAAAAGTATAGTCAATGAATTTTCATGTTTCCAGTCATGTCATGTCAAACTTCAAAAATGACACATCAACATCTATGTCCAAGGTGAAATGACTTAGAAAGTAGTGATTTTTTTTCCTCAAGTCTTGGAGAAACCAATGTACCAGGTCCTTGACCTCAAAAAGAAAGGTACCTTTAGTTTGGCACCTTCTAAAATAATTGTCACATCCACAAGAACTTATTGGTATTTCACTGCTCTGGACAAATGAAATCCATCACCGTGTCCCATGCTTGGAATGCTGTCCCTTCTCACCTTTGCCTCCTGGCCTTTTTCAGACTCATCTCAAATCCTACCTCTCTGTCCTCAATGCTAACGCCTTTCCTCTGATATTAACTTCTATCTACTATGTGTAGTTCTAATATTTTTATAGTTGTATGTTGTCTCTCCATTCCCAAATACAAGGAGAAACCCTCAAGACAGGCACCTGTTTTTGTCCCCCTTTTTTTTTTTGCCTTCCTAGCACTCAGAATAGGGTCTGGCAGAAAGTAAGTGCTTACTTAACAAATACTTCTTGATTGACTAAGGAACTGACCTCAAGAATCTATCTACAGTCATGCCCATTTTCTTTGATATAAAGGAGATGAAAGACTTGAATGAGAATGTAGGACATTCTGCCTGTAAATCTTAGTCTTAAACTGATGTCAGGACAGGTGGTATCCTGGCCCTTCTCATTGTCTCTTTGTCTTTTCCTTTGGTCTGTAAGAAATAATATGCTTTATTACAGAGAGCTAGAGCAAAAAAAAAGTCTTCTGCCATTGTAATCTGATACTCATGTATTAAGATCACAATAATTGCTTTTATAAAACTCAGTTGATAGACTCAAACTTTAAGAAAAGAATATACTCTTCTAACATAAGTTACTCCTGAATTTAAGTCTTCTAGGGGAGTTTGTCCCCTGGGTATCCTCTGTGCACATTAAAATGCAAAACACTGTCAGTGAGAATACATTAAAATGTGTCCTTGTGATGAGAATGGGGATAGAAACTTGCAAGTGATTTTTAAATAAAAATAAGCAGAGTTATTTCTAATGTTATAGCTGATTTAGAAAATATCTAATACTTACTAACTATAAACAAGAGGTATTTCCCCAGAAACTCAAAGTTTCCATGTGTCTGATGTAAAGTATTTGTTCTCCTATGACATTGAGCGTTGACTGTCTTCCTCACCTTCCTTCTTCTCCATTCCTTTTACGTAATGAAAAGCTGTCAAACTCTCCTACTTAATGGATTGTGGGCCTATTTAAACTCAGATTTTAAAAGAAAATCAATTGGGTAAGTTTTACTACTTATCCTGGTACTACTCTTCTATTCATACATTTCACATTAAATGTCTGACCCTGATGATGTTCAGGATTTTCTCCATAGCAAGAAAATGCCTTTTTTTGACTTGTATAATACATACTACTTTTTTTTAGCTTTAGAGCCTGAAGTCCCATAAAATTCCTCTGAAATGATTGTGGGTTATTTTCGAAGTTGGCCTGCTAAAATTTAGTATGATAAGATATTTTTATAATAACGGAGGAGGTATAATTTGTAGAATACTAAAACTGCTTTCCTTGTTTTAAGAGAGGACTCAGCTATATCAATGGTAAAACTAATTATGGATACTAAAGAGTTCAATACATTGGACGGAGTTATGTAAATGAAGATCTACTTTTTCATTGCTGGAGGATGTACATAATAGGAGAAGGAATGTGTTCTTACGTGATCTTTTGTTCTCATCTTAACATCATTTGCATCTATAGCTATGTAATAGAAGTTACAAAGAATTTTCTAACTCAAAGTCAGATAGTTGTCTGGGAATCATGAACATCCTTCCCTTTCTTCTCTCACTCTTTTTCTCCCTTCCTTCCTTCCTTCCTTCCTTTTCTTGTTTTCATTTTCCTTCTCTATCTTCTCTTTAATTATCTTTCTTCTCCCTTTTTTCTTTCTTCTATTCCTTTCTGTTTTTCTCTTTCCTATTTCCTTCCTTCTTTCTTTCATTCCTCTCCTTTTTTTTCTTCCTTTCTTTCTTCCTCTCTCAAGGTGAAAGTTCAGTGGTTACTCATTGACATGTTTGCAAGATTGCTCAGCATAGAAACTTTAACCTGCTTTTTTTCTGACCTTACTAATCTAGTCCTCCTTAAGTAGTCTTTCACTGCCAAAGTTTCACCATATAGAGGCTAGAATGAAAGAAGACACCTAATCAGCTCTAGTCCTACTGCAGCTCAGAAGTTTCATGCTCAAATGATCAAATTGCCATATCTTTCCTTCACCACCCCATCAGCAAAGCAGGGATTGCTTACAGATATCAAAGTACATGTAGAAGATCATAAAATTTCAATCAACAGCATACAGATGGAGTTTAAAAAGAAATAGGAAAGAAACAATTCAAATATTGTGGAGTCATGGTCAGGATAACAAAATATTTAGCAGCTTCTACATTAAATACCAGAGGGCTTAGAATATGATATTGCAGAGGGCAAAGGAGCTAGGATTACAACCAAGGATCACCTAGCCAGCAAAACTTAATATAATTCTTCAGATGGAAAACAGACATTTAACGAGATAGAGAACTTTAGAGCATTCTTTATAAAAAGATCAGAGTATTAGAGTAGTTAGGAGTGTTTATATATAGACAGAGGACACAAGTGTGAGTTGAATATGAAGGGCTGATATCTAAAAATCAAATTAAGAATTGAGAGAGGAATGTATTAGAATAAAGAAAAAGGAAGAAGTAAAAAGTGGTAAATTATCTCTGATAAAAGAGGCAAGAAAAAACTTTTACAATGGAGGAAAAAATGGGAGAATTGAAGGGAAGTGTCTTCCTCCTATTGGAATTGACTCAAAGAGGGAATAACATACACACTCCATTGGATATAGAAATCTATCTTACCTGACAAGAAAGTAGGAGGGGGACAAGTGGAGGGAGGTGAGAGAACAGAGGGCAGATTTGGGGATGGGTTAGTCATAAGTAAAATACTTTTGAGTAGGGACAGCACTTACCTAGTAGTCAAGCCAACAACTCCATTGAACTAATCAATAACATGTCAACAATGTAAATAATAACTTACCTTTATAAATAGCTACAAAAGTATGTAAAGCCCTTACACACTATTCTCATTCAGTTTTTGAAGAAAATATATTTTTTAAAACTTTAGTAATATTAACTTGAAGCTCTACATGACCATGAATTTATTAGTATTTTCATTGTAAGCAATTATTTTTGTCCTAATCTCTGATTTCTTTGGTGTAGGAAGTTTGGAAAAAGAAATTTTCCTCTGCCTATGCAGACCAGCAACTGTTTATCAATTTTTAGCTACTGTGTGGATTAAGTTGAACCATTGATTGATGATGATTTTTTTTCTGACCATGATACCTTCTAATTCATAACCTTCATTGATTCTCTACTACCTTTATGATCAAATAAAATATCCTCTATTTGGCATTTAAAGCCCTCTACAACATGATCTTCCTTTCTTTCCAGTCTTCTTACCCTTTACTCCCCTTTCTCCCTCCAAGCTATCTACAATCTAGTCACATTGATCTATTTACTATTCGTCCCACATGGCACCCAATCTCCTGCCTCTCTGCATTTTCTGGCCATTCCTATTGAACATAACTAGACCCTTTCTGAAGCCACATTGGCTCTCAGGTAGATAACCATCTTCTAAGTGAAGCTTATTAAGGAGGACTCTGTCAAGAATCTTGCCAGCAATGACTAAAATAGATACCACCCCTGTGATTATCACAGAGCAATTTCCTTTACCTTTAGAGATACGGACAATGGAGGCATCCTCGAACTCCTGGGGGTAAGCTCCTCTTGCTATATAACCTAGAAAATTTCAGTCAGCTTTTGAATGAGCAATGGATCCACTACCTTGTAAATATCAGCTGGAATAAAATCAGCACCAAGTGCTTTGCCACACGAAAGGAGACTAATGGCCCTCAAATCTTCTTCTACAGTTAGAACTTCAGCTACGGAGGAATTGACTTCAATCTGACGTAAAATGGTTAATGGCTTCAGCATTGATTGATGATCTGATGGGTTGGCCATATTGTTCAAATACAAAATATACACTGGCCAAAAAGACTATTTTATGGAGAACTCACAAGGGGCAAGCATTCGCATGGAGTTCAGAAAAACTGATACAAAAGGATACTCTCAAAGTCTCTCTTAAGAACTTTGGAATTGATCGTGTGGCATGGGAGATTTTAGCCCAGGACCTCTCAGCATAGTGTGCCCTCATCAGAGAAGGTGCTATGCTCCATGAGCAAAGCAGAATTGAAGTAGCTCAAAGGAAATGTAAGATGCACAAATTTAGAGAATCTACCCCAAATGTTCATGTGGACTATATTTGCCCAACCTGTGGTAGAACATTCTGAGCTCATATTGGTCTGATCAGTCAGTCTGGCACACTGTAACTTGACTCTAGCACAGTGATGTCATTTGGGTCCTCTTTGAAAATTAATTCATTGAATAAATGACTTGACCAAGGTGACAGAGACCCTATAGGTCAGAGGGAAGGCTTGAAGCTAGGTCTCCTTGACTTTGAGGCCAATTCCTTCCCTGATCCATGGAAAGATATCTCAAGTATAAAAGCTTTTTCCTCTAGCTTTTACACACCTGAAAAGGAATTGTTTGCTGTTCTGTGAGGCTTGAGTGGAGAAAATCAAGCTAATTATTATACTCAGAACTCATTCAGAATGCAAATATGGCATTAGATAGTAATCAAGTAGATAACATTGGTATGCTGCTTTACTGGCTATATGGAAACAAAATTGTCTTATTATGAACAATCTATGAAGCTATTACATAAATGTTTTTAAACTGTTTTGTAGTATTTTGCTCAAAATAATCTTAAAAGGTAGCAGTGACCCTGTAAGCAACAGGCAAGAAGGGACAGTTTTAACAAGCGTAAAGGGGTCAGTAAATATCTTGAAGCTGAGTGAAATGGACTCATACTGCATTTGGAAGGGCATTTTTTTAATGGCAGAATCACAGTAATGATGATGGGAATAGTCATTCATTTGACCATTCATTCATTCACTTGTTCATTTATTTATTAAACATTTGTTGAATACTTGTTATGTACAAGGTTTTCAGACATGTGGATGAAAAGTAGAATAAGAAACAGAGCCTACACACTTGTGGGGAAGTAAGGAAAACTCAGACTTCCATCACAAATCAAATTCCCCTAATGGTTAAAATGTAGCCAATTGAGTTAAGAATGGGCAGCTATTCTCTTCATGGTGCTGACTTACTGTAATATGGAATCAAGTAGGGAGCCGACATAGAGAGACATGAACTATATTCACTCAGTATCTGTCCAGCATCTGGCTTGTGAGAGCAATCACATACCTCATAGATAAAGTTAAATACAGCTTTCTAGTTAGTTGAAAGTCCTCACCATTTTCTGCTTCTAGCTTAAAGGAAAGCCTTTCCTATTCAATAAATGAGTGGAAAATAGCTCTGAATGTTTCAGAGACAAGGAAAAGGGAAACATTAGTTAGCAGCTTTAAATTAAGGTACATGTTAACTGATTATTTTTTAAACAACAGGAAATTATGGGTGATAGTCAAGGGAATTTACATGGACCTAGCATTTTTTCCCCTTTCATAGAATTCTTGATGTAAATGTAGAAAGGAACTCAGAGACCATTCAGTCACTTTTCATCAGAGGAAATGGAGGTCCAAAATAGTTAATGGTTTGCTCAAGGTCTAACCAGTGACGAGAGTCAGAGGAGGGGTTAGAAATGCTACAGGAACTATAGGAACATTGCTTTTAGTTTTTCATCTTCACAATATTTCTTTGGAAGATATTTATTGGACCAGTTTGTTCCACTTTTAAAAAATAATTGCATTAGGACATTATCATCATCATCATGGCATTTATGAAGCACTTTAAGTAGTTTATATGTTATCTCATTTGAAGCTCACAACAACTCCATGAGATATGTACATAACAGGGAATAAATTATCCCTACTTTATAGATGTGGAAATAGAGGCTAAGAGCGGTAATGTGACCTTCCCTATGTCACATAGGTGATAAGTATCAGAGAGGTATTGTACCCAGGTCCTTTGACTATGGAGTCATATCTTATAATATTTCTATTGAGCATAAGATTATCAGGCTTGAGTATATTATATATATATATATATATATATACACACACACGCACACACACACACACACACACATATATAAAAAAGCAAGGTCATTGTGGTGACTTGATATTGCTGGGTTCTCAACCAATCAGTTCCTGAAAGAAAGAAAAATGTGCCACCCTTATCCCTAGTCTTGAAAATTAATCTATCTTGCAATCTTTCCCATTGAATTTGAGACACTTAGTTCTTGTGGAATCCTGATTAGGGTCTGAGTAATGTACACTTCAATTTCAATCATGTAGGACAATGAAAGGCTAGTAGGTGTCTTTCCTGGTATAACAAAAATTCATTCTATGGGCAGAATAATTATTTTCAAGAAATATTGTAACACATTCTTCCTAAGATTTCTTGGAGACCCTTAGACTTGTTTCTTCATCTTCCCATTTTACTCTATAGAGGGGATTCAATTTTAAAGTTTGCTTAAAGATAAATGGAAGTATCAGACTTCTGTCAACTCTGTTGCAGTACCAAATGAGGAAAAAATTGTGCTTTATTACTAAAATTCTCTATGTGGATTGTCTTTGTCGTATGTTATTTAGGTGTTTACTAGCAAATACTAAATATAGATACAAAAATACTAACCTACTAAAAATAGAATTTATATAACATTTATGCAAAAACTTAATTTAACTTTAGGGTAACAAAGAAAGAGGATGTACTTTAAAAGAGTTGATTTAGGGGAACCTAGGAAAGTATAAGGACTGATTACATTGATTGATAACAAGAAAGGAAACTGACACTGCTCTGGAGAAAATATCCATACATAACTTCAATTCCAAAATCATGAAGGAATTTGAATAATAAGGCATATGGGTTTGGCATTGGAAAATAAAGAAGAGGGCTCATTGTGTGTTTTGTTGTTTTCTTTTTCTATTTGAGAAATAGGGAGAACAATTCAGATCAGCATATTTTAATTGTCTTGAACTATTAGTCAATATCGATTCTCAAGATTCATTTACCTCTAACAATCTTCAAGGCATGGAATAAATTCTCCTGAGTAATTGCTTTGTAATGTAGTCTTTTAACTTATTCATAGTCTCTAGAATTATTTCTTTCTGACTGCTGCATGATTTAATTTCATAATAAAATGAATGCCATTTAATTCCTTCATAATTTTTTAATTCTAATCTTTATATCAAATTTTCCTGGTAACTATTTTTGATTTTAAAAGTCTTTCTCTATCTTTTCCCTCCAGATATTTCTTCCCTTCTTTTACAATGACCCTACATCCTTGAACTATACTTAAAAATTTATCCTTATCATTATAAGTGGGCAAATTCCTTTTTTTCTGATTCTCTTAATAGTTCCTTAATTAATGCTTTTAATAATATTTGACACAAAGCACTTTATATATATATTACGTCATTACTCTCACAGTGTCCAACAGACTGAGGGATTACTATCCCCACTTAACAGACAAGAAAACTAAATAAAGAAAGTTTAAGCAAATTGTCTAAGGACAACATTAAACACCAAATATTCCTGACTCCAGATTTCTACCCAGCAAATTATAATAGAGAAACTACTCTAACTTACTATGAAGTATTTCTTTAGCAAATAGCATGTTTTTTTTTTCCTTTGAGGAAAACAGAAGTTAAGTGACTCATTTAAGGTAACACAGCTAGTAAATATCTGAACATGTATTTTTCTGACTTCTGGCCCAGAAATCTATCTAATGACTTCTGGTTCAGAAATCTATCTATGATGCTACCTAGCTCTCTTTAATTGTCATGTTTTCTTACTTGACTTGTCTATAATTTTTCAATTTTGCATGTCAACTTTGAAAAAACAGGATAATTTGAAGAATAATGCCATGAAATAGTTTAAATGTTAACTGAGTAGTATGCCTGAATTAAATCTTATCAAAAGGTCAGTAGCCCAAGTGAATAAGTAAAGTTGTTAGGACAAAGGATGGAGGTTACCTTTGGGCAATCAGAGAATTATTGAAGTAAAGAGAATCCAAACTGGAGAGATATCATGGAGTAAAATTTCTTAAGAGATGTGGAAAGAGATATTTATCCAAATATAATTAACAGGATAAATTTTGAAAGATAGAGGATATAGGAAAAGTGTTTTTTAAAGGAAGAAATAAATAACACAGGTCCAGAATTGCAGTATACATTAGAAAATGAGGGATGTTGAAGAGTAAGACTTTTTTGCTCTCATTCTATATTAAGAAAGTTCACCTTTATATGTGATGATCTATCATCTATCTATCTATCTATCTATCTATCTGTCTGTCTGTCTATCTATCTATTTATCTGTCTGTCTGTCTATTTATCTATCTATATGTTATACTTTTGCATCTGATTGAAGACTCATTTATCCTACATTTTATATCTGGAAATCTTGATCAGTGGCTTCTGTGAATAAGATAAAGATGTATAGATATTGAAACTTCAAGAGGAAAGAGAAAAGGTAAAAACAAAGAAAGAAAAAAAGTAAAGAAAAATGAGCCATTTAATAGTTAGGAACCAAATTCATTCCCAACTCATTTGCCCTTTATTCCTCATTTCAGTTAGTTACATTATCATTGGTTTTCACTGAAGTTGTGCATGCACTTTGAAATGTTCACAAAAGGTCCACAATACAGAGTTTCATAATTGGGATTGGTCCTTACATCCAGGATCCCAGGGTGACTAACAGATTCTGGAGATGTTCATTCAACAAGATGAAATAGTCGTATAACAGTTTCAACTACAAAGCTTCAGAGACATGTAATAGACTAGCTTCAGTTACCACAAAACTCACAAAGAATAATTCATCAAAGAATATCTCTCTTATGCAAAATATACAATTTAAGATATAATTTGATTACATATTTCACTATTTACTGATGTTGCTCCATGATTATTGTAATAAAAAAATATTCTCACTTGCCAGAATTTAATTTTTTCATAATATTTATATTCTTGAGGTAACAATGAAAAGGACTTATACTATGAACAAAGTTAGTGACATTTTTTTCCAGCCATAACAGTTGTTTTCTCAAATAAATGAAAAAGAAAACAGACATGTTTTCATACACACTAGAAATTATGTAGTAATTAACATATATAATCATGTCAATGACTTCTAACAAAATTATAGGGGCATTGTTTAAGAACTAATCTTTTATCAAAAAAAATATAGTGTGTGGGAAATTAAGACAGACATACATTAAATTAATATCACTGCATGTGCCTTTAATTCACAGCACAACCTACTGAGTGGGGGGAGGCCCATGAGGAAATACATGGAGACTTGGGTGTTTGCAAGCAGCCTAAGAGGACATCAGTGACCACAAGTTCAGCTACTCTTGAAGTGAGATGACCAAAGCTGATATCCCATGCACAATATGTGTTTCTTTTTTTTTTTAATTTATTTACAGTGGGTTCATCAACACTGGCTGGTCCACTGGCAGCCCTCTCACAATGGGAGCACCGAGTTCAGTTCATGGTCCTTTAGTCATCTTTAAATCCAAGTGAAGATGTAGGGACCTCTTCAAGGCATGGCTTGCTTATCGGGGCCCATTCAGCAGCAGCAGTAGTTTCTTTCCAGTTTAGTCCTTGGTATGGCTAAATTCCATTGTCCCTTGTCAGCAGTCAAAAATCCATGAAAAAGTCTGGGCAGCACTGTAGTTAATAACAGCAGCACCAGACAGTGTATTAATTCCTTTGCTAGAAAGCTGTTGATACTTATATCTGTTTACAGGTGACATGAGCAAGATTCATCAATGTACATCTCTAAATATCAGAAATGTATGTTTAGATAAATACACTTTTGTACAAGGATTCTGACATGCAGTTCATGCTCTAGGGCTCATACATATCAATTTCATTAATACATATTACATGGTCAACAAGAAAAGTGGTCATTGTGTTCCTAACAAAAATAAACATATGAGAAGCAGCATTATTCAACATCAGGAATATCGTCTGCCTCTGAAGGAATACATCGCCTTGCCCCCTATCATCCTTAAAAACCAGATCTGATTTTGCTATTTCACTCATACTGATTGGTAAACAGACTGTATTCCTCACAGATTAAATATGACTCCTCACAGGCTTAATTGGAATGTGGTGATGAAAGCTGGTTGCTACATAAGAGAACTGACATTCCAGCCTGCAACCGAGTGCAAACAGTTCAAAAAAGCCCTCTGCTTAAACTTTGCTTATCAAAACCAATCATAGGGCATGGTAGGTAGTCTAAAGGACATGTTTAATTTGCATATGATGAATGGTGGCTGGACTGAATAGGGGGAAAGGAGAAAACCTGGGACTAAAAGATGGAAGCCTTTTTTCCCCCTAAGGCATCTCTGTGCTTTATGGAGACAGATGACGTTTACAGTAGACAGGAAGTTAGACAGACAGACAGAAACAACATATAGGACAGAAAGCACCTGCAAAAAACACTGCCTGAAATTCTTATGGACCTACCAGGTCACAGATTTAAGGCTGATCCAAGAAATTCCTTTAAAAGACCTCTGCTCTTCTACATTTCCACCCACCCCCATTTCATCCCCTAAAAATGGAGCAGAAGTCCTTTGGATTGTGAGTTGGCCCTATGCCTCTTTTGAAAATGTTGAAGGGGAAAAAAATGACTATGGTACCAAGTAGCCTTTCCTGACTGAAAAAAAAGAATAAAATCAAAAAAATGCAAGCCTGGCTGGCATTTACCTTTCTCTCATGTTTTGTGCCTTCCCCAAGTCATTAAGTTAGAGATCTGGCCTCTGCTTGCGTGTAACCAGTAATGACAACCTCTTTGCAGTTATCTGTGTGCAAATAACCAGACATTCAGAACTCCATTACAGCATTTTAGAAGATAAAAAGCAATTTAAAAAATAAACCATTTAAAATATATTTTTCTTTCAAAAGATTAGAAAAAGGAGAAACCCTTCCCTCCTCCCTTGCCTTTCATTTCCCTCCTCCCTCCCCCCCACCCCACAATTATACATGCGAACCATTTCCCATTGCTTTTGCATCAGCAGGATGGTTCAATGTGGAAGAAATAAAAAACAAGAAAGAAAAACAAAAAGCATCCAGAGCCATCCAGAATTTTCATTTACTGTAACACTGCTTTCAGGTGATGGAGACAGGATGGTCCATGCAAATGATCTGATCAAAGTCATATCAATAATTTGTGCAATCAAGACAGTGTTCCAGACATCTTCAGAATGAATTAGAGCATCACAAGAAATGAAGGTAGGTCCAATGGAGTGGTAGTCATTTGGAAGCACATTGGTTTAAATAGATCTCCCTGAAAATATGCTTATTTTATTGAATGTACTGGCCAATATCTGACACTATCTGTCTCTTTATTGCCAGAAAACAAATGCCAGAAATCTAGTGCAGAGGAGGAAGAGAAGTACTACTTTAGATAATCTTTAGAGTCAAGCTGAGACTCATTAGCTACCCAAGTGGCATTTCTGACTTCTGATAATAGTAGTATCATGCAGGATTTCTATTGTATTAATGGAGCCTACAGCAATGCTACATTTAATTATTTCCATTATGTGGTAAACAGTACTTGAATTGATGCAATTTAATCTCCTGGTGCAGTTTGGTTTACAAGATGGATGGGATGGGAGATCGAGACCGTCTCAGAGGACAAGGTGAGCTGTAGGGTGATGTAACTGGAGAGAGTCTCAGAGCATTGCCTGCCAAGCCCGCTATGTTGTTTAAACTTCTGGATTTTTCATATCCTTTTATGAAAGAATGCACAGACATCAGTTGAATTCAACCAGAAAATAGACACAGACAAACAATACAGAACAGGGTAATCAAAAGTTCTATTTTGAGCTTCAAGAAGACTTGTTTACAAAGAACTCCATATTGAGACAATTTGTAACTAAAAAAAGGGAAGCTCCCTCTAGCTGCCACTTCAATGTAATTAACTCAAGCCATTCCGATTGTATTGAAAGTGTCCTAAAGTGATCTTTCCTCAGACCATCTCTAGTACTGATTAAACTTTGGTGCAAGGGGCATTCAAAGGTCTCATAAAAAATATGCAAACATAATATTTTACAAAGTTATGCACTAGGTCAAAGTGCTCTTATTTGAAGAACATTTTGGGGGGAATAAATGCAGAAAAATAATAGGCTATTTCTAGAATCATTTCATACTTCAGTCATTCAGTTAATATAGCTGTTTGTTTTTGCACTAACCCCATGGGAAGATAATAAAGAAAATGTAAACAGGAAATTAAAAACCCTTAACCCAAGTATTTCATCTTCAAGTATCAGAAAGTAGAAAGGATGATGTACTTGGAATGTTAAATAATGGCATTCAATGTCATTATCCAGGAAACATAAAGAAAAATGTTTGCACATACCTTCTCAAAAAAAAAAGTTAAACCAGACTGTTGTATCTAATGGAATAAAGCCTGCATTTGGTGGCATACTGTCTACAGATGAGCAACCAATTTTATACAGAATTTAATTGAGATGTAGTTTTTTCCCCCTTAACATCACCCTTCTCTGCCTCAGAAAACAATTTTTATTTTCAATTCAAGTATAGGGAGTTTGTAGAGTAAAGGATTCCTTTCATTGTCTATGGCCCTGCAGTATATTTCACTAGCCAACTGATAAAATCTTCTTGCCTTTTAAAAGTGAATTTTGTCAATATTCATCCACTTCGGGGAGATAAAGAAGCATTATAGAGATTGGGAAGAGATAAACACATTGGAGAAATGGAGGACAGGGTTTTCTTTAAGTCAGAGGATGGCTCCTTGATGTCAAGGACAACTAGCTCTCTCTCTCTCTCTCTCTCTCTCTCTCTCTCTCTCTCCCTCTCTCTCTCTCTGTCTCTCTGTCTCTCTCTCTCTCTCTCTCTCTCTCTCTCTCTCTCGCTCTCGCTCTCGCTCTCTCTTTCTCCCCCTACATGACTCAAGTTTGCCAGTGGAAGGGTGCATTCTAACTATCTATATTTAAGAAAAAATTACTGATGGAAGAGAAAGATTCCCTAGAGAATACTTAAAGGTGTCTGGGAAATGCTTTAGGGAATTTGTCATTGGTAGAGTTCTACAAAATTGTCCATCAATCCACTATGCAGATATCAAATAACCTCTGACTCCTTCGGGGATCCTTAGACTCCTGAAAGGTGTCATCCTTCATAATGTCTGCTACAGTCAAGTCAAACCATTTAAACTAGGGACCTCATTCAAGGCAAAAATCACCACTAAGGCAAGAATCATCTATAATCATTGCTAATAGCAAAATACTAATGATATCAACTTGAGCTGCTGCTTGACATGGTAAATAGCAAACTGGCCTACCCTCATATTAGCTGTATGATGCTGATAAATAACTTCTCAATGTCTCCCAAGCAATTATAAATTATAAATGAACTGTTGATCTTTATCAGTGGAAGGGGTTTCCATATTTGAATTTATATATACATTAATAACATCACAGGTCCAATACTTGCCCTCCAAAATAAGTCACTATAGAATTTTCAAATTCATCAACTTGTGATAAGGAACAGGGTAATTCTGCTGAAAAGGCTGGATCCCAGCTGCTCTAAGTTAAACATTGGAGGGGACTTGGCTTTCAGTTCTGCTTATAGATGACCAACTGGCAGATTTTCTTCAAAAATTACATAAGGATAACAGTGAGCTCATTTTTTAACCCTCAACATTCCACCTGAGCTATTGAAAGGCTGATACATGGTATCCTTTCTTTCTAACAGTTAGAGCTTACCATAAATTGAAAGGGCTAACTTGCTGCAGAAAGGGCTCCCTCTCATTGGGGATTTTCAAACAGATAAGTACTAATAGTAGGGGTTCTTAACCATTCTGCGTGTTGCTGAAACTTCTGACAGATAGGAGAAACCTGGGGCACTCTTCACAAATATATATATTTTTTAAATGAATGAACAAAATCTGGAGAATTAAAAAGGAATCCAACCCTGAAATACTGGTATCGAAATGCTTTTTTTTTTTAAATTAATAGACCCCATGAGTTTGACCAAAAGTCCAACTGAGATCTTCTTCAACTTTGAACATTTTCAGTTTTGTGATTTACTTTTTTTTTTTAATTCTTTAAGAATGGTATGAGGAGTAGTTAACACAATAGGTGCAGCTCTTGATTTCCATATTTGAGTATGGCAGGTACATTTTCCTTCCTGTTAACCTTCTCTGTCTCAGAAACTAGTCAGTTTATGGACTGAAGGGTTCCTAATCATCATTCTTTTAACTTTAGTATATTGCACTAAAAACTGAAAGAGCCCTCTTGTCTCCCAAGGTAAATTTATGGTATTAAACAGGCAAACATGCTGGAAAGTTATATAAATCACGCCTTTTTGTATTTACAACATTTTCATCTCATACAATGTTACATGAATTTCCATATTCTATCGTCATGATAATGAGGGTATTGTCCTAGAAATTAAAGCTTTACTAAGAATTTGTTTATAATATGCTAAAATACTGATGTGCTATTTTTAATCATGACTATTCCTCTCTAGTGCGGTTATTAACAAAAGAGTTATCATTTTATTCAGTAAATAATTCATTTGAATTAATTTTAATATTATTCACTTGAGGTTTTCAATCATATTTAAAAGCAAATATTTACTTAATTAGAAAATTTATGTTTTCCACAATGCATCTGAATGACATATGTTTCATTTCATTTCAATAGGCTTTATTTTGGATAAGAAATTTTAATAAGCAATTTTACCTACAACAAAATTTTAATCTAATTCCCAGAGAAAATTATGTTTCTGAGCTTATGTAAAAATAGACCTGAGGTGAACTGAGGTTCTATAAGATTCAGAAATTCCACCTTCCTTCTAAATCTTGGCTTCAGTATTTAGGACTCAATGTCATTTGTTTAATCAAGTCAAGTTTTAAAATACTATTGCTGGTTACATAGTAATATGCCTATATCTGTATAATATTTCTTCCTTAAAACCTCTGTATAAATATCCACATATGTTTAATGATAGGGAAGGCCTCATTATTAAAGAAATATGGAGGTGACTGCATGTGTTTGCAAGTGCATATTTTTCCATATCAGGGTTGCTTAAAATGAGGTATATACTTATGTTATTACTTGGAATGACAAAAAAGAAAACACCTCAAAAATGCAATGATGAGATTTTTCATTGAAATAGGGGGTGGGGATAGAACTAGTTTTCTTCTTGTTAAAAATCAAACAATGGAAAACAATTTGAAAAGTGAGGGAAAAAAGAGAGAAGGAAATGATTACATATTACTACCAACAAAAATACATAAATAGAAAGAAGAGGAAGGAAGGAAGGAAGGAAGGAAGGAGGGAAGGGAAGATGGAAATAAAGAGAAAAGAACAACTGAAAGGAAGGAAGGGAGGGAGAGAAGGAGGGAGGAAGGAAGAAATGAGGGAAGGAAGGGAAGGAGGAAAGTACAGAATAAAGGAAGGAAGAAGATGGAAAAGGGAGAAGAAGGAAGGAGAGTGGGGGGGAGGGAGGAAAGAAAGGATCCACATCAAGATGAGGAGAGGAAAAAACACTGAAGACTCTAAGAGAAGGAAAGAGATGTTACTAGACTTAGGGGGCAAATCAATATAAAGCTAAATATGAATCTAAAAAGAATTGTAAACTCATAGATACAGAGCTAGAAGGAGCGTTAGAGCTCATGTATTCCAATCCTACTCAGGAAAATGAGGCCATGATAGGTTCAGTGACTATGGTAACACAGGTAGTCATATGGTAGAATCAGGATTTGAATCCCAGATCCTCTGCCACTGGATATACTGTACTTTTTATTATTCTATGTATAGGAAACTCATCAATGAAGATGATAAATGAAAAGATGGAGATCACATTTCCAAATGATAGTTTCACTTAGGAAGGGAAAAATAATTCAGGGGGAAAATATGGGCAAAGAATTGCTACATGTATGGAATCCATTCTTCAATGTCTTATGCACGCAGCTTTGCACTTTCAAAGTGAATAACAATAATGCCTTGCATTGGCAAAATGTTTTTAGTTTTGCAAAACACCCAAATGTTTTACTTTATGATTTGAAAATCTTAAATATTCTAGTATCCAAAAGAAAACATAGAGTGAGATCATTTTACATGTAAACTTTGGAATATATATATTAGGTATTTGATAGATACGGACAGAGATGGAAACAGTGAGAAAAGTTGAGAAAACAGAGAGAGGCAGAGAAACAAAGGGTCATAGAGACAGGGATATAGGGATAGAGAGACTAAAACAGACAGAGACAGAGACAGAAACTGAGCAGAGACACAGAGAGAGGAAGAGATGGAGACAGAGACAGAAAGAAAGGCAAAGAAAAACAGAGACTGAGAGAAAAAAGGGAAAGAAAAAGATAGGAGAAAACCTCCTAAATCTAAATTATCCTAGAAATGAAATGAAATTAAAAGTATAACAATTTAAGTATTTGATATATATATACTATCTCAAAATTCTTACAAGAAATAAATGAATCATATTGTACAAATGCTAAATAGCAACATAGTGAGAGGTTACTAGAATAAGTATAAAATGTATTTCACATCACATTAAGATGCAGAGAAATAGAAAGGAGATATGGTGAAAGGGGGAAATAAAAGAAAAACATAACCTGCATTCCAGAAATTAGAGAAAAGCTTCTCTTCTTCAAAATAAGACTCTAGAGTAAAAAGACAAAGAGAAAAGGCCAAAACTGGGCAACTAGAAGCAATAAAAAGAAGACTGTAGATTGTGTAATGAGAAATAAAAAAAAAAAGAATGGGCAAGGAGGGAGTATGGAGGATAATCTGGAGTAAGTCTTTAGAGAACTAAAGAAAAAAAATATAGACACCTGAAATGACTATATAAATGTAATATTTTAAAGGACAATGACATCATGCAGCATTTTTATAGAGAAATTAATGTTTAATAATCTATTGTAAGATACCATTTTAGTTTTGTTTCCTATCCTTTTAATGCGGTATCACAGAAAAATGTTCAACCTATAATTAGATATTTTTTTCTATTAAAAATGAAATATGTCCAAATGCATATACACACATGCATATATTTAAGGTACATGTCCATGTATACCCCTTGATACAGATACAAAAATAGAAGAATTAAAATTAACATTGTAATATGGAGTTAACAATGTGTAGACCAAGATTTTGGCAAAAATAGATTAGAAATGCTGATCTGTATCTGCAGACTCAATGATATATTTAAAAAGAAAAAAGGGACAATGATACTGATATTTAGAAGAATCAGACAATTCTAAAAAAATAGTCAGAAGCAAAGGCAGAGCTAAGTTATAGTTGAAAAAATGTGAGATGGAGCTCAATTAAACTATTCATATAGTCTCCCTCTCTTGTAGAAATTCCTATTCAAAGGGAAATTTAAATTCTTGCTATTGTTTTAATTTTGAACTACCAGGAGAAATTACATAGATTCATAGATGACAATGCCTGATGATGTCAAAAGAATAATCCCTAGTTGACAAGGAAATAGAAAAACTTTCTACTGTTTTTCTTGAGATCATTCTATTGCACAACATCAGATCTTTCTTCAAGTGATTAGATATATTAATCAAAGTAGTTTTTGTCTTGTTACATAAAACTTGTGATTCTCATGTAAACCAGTGGCAGAAGCTTCACAAATTGATTGGAGCTTACTATTTTGATTCTTTGAAAATATTCGGTACCTTTAAAAATGATCAATATCCTTCAATTATCATTTAAAGATACACTACATTAAATTAAATAGACATTAAATCTGAATTAACTCAGTGATTTGTTATGAAAATATTCCAGTAAATTTTTAAGACTTCTGAAGTGATCACATCAAAGAAATGATGAGTGATGAAATTAAAAAATAGTTTTAATTTCAGGGGTGTGCTGAAGCTAGCTTGTACCAGCTCAGAGAGCTATTTGCTAAATGTCTTATATGAGAATTTACACCTCAGAAATCAGTAAATGTTACAAATTAAAGTTCAGTTACCGCTTCATTTATTCTTCAACTTAAGAAAGTGATGGAGAAAATGTTAATAATAATGCAGATTAAACTTAAAAGTATGTCATCATTTTATATTTTGTTGTTGTTTTTCCTGAAATGCCAGTTGTTAACCATTTACCAGCACATCCCTGAATTATAACCATATTCATAAGAGAGATTAAACAAACAAAAAAAATGAAAGAAGTCCGAAAAAGATAAAAATGAAATGACTGTCAAATGCAATACCAAGCAGGCTTTGCAAAAAAAAAAAAAAGTAAAAAATGTAATAAAGTTTTTGGCTAGGAAAAAACAATGGAGATGGACAAAGGGGGGAAAAAGTACATTGAACTAGATGCAATCTCTACTCAAAAGCAATCCATTTGCATTTCATTTTTTTCTCAGCATTTAACTGGTGAACGACCCTCCAGAAGCTGATAAAATTCATTCCTACCTTTCCTGATCCCTCCATCAGTTGCACACGTGTAATCACCTGTGGTCAGTAGGAAACAGGCTCCCCCTCTTCTGTTTTTGTCTCTGGTACTAGAACGTCTCATTGGAAGCCTTTCAGGGGGTGACAATGGCTGCTCACTTCCTGCACTGTCTTCACCTGATAACACTGGTCAAAGCATCATGCCCATTTACAGACAGTAATGAATGAGGAAATGACACAGCACATAGAGGTTTACACTGATTGCCAGATATTCCAGTCATTCAATACAAAACACAGTAATCAACTCATGATACAAAAAGGAAATGAATTTTCATCTCTAGTCACAATCATCCAAATAGGGCAAAATGTGAATATCATCAAATTGAAAGAGGGAAAGAATCTGCCTGGGATACTTCTACTCCTTTTGGAGGTTTTATGTAACAGCAAATAGATTTCAGGGAATAGTCTATGATCATGTTGGCAATCATACTTTTGACACATTGCCCTGCAATGATGTCTATTGTATAAGGGAGAATGACTTTAATGTAAATGAGAAAACATTAGAAAGGATTACCTATTTAGGAAAGGGATATAACATAAATATTTGAACTAGGACTCTGCTGACACCTTATTGTTTCCTACAGGTAAAATTTTTCACAGTCTCATTGAGCAGAAAACCAGGATGCTTATTTATAAAGCTCTACAACAGAGCTGACCAAGGAAATCAACAAGAAAAGATGAGCTTCTTGAGGTGTCCTCATCCTATAGATCTGTTGGTTTCTATCAAATTCTCAAGGACTCTTAGATTTTGCCAGCAAGCACACAAGCTTACTAGCTCTGTTTTCAAGAGTGTATGGCTTGTTTTTGATTCCCTTTCATGGAAATACCTTAGAGGTATTTCCTGACAAGTATCCTGAAGAACTATCATTTGAACTACTATCTTTGCCAGCATTTTGAGCAGGTTTATTTTCAGATGTCTATTTAGAAAGAATGTTCAGAACAACTGAGATTCAGTTGATCAAATCTTCAACCAGCTGTTCAATACTAGGATGAATCTATATATACTTACATACACACACATACACACACACACGGACACTTGTATGTGTGTGTGTATGTGTCCCCTAACTTTTCATCAGCCCTATATACATGCCTGAGTACTGACAAGTAAGTTCATTGCCACCTAAAAGCATTTGATTTTATTTCACCATTAGCTTAATTTATTGAATTTCTGAACTAAGACTAATGGTTTATGTAGGATCATCTTAAGCCACTTTTGCACAAGGGAGGATTTTAAGTGAACTGTTTGAAAAATGTTAAAAAATTGAAAATCTTTGGTCAGCTAACTAACAACCTCCAAAATATTTCATCCAAGCTAAGAAATGACTAGTTACAGATAAACCTATAGGCTACATCTCAGTAAAATATGTTTCAACAAATTATCAGTTGACTCAATTATATACATCAATGGAGGGAGAATGAAAGGCAGAATTGCATAGTTTGGTGGTTCTCAAACTTTTTAGTCTTGAGACCCCCTTATACTCTTAAAAGTTATTTACAACCCTCCCCAAGAGTTTCTGTTTACTTGGGTTATATCTATTAATATATTAATAATATTATAAAAATTGTTCTGAACTCATAGACCTCCTGAAAGTGTCTCAGGTACCCCTGAGGTCCCCAGACCACACTTTAAGGACCACTGGTATAGTTGACAGATCATCAGTCTTAAGAGTCAAGAAGACCTCATTTCGATTCTTGCTTCTAATTTAATCTCTCAATGTTTGGGTAACAATATAAGAATTCAAGGCAGTGGTGAGTTGCCCACCTATATTGGTAGAGTGAGTTTCCACAGCCACTAGATCTTCTATGTAAATAAAAGCATCAGTCTAAACCTGTGTACCTCCCTTCCAAAAAAAAGAGGGGGAAAGCAGTACAGATAGTCCAGAATAATAAATCATTCACAAATAATTTATAGCCAGCTTTGAAACAGGAGGAAAATCATCTAAATGGGCAGCATGTTTTTAAAAAAAGGAAACCCTAATAATGGAATTAAACTTGAATACAAATTTTAAAATGAATATGATGAGATGCTTGCCCTTATCTCCAGGAGGATGTACATTTTAAGCTATTCATACAAATGCTACAGGGTTAGAGATCTAGAGGGCAACTTTCCATATGACTTCTTTGGGATTCAGGCCTCTACAGTGTAAGCATCCATTTCTTTTAAACGATGGCTTGGTGTAACTATTTTTATAATGTATGCCACCGAGTGACTGAGGTAAAGCTGACCCAAGAGACAAACACACCAAGCAAAATGGCATGGAGGTTAACAATGAGGAACATGGCAAGATATTCATACCATCACATCGTGCAAAAACACAAAGAAACATTGGCACAAGACCAACGAAGAGACAGGCAAAAGAAAAGGTTGGCACCATCAGCAAAAAGCATTCGCACTGAAGCAAGAAAACTGTATAGGCCAGCTATGCGCGTCTAGTTAGTATTAGCTTAAGAATGCTTTGACTTTGCCTCTCTCATAAGCCTAGCACATTCAGGAATAGTAGTAAGGAGAGAGGACTGAGAACTGGGTTGTATTTGCAGAAAATGAGCTTTTTGTCTTACCATTACAGAACATATCGTTCTGGAAGGCTTGAAGAGGCATGCATTTGGTGTTGTGTCTTACCTGATCGGTTATGGTCCAGCAACAGATTGTCTTTGCCCAGGCATGGATCTCCCTGTGTACTATTGCAGGCCATATTCAAGTCCATCTTGCAAAAAGTTGGAGAGCTTGCCTGAGGAGCTGGGGGTATATGCTTCTTTCTCTTCCTTGGAAGTTTCTGCTTTGCCATTGCCAAAGAGTAGTACATTCCAAAATTGTTGACAATGACAGGCACGGGCATGGCTATGGTCAGCACCCCAGCCAGAGCACACAGGGCCCCCACTAACATCCCTGACCAAGTCTGTGGGTACATATCTCCATAACCCAGAGTGGTCATGGTCACCACAGCCCACCAGAACCCAATGGGAATATTTTTAAACTGCGTGTGCTCACTAGCTGAAGGGTCATTAGGCTGAGCCCCAACTCTCTCAGCATAGTAGATCATAGTGGCAAATATCAAGACTCCAAGGGCCAGGAAAATTATCAGCAGCAAAAACTCATTAGTGCTTGCTCGAAGGGTATGTCCAAGCACCCTTAGCCCTACAAAATGGCGGGTGAGCTTAAAGATTCTTAGAATCCTGACAAATCTCACCACCCTGAGGAAGCCAAGGACATCTTTAGCAGCTTTGGATGAGAGCCCACTGAGTCCCACTTCCAGGTAGAAAGGTAGGATGGCCACAAAGTCAATGATATTCAAGAGATTTTTGATGAATTCAAGTTTATTTGGGGAAAAAACAATACGGACTAAAAATTCAAATGTAAACCACACCACACACACGCCTTCTACATACGTCAGAGCAGGATCTGTTTCAATTTCATACTGAAGAACAACTTTTGTGCCATTGATGACTGGTTCTGTCTTGTTTATAATGGTATTGAAAGCCTCATGGGTCTCCAGGCAAAAGGTTGTGATTGAAACCAGGATAAAGAATAAAGAAGCAAAAGCAATGAACTGTAAGAGAAAAAGAAAAAGAAATAAATAGTGATCTCTGCTACCAAAAGCTTTGATCAGAGTCTAAGAGCAGTCATACCCATAGATAAGAAAGAATTAAATATTACTTGGACATTTCAGTTGAGTTTTCATGAATGTAAAATCAGACCCATGGGTGTAAAATTAATAAAGCCTGTAGGTGAAATGTTTTTCAAGTTCTGTATTGAGCTTGCACATTTAACCAGTTTTGCTTTATATAGAAGAAATTTCTCTTATTCCTTTGTCCCTGAAAGAATATCTGTAGTGATGAAAAGAAAATTCACTCCAAAAGAAAGTTTATAGGTGAGAGATACTTTAAAAGACATTTAAGATAATAAAGTGCATTGTAGCTAGGACCTTGTATTTATCCTCCCAGGACTCAGCACAAAATAAGGTCCAGATTTTCTTCTAGAGATATAAAATGTATTTCAAAATGGCTAAGACTTTCTGAAATCTCAAAGCAACCTATCTGGAATCCAAATGGAAAAAAAGAAACTATGATATTATAAACTACACTGAGGAATTTGCTATTCTACACCTATGATATTATCAACTGAGCTGAATACTTTATTATTCTAAGCATAAGAAGAAAAGCTTTTTGAAACAGAGCTATACCTAGGTAGGGACACCAGTACTTTGGCCCAGGATAGTTAGATTTAGTAGGCACTGGTAACGTTTACTACAACAGCAAAGAGCTAACTGATCTTGGCACACAGTAAGAGTTCTTAGTTAAAAACTGGGTGCTTCCCACTCCCCTGATCCAGCTGCCACAATCCAATGAAATGCATACCATCTTCACTTATGGAACTGGTGCCCCGTGGTTGTGGTCTCTTTCACCAACTTGGAAACAAAAGAATATTTTTTTTAAAAAAATCACCTAAAATCATCCTGTTCCTTACATCAGTTACATTTTATGAAACTTGATCCAGATATGAAAAAAAATGAGAGATAAATGGAATTTAATAAAAAAAAAAAACCTGGGAAAGAATGGAGTGACTATATTTTCAAAAGGCAAAACAATTCCCTAACTCCAAGATTTCAAATAAATTATTAAAATAGTCATTAAGAAGCCCAGTAGGGCTTATCAGGCAACATGTACAGAACCAATTGAATCTGAGGTCTCCTTGGCCACAATATCAAAACTCTTCTCTATCATCCATTTTTGTGAATGATTACGTTTGGGTCTGGAGACAATATCTCATTTCTACATTTAAGGGAGGAATGTAGAGCAATATCTTTCCCAACCTCCCTCTCCCCCATCTCCCTCCCACCCAGAGGACCTGCACACTTCCCAGAGGGTATGCAGTTGAAGAATTCTTTGTATTTATTGTATTAGTATAGAGCAAGACAAATGTAAAAATTCCCTCACACTCTCCAGGTTCAATATAAGAAAGTCACCTTTGGTTAGATATAGATAATTTTTCATCTAATTCACAACTTGTGGAAAATTATCTAACTAGTCACTTCCATCCCAAATCTTGCCATTTCTGCTTCCACAACATCTCTCCCAACCCATTGATTTCCTGTACTCAGAGAGCTACCATCTTAATTCAGGTTCTTTTTAATTTTCACCAGTTTAGTGGCCTTGTGATTTTGTCTCCCTGACTCAGTTCTCTCCCAACTCCAGTATATCTTACACACACTGTTAACAAAGTAATTTTCCCAAGTGCATAATTCACCATGCTCCTTTCTCTACTCAGTAATCTCCATGGGTTCCCAACTGTCTCTAGTAAAAACTATAAATGGTTTATCTTCTAAAGTCCTTTATGATGTGGCTCTATAAAGTGACCTAATTTACAAACCTTTGGGAAATGGAAAGGCATGGTCACCATCATGGAAATAGGAAGTTTGAAATAAGGAGAGAAGCTTCAAAGGAAAGAGAAAAATGATAGATATAAATGAGAAAGAAAGAAAAATCTATTCCAATCCATGCTCATCATACATGACAGAAATGCTCATATATGATGTATAAGTATATACATATTTTATTTGCATAGAATCTGGAAATCATTAGAAATCATCCACATAAGAGGTGGAGCCAACATGCAGAGTAGAAGCAGGGATCTGCTAGAGCTCTCCCCCCAAACCCCCTCAAAAACCTATAAAAATGATTCTAAACAAATTCTAGAGCAGCAGAAGTCACAAAATGACAGATTGAAGCAAAATTCCAGCTCAAGACAATCTAGAAAGTCAATAAGAAGGGTATATCACACAAGACTGAGAGAGGAGAGTAGTTCAATGTGGGTCACAATGGCAAAAGACAGAACTGGAGCAGACCTTAGGGACTGAATCACTGGCAGCTTCTGTGATTTCCAGACTTCTCAAACCACAAACTCCAAAAATAGCTTCAAAGGTCAGTGGGAAGGGTCTCTTATCTGACTGAGAGGGGAACATGGTCCTGTCCAAGGTCAGGTCCCAGTTCCCCACTCAGGCCAGGATGATGGCAGCCACTGATTAAGCAGAGGCTGCTTCTGAATCCCTCCACTTAACAAAGAGCTCAAAAGACAAGTAACTGGATGGGAAAATGATCAAACAGAGGAAAAAATAAAAAAGACTATAGATGCCTACTTAGAATCTACTCATAGATTCCAGTCCAAAAGTTCACTGAAGAAAATAATTTCTTAAAAATTAGAATGTAGCAAATGGAAGCTAATAACTTTATGAGAAATCAAGAAATTATAAAAACAAAATCGAAAGAAGGAAAAAATAGAAGACAGTCTGAAGTATCTCATTGGAAAAACAATTGACCTGGAAAATGAATCCAGGATAGATAATCTAAAAATTATTGAACTACCTGAAAGTCGTGATTAAAGAAAGCTTAGACATCATTTTTCAAGAAATTATCAAGAAAAATTTCCCTGATATTCTAGAACCAGAGGGTAAAATAGAAATGGAAAGAATCCACTGATCATCTTCTGAAAAATATCCCAAAAGGAAAACTCCTGGGAATATTGTAGCCAAATTCCAGAGTTGCCAGGTCCAGGAGAAAAATATTACAAATAGCTAGAAAAAAACAATTCAAGTATTGTGAAAACACAATCAGAATAACCTAACATTTAGCAGCTTCTACACTAAGATATATTAGAGGGCTTGGAATATGATATTCCAGAAATCAAAGTGCTAGGATTAAAACCAAGAATCACATACCCAGAAAAACTGAATATAATCCTTCAGGAGAAAAAAAGCAATTTCAGTGAAACAGAGGACTCCCAAAAATTCTTGTTGAAAAGATCAGAGATGAATAGAAAATTTGACTCTCAAATATAATAATCAAGAGAAGCATGAAAAGGTAAACAAGAAAGAGAAACCATAAAGGATTTATTAAAATTGAACTGTTTACATTCCTACATGGAGAGATGATATTTTAACTCATAAGACCTTTCTCAGTATGAGGATAGTTGGAGGGAATATATGTGTGCATGTGTATGTATGTGTACACACACACACACACACACACACATACACACACACACATATATAAGAGGGGAGAGAGAGAGAGGAAGGTGGAGGGGCCACAGGGCGATCTGAAGGGATGATACCTAAAAAATCTAATTAACTTTTGAGAATAATGTACTAAAAGAAAGAGAAAGGGAGAATGTAGTAACTCATTTTACCAAAAAAAGAGGTTTTATGATGTAAGGGAAGAAGGGGAAGATGAGAAGGAATAAGTGAACCTTTTTTTCATCAGTCTTGGCTTTAGAAAGGAATAAGATACACACTAAATTGGGTATGGAAGTTTATCTTACCCTACAGGAAAGCAGGGATATAGTAGGATAGAGGGAAATATAGTCTTTCACAACATGACTTTTACAGAAATGTTTTGCATGATTACCTATATATAATCTATATTAGATTGTTTGCCTTCTCAATGAGGGTAGATGGGAAAAAGGGAAAGGAGAGAATGTGGAACTCAAAGCTTTAAAAATGAATGTTAAAAATTGTTTTTACATGCAGTTAAGAAATAAGATATATAGGTATAGACTGTAGAAATCTATCTTGCCCTACAGGAAAATAGAAAGAAGGGGGATAAGGGGGGAGGTGATAGAAGGAAGGGCAGATTGGAGAAAACAAATCAGAATACATGCTGTCCTTGGGGAAGATGGGAAGAAAATTTGAATTTCAAAATTTTGTGGAAGTGGATGTTGAAAACTGAAAATAAATAAATTTAAAATATAAATGTTAGTTGATTTAAAAAAAGAAATCATCCACATAGAAATAATTGCCCATCCACAAGCTAATAAAATAAATGAGAGAATACAGAGAAAGGAAAGGCAAATAATAAGACAGAGTCTTGGAGGATACACAGGGTCACAGGGTAGGGCATGGATGTAATCCAACAAGGGGTAATGGGAATGAATGAATGAACACTTTACTACTTTAAACTGGAGCTAATATATTCTGTATGGGGTTTGAATCATAGAAATATAAGGAATGTCAAAGAAAATTTGATCTAATCCCTTGACCAATGGAAGAATTTTTTCTTTCAAAGGTCATTCAGTCTTTGTTTAAGTACATTAGGTGATAGGTAATTTCTGATGTCATAAGGGATTATCTACTATGTTTTAAGAGAACACTTATGGAATAACAAGGTGGCATGGTGGATAGAGTAGCAGCTCTTGGCTCTGGAGGACTTGGGTTAAATCTTGCCTCAGACACTTCCCAGTTATTTGACCAAGGGCAAGTCATTTAACTCTAATTCACACACACGTACACACACACACACACACACACACACACACACAAGATTCTACTTAGTAGATTCTTCTTCCTCTTATTGAATAGTATTGACCTTATTGAACTCTCTCACTGTAACTCCCAAATCCATACTTTGAGTTATTATCAGTATACAAATAGGAGGGTGAGAAATAAATTATTAAATGCTTCTAAGCTGTCTTTTTTTGTAGATACTAACAAGGAAAGATTACAAATATTTAATATGTCTTTGCATTTGCCACTGTAGAAAAACTTGACTGCTTGTTGGGATTATAAAGGTAATTCAAGCATTAGCTACCAGTTAGATTAAACACCTCTAAGGTTTCACACTTCTAAATATTTACTCCAAAGAGATGGAAGATAGGGGAAAAAATGTTTCTTGTTGAATAAAATACTCACAGCAGCACTTTTTAAGAAAGTGAAAGACTAAAAACAGAACTGATGTACATCAATTGGAGAATGACTCAACAAATTCTGGCATATGAAGGTAATAAAATATGATTGTGTCATAAGAAATAATAAAAATTCAGAGAGTCATGGAAAGATTTCTGTTAACTGATATGGAGCAAAGAAAACAGAACCAAGAAAAACTTGTACTGTTCTGAAAATGTAAACATATAAGATAACAATAACAAATAGAAACCAAACACTGTGAAATTAAAATGGTCAAGCATGTCTCCAAAGAAGAAAAAAATGCATCTTCCTTTCTTGTAGAAGTAGTGATGATGACTGTTGAACAATGCATATATATTTTGTCAAAATTAGTTGATTCGTTGCCTAGTTTTGCTGATCTACTTTTTTTTTTTGCTGATCTACATTTTTCCCTAATTTTCTTTTTTCTTTAATTAGGATGACTGACTAGATAGGGAAAGAAAAGTGAAATATTTGAAATTGAAAGTGACAAACAAAATGTATCAGGAAAATTTAAAATTTAAAAAGAATCTGAGATTCTAGGATTCTAATCTTATTTTCATAATCGTAATTCCCCTAAAATTTTAGTTTTTGGAAAACAGGATGGAAATATGGATCTTTCTTGATCCGCTTTTCAACTCCCTTTCCTTCTCTTCTATTCTCCTCTCTCTCTCTCTCTCTCTCTCTCTCTCTCTCTCTCTCTCTCTCTCTGTCTCTCTCTGTCTCTCCTCTCTCTGTAAATATATTATATATATTTGTAATTTGATATAGCACTAATATATACTAGATACTACAGCAATTTGATATAGAACTAAGAATTATTGGCATATTTGTCCAATGTTCAAATATTATACTTGATATAGTTTTCAGTTAGTATCCAAAAAAAACTTTTGGTAGGACAACTATATCTCCCAGAAAAGTCTACTTTGGGCAGAAAAACCTAGGTATGAGAGTTATGAAATATTTTTACTGAATTTTGTTTACTGAATGAAACAAACATTAGAGATTGTTAATGTTCTTTACTGAAAGTTAATCCAATACCAAATGATCAGTCATACTTCCCTTTGCTCTTCGGATCAGTCCCTATCACTATAATGCTCATTTAGGTGCTTAATGGCTCCACTGACATGAATATATTAGGAATGTTATTTCTATAGTAAAGAAACTGTTAGGTTGAAGAAAACATAGCCAGAATTCAGGAGCAAGGAAGCAATTTCAGTAATTCTCTGCCTATTTCTAGTGTGTCTAGCTATATTTTCCTTCTACGAATACATTCAGGTTGAAAATAACTACCATTTGTCAATGAGCTTTAGGTCAGTTTTGAATCATAGACTCATGGAAGAGTCACACAGAAACAATTCTATTGATTACAAATAAGTGATGGAAATAAATTCTTAACACTAATCTAATAAGTGAATGAAAATAAATCATTGAGCAATTCTTTAGCTAGGGACTACTGTGTCTAGTCTTATCTGAGGTATAAAGTTTTAAAAAGACTAGGTCCCATAGAAGTAACAAACCTACTAGGAAAATTAGACAAAAAAGAAAGAAAACTTACAATAGATGTTATTGTAATACCTACATTAGAGTGTTGCAAAAGAAAGTAATTTGTGAGGTCTAAGGGAAAAATTATGAGCCAAAAGGCTCAGTTGAGACTTCCTCGAATCAAATCAATAACTTGAATTTTAATGAATGGATTGGCATGTGGCATTCCAGATATAGGAAAGAGTCTAAGGAAAAAACAGAGGCTAGATCACACGTCTAGAGTGAGAAGGGAGCTCAGAGGCCATAAACTCTGATTCCTTTATTTAACAAATAAAGCAACTGAGACCCAAAAAGGTAAAGTGATTTTTTTCCCCAAGTACCAATAGTAATGAATGAGAGTGGAGGGATTTTGAATATAAATACTCAGGCTCCTAAACAGTCCTCTCTCTACCATAGTATGTACGGCTACACTGAAAGGTATAGGGAAGGGAATTATATGAGACAACACTTGAAGAGTAGAGAGGTGGTAAATTGTAATGAGCAATAGTAAACAGCAAAGAACCACAGATGGGACTTTTGCTTTGTTTGTTTAAGCAAAGTGACCTGACAAAGAAGGATAATTCTGTCACTGATATGACCCTGGTTTTGAGGGAATGGGAAGGAGAATTAGGAAGATTGTCTAGGAGGTTACTGCAATAGTTCATGCCTGTACTAGGAAGAGGTGTTACTTAGATCAACCCAAAAATACCTGCAAGTGATTGTCTTAGAATATTGTTTGAAAAATGAAAGATTGGATCCATAACCTTTGACGTAGAAATACCACTACTAGGTCTGTATCCACAAAGAGATTTAAAAAAAGAAAAGATTATATATACTTAAAAAATTATTTATAGCAGCTCTTTCTTAGGGGTAAAAAATTGGAAATTGAGGGGATACCCATCAATTTGAGAATGACTGAACAAACTGTAATATGTGATTATGATGTTATACTTTGGGTTATAAAAAATGATGAGCAGGATGCTCTCAGGATAACCTGGAAAGACTTTCATGAGCTGATGTGAAGTGAAATGAACTATGTACAAAGCAACAGCAATATTGAAAGATGATAAGCTGTGCTTAGTAATACAATGATCCAAGAGAACTCCAAAGGACTTAGGTTGAAAAATGCTATGTATTCCCAGAGAAAGAACTGAGTATCTGAATAGAAACTGAAGCATACTTTATTTTTATTGACGTTTTTGTTTTTGGTCTATTTTTTTCTTTGGCAATATGACTACTATGGAAATGTTTTGCATGATCACATATGTATAACCTAAATCAAATTGTTTGCCTTCTCAATGGAGAGTGGAAAGAGAGAAAATTTGGAATTCAACGTTTTAGAAACAAATGGTAAATTTTTTTTAACAAGTAACTGGAGGAAAATAAAATGCCAAATTAAAAGATTTTTAAAAAAATGTAAAAAGAAAACAAAATACTGGGGATAGGAGATAATTAATCAAAAAATTCTGAGAAAAAGTAGGAGTTATGCAAGAAAATGCATTCAACAGTTGATTCTCCATGACCTACTAAGTAAATATCTAGGGAGATATATGGGAGATATCAAAGACAAAAATAATATCCTAAAGGGATAAGGATTAACCAATGATTTCACTAATTTGGGGAACTCTGGTAAGGAAACTACTGTTAATGCAGGTCAGCACAGTGTCTGAAATTAATAGTCTTCAAAAGTTGCCATAAGCATTCTGAGGTTAAATGATTTCATCAGGGTCACAGAGCCAGCAGGTATCTCAGGGAAGACTTGAATCTGAAACTGACTCTCTGTTACCTGTGCCATACTATTTTCCCCTATAATGACTAAAACATTCAAGTGATACTTTCTTAAATGTGGATAAAAAGTGGACATGAAGTCTGTATCCACAGATTAGAGAATGAATGCACAAGTTGTGGTATATATGTATATATGTATGTATATGTATATATATATATATATATATATATATATATATACATATGTCTGTATGTATGTATGTGTGTATACACAAATTAACTTAATTAATAGGAAATCTCAAATTCCTATCTAAGCATAATCTTTTTATCTTTATATCTTTCTCTACGTCTAACATGGCTCTTTGTCCTCATTGTAGACTGTTTATTACCCCTCTGCCTGTACTTTTCCAGTCTATCACCCCTGCTCTGGTTAGTTTCCCCTTCCTAATCTTGACCAAATAGTGAACCAATTCAACTCTACTATCTCAAATCACTTGCCCTCAAATCATTATACCCTGTTAACAAAGGAGAATCAGAAGGAATGAATGAGTAAACATGGATTACCTCAAATTAAAATTAATATAGTTTATCTGTGGTAAAACTCCTGAGACAGAAGGAATTTTTGAGATAATCTGATCTAACTCTCTGCCCAATGAGAGAATCTTCTATATAACAACTTCTTCAAATGGCCATTCAACCTTTACTAAGGTACTTCAAGTTATGGGTATGCATTATTTTATGAAGTAGTCAATTTTTTTAATCTATTTGGGATATATTTTATTTTTTTTCCTAATTTGCCAAAATATCAGCCATGAATTATTCATCATTTGCCTTCTTCATTCCTTTTCTCATCCTGATGAAATGAGATGAAAGAAGCCATAAAATCACACGTAATGAGTTCCAAGAAAACTTACATCATTTAATCACAACTGGGTCTTCACTAAGGCAGAGCAAGCCATCTATTCCTCCCTAATCAATTCTCTATCATCTTCACTACAGTGACACATTCCCTGAAGTCTTAGCATATTGGGCATATGTAGATAGGCAATCAATCAGCTCAAGTGTTTTACCACCTTCAGTTTCCCCTGGAGCAGAGATTGTGGAATTGTGCTACCACTTCTGCCAAACTCAGATTTTTCTCAACTCCAATCCCAGCTCCCTGTCCACTTGTCACCTAACTACATTTTGTTGGATACAGTCTAAGTGGTTCTAACCTCTCAAGAACTCTTTGAATCCTGACTGCCATTAAATGGGCTAGTTGTGTCACCCAGATTTCTGTCATAGACAATTGTGATAAGCATATTATGTGTAACACTATCAAATCCACTAATAAATACTTGAGCACTCTAATAAAGACTTACTTCCAGGTTAAAGTTGAACAATGGATCTGGCCATTCAACCAGTTCAAAATATCCCTAGATATACTATAATCTAGCCCACATTGCTTCCTCTTTCCCATGAGAGATTATTTAAATACATATATATATATATATGTATATATATATATATATATATACATATATATATATATATGTGTGTGTGTGTGTGTGTGTGTGTATGTATGTATATATATATATATGTGTATGTGTACGTATGTATATATATGTGTGTGTGTATGTATCTGTGAATACCTGCATTGTGAGAGACATCGTGGCATAGTAATTAACGGGATGGTCTTGGAACCCAGAAGAGCCATGTCAAAGTTACACTTCTGATCCATACAAAGTTGCACTTCTGTTCCATGTTGGCTATGTGAACCTGGGTAAATTACTTAACATCTCAACGCTCTAGGCAACCAAGAATGCAATCTGCAGAGGAAGTGCTGATTGACACTTTGACCATGAAATCATAGGTCTAATTCCTATTCCCTATGATAAATATGAATTCTCTTTACATGTTATCTTTGGTCATTTACCAACAAACTGACTTGTTGCTAGAGAAACTAAATCACATTTATTTGAATATTAATTTTATTAGTAATAATTCCACATCTATTTTTACAAATTATTTCTCATATCTATATTATACTTTAACTTTTACAAAACATTTGGCTTACATTAAAACTAAAAGAGGAAAAGGGCAAGTTTTATCATCCATATTTTGCATATGAAGGAACTGTGGGCTTGGAGACATTAAGTACCTTGCCTAATGGTAGTACTTGTAGTTGTTTTAGATGCCAGAATTCAAACCCAAGTCTTATAATTCCGAGTTAACTATAATTTTATGCTTTACTGTTAAATTCTCAGTATATTGGGTATCTCAAAAATCTTAACCAATTAAAGTTTAAACCTGCACTAGGATTTTTGAGATACATCATTTATGTAGCAAAAGATCTCAAAAGAAAATGCAACCAAACAGAAGAATGGTTTATAAATTCTCTTCCAGGAAACACATGAATGAATATATATATACATATACATACACACACACATATATGTATATATGTATGTATGCATATATGTGTGTGTATATATGTATATCTAAGTAAGTGTGTATATGTGTGTATATACATATATACATCAACATATATAGATATCAGCTATCTAGAAACAGGGCAGCTAAGTGACTCAGTGGATAGAGTGCTGAGCCTGAAGTCAGGAAGACTCATCTTTTTGAGTGCAAATCTGATCCCAGACCCTTACTATCTGTGTGACCCAAACAAATGACTTAACCCTGCTTGCCTTAGTTTCCTCATCTGTAAAATGAGGTGAAGAAGGAAACGGAAAACCACTGAAAGTCAAAGTTTATCAAGAATTTGATGGAATCTCCAGACTAAGTCAATAGACACCTTAATATTCAGTGATCTCAATAGGGAGGTGGGTAGAGGGGAAGAAAATTAAAATTATTTTGTAAAACCAAAGAGGTCAAAGTCTCCTGAGAAGCTTCATGCTTTCTTCAATCACAAAGAACAGGTCACAATGGAAAGTGACATAACAACAATTTAGAACTAGAAGGAACCTTAGAAACCATTTAATCCATCCTCTTGTTTTTGCCCATGAGGACACTGAGGCCATGGAGGTGAAGGTACTTGCCCCATCATTATCTTCTTAGTTGGTGTCACAACCAGACTCAAACCCAGGCCTCATAATGCCAAGCTAAGTTCCTTCTCCATTACACTGTGACACTATCAGTAGAAATGAAAAAAGAGGTCTAAAATTGTATCTAAATGGAAGGATGGCTTAAAAAATTTATTTAATCATTGACATAGAGTTGGAAGGAACCTCAATGGCCATTTCATTCAACCCATGTGTTTTATGGATGTTGTAATATAAACCAATGTGACCTTCACTGAGGTGGTAAATGGTAGAACTGAACTGTAAGCAAGGATCCATGATTCTAGAGTGTTCTTCCTTCTGTAGCACTAATGGAGTACCAGCACTGACCATATATTCCAAAAGGTCCTCACAGGATGCGAGAAATACTTCAAGATGACACTTTATCATCTTGCTTTGATATTCTCAAAATAACTATCATGAAACAGAGCACCAGGAAGATCATCACTGCTTGTACACCAACACTCATTGCCTAAGATGAGCTAAAAGACAAAGTCTATTTCATGGAATTTTCAGACTAAGTCAATAGATACCTTAATATTTAGTGATTTCAATTGGTAGAGGGGAAGAAAATTAAATTTATATTTTAAAATGAAAAAGGTCAAAGGCTCCTGAGAAGCCTCATGCTCTCTTCAGGAAGAAAGCCACAAAACAGTCAAAAGAAGCTGATGGAAAAATGATCTTGCAAAGAATTTGGCATAAAACCCAAGTAAATAATTCTTAATAATAACTAATATTTACATAATAATTCAGGTTTTGCTAATGCTTTATACGTATTACTTCTGATTCTCACAGTGACTCTACATGGTCTTTATTGTTACTATCCCTACTCTACAGATGCAGTGTTCTAATCTTAGACAGGTGTTCATGGAACATTGCAAGAATCAGATTAGACTCTGAACACATCTGGTGGAGCTCTTGAGGAGAATTCACTGAAAGGCAGAGACAAAAAGGCATGGGAATGTTTCCATCACCACCTGTGGAGTGAGTAATTATCACAGACAGAAATCATGGATCCTTTAAAGTTGTAATAGATTCTTTTAAAATACTCAAAGGTATCAGAAAAGAGATTGAGCATCCATCAGCCCCAACTTTCTCAGATCCGAGAGATAATTTGCAGAACCGCATAGATTACCATGAAATTTTTGGCTGGATTCAGTTGTCTATTTTTTTCCTCTGATCTTTCTACTATTCACCAATCCCCATGCAGTGGAATAAGTTTTACTACAGCTGGTCCAGTGGTTTCACTTTGGAAAAGTGTTCATTTTAGTGAATTAATGCATATAAAAATTTCCCCAGATTTCTATAAGGTTCAATAAATGTCCTGCTGTCTCTGAGAAGTCATTGAGAAAAGAAAATCCCACTGGGAATAAAAAAGAGAAAAAAAAGACATGTTGCTTCAGAATTCCAGGTCTCACTACTGGAATAATGATGTTCAATGATGACCTCTCAATATTATGATCTACACACTCATAAAAAATAAAAGTTGACCTGGGATTAATATTTCATGAAATTTTCTTCTGTTAATATCCTGTTGTTGAATGTTATGTTTCCAAGAAGTCTTTCACTTCCTATAAAGAGAAGAAATTTTTTACTGTTCTCCATCATCACTCTGGCAGAGCATGAAAAAGGAGTAAAAATTTTTAAGGCATCTTTCCATTTGGGAGATTTGAAACTACAAAATATTTTCTACTGTGGCAAGGTAGACTCTACCCTCCACTGTCACTTCCACTTTTTTTCCAGACATGTATAGTTATGAAGATGTAGTAGGAGGAACACTGGCATTAAAGTCAGAAGATCTGAACGTGAATATGGATTCTGTTACTACCGTGTGACTTCAAGAAAGTCTCTGTGTTACCACTGACTTTTGTCTTTCTCACTCCCCACATCCACAGTCATTTGCCTATGACATTTACAATGGTTTGCTCACATTTCATAATATCACCCCTACATTGCTGCATCCAAAATACTGAGAACGCAACCTGGCAATGTCAAGTGAAATATATTTCCTATTTTATAATGAAAATGGATGAGGGAAAAAGAACATTAATGGAAAATTCAGATGACTCATTAATTGGAAATTAGTACTTTTTTCAGGGACTTTTCAGTAGTATATTAGTGCCAAAATTGGATGTCTGCAGTGAGCATTTGTTATGCAACAACTACCAATGCTCTTTCCTTATTTAAATTAAATTACATTTACTTATCTGTATACGTACTATAATCCTACAACATAATGAAATTTCTTTGAGGGCAAGGGTTAATTTGTTTTTTATCCAGTCAAACAGGTCGTCGTTCTTCTTCTCAGACCTTATACAATAATGCTTATCTTTGTGTCACAGTGTCTTTACTTATACCTCACAGAAGTCTTCACTTCCTACAGACACAGCTCCAGCACTCCCTTCTAAATGAAACTTGGAAATATCATCGAGTGACGAAAGCACTAACTGAAAACAGTCTTCAAATCCTGCCCTTCATACTTAACGACATGTGTGGCCTCAGAAAAATCACTTAACCACCCTGTGCTTCAATCTCCTTATTTATAAAATAAATGTTCACTAAGATTCCTTAGCATATTAAATCTATGATTCCTCCAACTACTAAGACCCCCACCCCAACTTTCTTGCCTTTATTCTGTGTATACTCATACATGTTGTACATATTGGAAAAGTACCCATATGTCTTGAAAGAAAACTTTCAGTTTGGTCTATGACCAACCCACTACCAAGCACAGGGACTGCCATGTATACTTAATAAATGCTTGTTGATTGACTGAATTTTTGTCTCTGTATCTTCTCAACATAGTACTGTGCCTTAAACATTTTCAGTCATTTTTCATTCATGTACAACTCTTTGTTGACCTCATTTGGGATTTCATTGGCAAAAATACTGGAGTGCTTTGTCATTTCAACCTCTAGCTCATTTTCTCCATCTGAGAAAACTGAGACAAACGGTGTTAAATGATTTACCTAGGGTCACACATCTAGTAAATATCTGAGGTCAGATTTGAACTCAGAAAAGATGAGTCTTCTAAATTCCAGAGTCAACACTCTGTGGACTGCATCACCTAGTTAACCAACCATGTACCTTTCATATAAGTGCCATCTAATATGTAATGGTTAAAATGGCTGAGTACATATTTTCAAATTACTATTTTTTTCATAAGCTACAACATTCTTGAGGGTGCTGAATTATTTCCATTTTTCAAATAAGGTTCCAGAGACACCAAGAAGCCAACTCCTTTTCCAAGTCAATTTTGATAGTCCATGGAAAATAAAGGATTAAAACCTGACATTTCCCTCAGTTCATTGAACTGACTTCACAAAACTACACATCTGTGACTTGCCACTAATCCACTTCTTTCCCAGCATCATCCCAGAAACCCTTAAACTATATGCACATTCATGTCTTGGGAATGAGATTTACCTTCATTAGCCAATCATTTTTGTTTCCAGAATCACAGTGTCTGGGGATAGAAAATGTCTCTTTCATTATATCCTCAAGGGTCTGCCAAGCAGCAGCAATTATGGCTGCACTGTGTGCTGATTTTATATTCAGCCAAGATTTATTTCAACTTCTTCTGAAGTTAGTGAAATCAAACATCTGCTCAAAGGTGAACAACTGACCGCCATTGTGCTACCAAAAGAATTTAAATGCTTGGTTTTTCTTCCAATTTTGGAAAGAGAAAGAAATATAAAAAAAAGAAATACGTGATATTACTTCCAAATAATGCTATGCACTAGTGATAGTAGTAGTAGTAGTAGTAGTAGTAGTAGTAGTTGTTGTTGTTGTTGTTGTAGTAAGAGGAGGAGGAATTGGAGGAGGAAGAGCTTACAATGTGCCAGGTATTGTGCTAAGAGCTTTACAATTAACATCTCATTTGATCCTCACCACAATCTGAGTCAGATGTTAAGATTATCTCCATTTTTACAGATGAGGAAACCAAGGCAAACAGAGGTGTAATTTGCCAAAGATCACATAACCAGTAAGTATCTGTATTTGAGCTCTAATTTTCTTTACTTTAGGTCCTGTGTTTCACCCAATGTGCCACCCAAATGAATTTTATTCAAATAAAGTACACAAAAATAATTCAATGGTAATTAGAAGTAATTTAAATATTCGCTACAAAATTCTTCACTGGGATATTAAGATGTCATTAGGTATTTCAAAGTTCTGACAGTAAAGTATATGTCCAAGTCCCATCCATTTGAAAGATTTTATGGCAATATATAAGCTGCCTGTTTGGTGTCTGAATATCAGGCTAGTTAGATTCAGAGAAGCTCATCACAAATATGATCAGAAACTGATGATTTTTCAGCCACAGACATTCTTAAAAACCATCTGTCCAGTCAGAGAAGGTTTGCACTATGCTCATAGATATGTTGCATCATTAGATTTTGCTTTGCTGTGTTTCTTTGTTCGAATGGAGTGTTTGAGAAAATGGAGGTTATTTGAGGGATATGGCTGGCTACATAAATATCTAATGTGACATGAGTATGAGAAGAAGGGGAAAGAGGAGGAGAAAAAGGAAAAGGAAAAGAAGAAAATCAAGATGATATATCATTCTCAACATCATCATCACCATCTTCATCAACATCAACATTGTCAACATGATCTACATCTACATCTGCACCAACATCTGCGTCAATATCTAACATCTGCATCAATATCTACATCAACATCTAACATCTGCATCAACATCCACATCAACATAATCATTTTTTTCAATTGCAGGAAATACTCTGTTTAGGCCAATGCCCTGGTAGTTTAGATTTAATATTACAAGTTTATGACACTGGTACTTTGACATTAACAAAAGGAGATTTATTTAGCTACAACAAGAAAAGACACAATAAAGATATGAATCAAAAATTAGTTTGATAAAATTCTTATGTACCTGAAGCAAAAATCTTTTCCCATCCCCACTTTGGTAGTTCCTTATGACTAATTCAATTTCCTTTTCTGAATTGTGGGTTTTGATGTATATTTGCTAATCTGATAACTTGAATATATTATATGAACTAAAAAGTTATCAGAACTTACCATATAGCATCTGATTCCATGAAACCTGAGAAATTAAATAAAAAAGAGGATTTCCTGTAGGCTAGCTCTTGTTACTCTCTCGCTCCTCATTCTTAATCACCTTGTCCTGGACAATTTATCCATTTGGATCTTTAGGTCTTAGAAGATCTTTTTTGATATCAGACTGCTCTCTCAGTAATTTCATGTGAAGTTGTCCCTGGTGCACACCTCAAGAGTAACCTCCTAGAAAGTAGGCAAGCATGACTACTGTTAACATCAGAACTATTCAGAGTATCAGACTGTGCTATGATGAAAAAAACAGTCAAATATTAAATGTACAAAAATATCTAGAATGAACAAAAGCTTCCTTGTCTCATTTCAATCTAAGAAAATTTTCTTAAGCAAGTAAGAGTAAAAATGAACCTCAGGCCTTATTTGGAGTGCAACATAGTAGAAAGGATCTATGTGAAATCAGAGGATGGGAGTTCCAACTTTCATTGTTCTGTATTATCTGTGTGACCTTGACCAAATCCTCTAACTACTCTGTAAGAATGAGGGTGTTAAATTGGATGCAATCTCAAATTCCTCCAATCTCTTATCTAATTTAATCTCTCCATTTCAGAGATGAGAAAACAAAGTTTCAGAGAGAATTGGCCTGCGTGAGTTTACTCATCAAGATAGGAGAAGAGCAAGGCCTAGAATCCAGGTCTACAGAGTCCCAGTTCAGTGATCTTACCGCGTAGGATACATAAAAAATGTGTCTCATAAGTAAGTCTTAGTTAATCTTTTTCTTTATTTTCTTAATCCATGTTGTATTGAAATAAACAGAGCTCATCATGCACTGAAACTAATTCTGTGCAATGTTCAGAAATAGTGGGAGCCTGGAATGGTGGAAAGAGAATTTAATTTAAAGATTCTGAAGAACTTAGTTTGGATCTTGGCTCTGTACCTTCTCAGGAGGGTGCCCTTTATGGAATTATTTAATTCATATGGGTCAAAATTATACTCACCTGTAAAATGAGAGAATTCGACTAGATATCCTCTGAGGGACTTTCTAGTTTCTTATGTTTGTGTTTTAAAATAATCAAGCATATAATATGGAATGAAACAAGAAATTATGTTGGGAGATTTTAGCTTTTACAACAAACTCCTGTTTATAATATTTGGGTTAATAGAATATTCTAATTAGCTAAAGGTGACTATAGATACCATGCATGGATTGCCATTTTTAAAAGTCTGAATACAGTAATTTTCAATCATCAGAATATTTAATTATTGCAGATTAAAACTATATAGGTAAAAGATAATCCTACCAGTGATTTAGAAGGCATGGTAAGAGTATCATTCAGGGCTTTCAAAGAGTATCATCACATAATATAATTATATAATATTGAATTATTTGTTAAATGGTTAATAATATATAATTATACATATATAATTACATATTATTGTGCAATAGTTTTTGTTATCCACTAGGATGTATAACCAATTAAACTAAACTAGTGCTATCCCTATTTCAGCAAGTTAAGGGAAAACCCATTATCCATTCTTTTTCCTCGTTTGTCCCTTTCTCATAAAAGCTATGTGAAAGAAAACTGATTCTTTGAATCAAATCCAGCTGTATGAATTCCCAATTTTAAAAAGTGTTAGTGTCTAAGAATGCCAAAAAGGGGATATCAGATGTGGTTTCAAGACTTCCGAGACATATAGTTATTTTGTTATTGGTGGTGTTCAGTCATTCAGTCATACCCAAATCTACATGACCCCATGGCCAAAGTTCATGAGGTTCGGGGTTTTTTGGGCAAAGATACAGGAGTGGTTTGGGATTTCCTTCTCCAATGTGTCCCCATTTTACAGATAAGGATCAGAGAGGCAAATGGGATTAAGTCACTTCCCCAGGGTCACATAGGTAGGAAATATCTAAGATTGAATGTGAACTCAGATCTTCTTAACTCCAGGTCCAGTATTTTATCTACTCCATCACCCACCTGACCCTTATAGTTATTCCACACAACTATTTAAGACTTACAATTCACCATCTGCTGCTGCTAATTGAATGAGACAGTATCCCACGCCTATGGGGAATGGAAGCCCTGTGAACACTGATCTATAGGGACAGAGTGGTTAAGTTTGTACTAACTAATGAACATTTAAGATAGAAGAGATCAAAGACACTACCAAACCTCTTTATATGTGGAAGATTTTTAGACCTTTAATTCAAAAACACTAGAAAGAGCATGGCATAGTGAGCAAAGAAAGCAGTCTTCAAAAATCAGGATGACCTGTTTTCAAATCAGTGTGCATACAAGTTATGTGACATTGTGATGTAATCTCTTTGTGATCCAACCAACTCCCCAAGACTATAAATGGAAGGGCAAGTGTTGAGGATTATCTATGTTGATAAAAGACATTTCTTCACTAGATACTATAGCAATCAAATCACTGATAGAATTAAATGTAATTTTTAAGTAATATCCCATTCAAGAGTTCTGTCAATATAAGCAAAGCAGGTTAAGAACTGAGAGAATTACTAAGATATTGAGCCAAAGAACACAAAACACATGGGTCTGCATTATTTGAATAATTTAGGCAACTATTCACTCAACCAACTGTATTTTCTGCCTGAGTTAATGAGGTCAACATTTTTCAGACTGAATCTCCTGTGTTGTTGGTGTTCTGGGTGCTGTGAATAAGAGAAGTGCAAGTTTTAGTGTCTAGCAATATTTTCCCCTCTTGACGATGAATGTAAGATAAATGCTGGTGATGGGTGTCGGAGTCGCTTACCCTGTAAATACTTTATACATGAGTAAGTTTCTGGAAGGGAAACAGGGAGAAGTCTCAGGAAAACGCCAGCATGAAATCCAAAATTACCAACATAGTGGCCAGGGAAGATGCTCCCATTCCTCCTCTCTTCATTCCAAATTTTTGTATCCCCATAATATAAAAATCTCTACTCTAATGGGATCATACCTTTGAGTCTCATCAGGTTGTGAAAACTTCTCCCTTTAGTATTTATATTGCTTATCATTTTGAACTAGGTTAATAATACAAAAATGACAACTAAAATAGTTTCAAGGGAAGACATCATTACTGTCATTTTCACATCCCATGCCTGACATTAGGAATTAGATGTGTCTTCTGATTTGTCCCAGACTGCTCTTTCCCAACCTCAATCACCACAGCTGACATTTAAAATGAGACAAGGGTTCTAATTTCTTTACATGACAAGAGTAATAAACAGCATTGAGGGAAAGGGCAAAAATCAAGAAAGAAAAGAAAGTTATGGGTATGAAAGGATTAACTTGTATAATCTCTTGAGAAGAGCATTTGTGATTGTAAAATGTGTCAAGAGGAAGTGATTTCCCCTCCTTAGTATCTTTCTTCCCACTCTGGAAGAAAACAAAATTGATTTTGGAGTGTTTTGGTTAAAGGAGCAGTCTCTTTCTCAACTCTGGAACAGAAAGATGGAAAGTCATCCCATTCAAACACTTCTCAGACTTTGACCTGCTCTTAATAGGTCAAAGATCTCACCTTCACTTCTAGGAACTCTAAACAACAGCTGTCAGAGTCTTTGTGGAGTGGACAAAAAAATACTAGATTCTCTATAATCTACCAGATGACAAGGTGGAAGATGACCCTAAGGATAACCCTTCTTGACCAAATTCCCCTTCTACTTCTTTTTTTCTGTATTGCTTTAAAAAGTCCCTGAAAATCCCCAGACAGTAGCTTGTGAAACCCTAGGAAAAATGCTTTGATCTTCATGGCCATTCCAACACAGAGTCATTTCCCAACATGGAGTTATACTAACTATGAAATTGTGTCCATATAAAATATTTATTGCATTTAGCAATTTTCAGTATGAAAATCTGCTTTATTCCCTTTTTTCCTCTACAATTTCCTCCAGCATTCTTACTGCAAGGATGTAAGATATCTTCAGGCTGCATGTGTGGTTTTTGCTGATAAATTGCAAAGCAGAAAGTGTTTTGAGGTGAAATTAGTTTGGAAAATGATGATCTAGGTAATACTTCCCTTTTTTATGTACACTGATAGAGCTCTGAGACAAGCTCCTGCCCCACCCTTTATTTTCTCCTCTCTACTTTCCCCCTCTAAAAAGATAGCCATTTTTTCCAGGTTATTTAGCTCATTTCAGTTTGTTAGTGAGTTTTACAGCACTTGTCCTTGATGTACTGACTGCACAGAGGAAGAACACTGCTGAATATTTAATAAGACCTTGGAAATACTACATTTAATATTCTCTTGTGCTTCCTCTTGTGCTGACTTAAAAGGAAACCTAAATAGTCCCTTTCCCTGGGTATAACAATTTTGAAAATACAGTCAGAAAAATAGTCTTTGAAATGATACTCGGCACTCAACTGTCTTCTAAGAAAAACATTCTAGAACAAAATATGAAAACGTAGATAAAATCATAATGATGCAGTTATGGGGCATTTTTTTTTAAAAAATGTCTATGGACATTTTTTTCCTTTTCCACAATTTTCCATTTTAAGCCATCAATACTTTCTTATCAACCAACTTGTTACGAGATTTTATTTTGGGGAAGAATCAGAGATCCAAAGAGTACCTCGAGAAGGTATTGTAAAGCCACAAAGTCTAACATCCTCATTTTACAGATAACCAAACTGAGGCTGAGAGAGGTTAACTTAGGATCGATTGTATAGTTAGTAACTGTCTGAGGAGGATTGGAATCCAAGTCTCCCAGACTCTAAATTGAATATACTATCTACTTCATCATGATGGCATGCTAGTTATGTAGATTTAACATTAGAATTGGAAGGGACCGTAGAGAATATCTATTTTGATGCCTTCATTTTAGAGATGTGGAAAAAGAAACACAGAGAGGGGAGTGACTTACCCAAAGTCACAAAAGTAGCAAACAGTATATTATAATTGAAACCCAGATCCCCTAACTCCAAATCTAACATTAATTCCACTAGAGACCCCTGCCTCATGTTGCTCTAGGAGACAGAACCCTGGAGGCATAGAACACAGGTTTAGAGTTAGAAGGAAAATTATAGGCCATCCAATCCAAACTCCTCATTTTATAGACAGGGAAAATAAGGTCCAGACCAGTGAAGTGACTTACTTATGGTCATGCAAATAAGTTGCAGAAAATCACCTGATTCTGAATGCAGTGCTTTTCCAGTCTTGTTTCTATCATACATTAACTATATGACCCAGGTACTTTTTGTGATCCTCAGTTTGCCCATGTGCCAAATGGAAGGGTCATATTCAGTGGTCTGTAAGGTGCTTTACAGTAGATTTATCAGTATCACAATTCTGCAGTGCATCCATAAATTCATCACTAAAGAAATTTTCTCCAATAACACATATCACTTTCCAAAGATGTATGCCTGTCCTGTGCATTTATCCATTTGCTATCATAAATTATATGGAAGTTCATATATAGAATCTTAAGTCCATATTCTGTCTATTCAATTTAATTCAAGTCAGTGCTTATTTATTAAGTGCCTGCTATGAGCCAGAAACTGTGCTAAATGCAGACAGAGGATACAAAAAAGGCAAAAGACAGTCCCTACCCTCAAGAAGCTTACAATTTAATGAGGGAGACAAAGTGCAAACAAATGTATACAAATATATATAGGCGTGGGGCCAAATAAAATGCCCAGAGCTGAGCGATGGAGTATCTTGTTCGTGGAAGAGAAAGGTGACCAATGTCACTGGATCATAGGGTATGTGGTAGTGTAAGCCAAAAGAAAACTGGAAAGGTAGGAAGGAGACAGCTTACAAAGGATTTGGGTATTTGCTCCTGAAGGCAATAGAAAGACAGTGGAAGGGTGGAGTGGGGAGCGGTGGGGTATGATTGAACTTCGTGTTTAGGAAAGTTACTTTTTTGGCTGAATGGAGGAATGGAGAGAGATGTGAAGCAAACAAACTACCTGTAGCCTTTTGCAATAATCCAAGTGTGAAGTGATGAGGGTCTGCACTAGACCCTCATGTGGCAGTGTCAGAGGAAACAAGGGAGCCTACCTGAGAGATTTTGCCATAAGGGATCTGTTCAACATGATGGAAACTTTCACTACATTCTCTCGGCATCACAAAAATACACTGGATGCCCATCTGTAATCATTCATTCTCGCTACATTTTTTAGTATCACCTTCCTTTATCAAATAGATATTTCCTTGATTGTATACTTTAGACTTCGCCTATTTCCTTGTTAGGAATGCATTATAACCTGTTCACACCATCGTCAACTTCTACATTGTCCCTTGGGTGACAAATTTTTCAAGGTTTCGATACTACAAGATTTACCAACCCCATAGACATAAATATTGACTTTAAAAAGTAGAGTCTTTGCTTTCAAGGAAAAGCTTAGGATCATTAAAGAATTTTGTGATTTCTCAGAGACGAATGATCTGTCAAATAAGTATCTGCCTACTTCACAGTGTTGGTGTGAGGCAGAAATTATATATGTGAACAAAATACCTTTTTCAAACTCTTTCTTTATCTGTAAAATAACAGTAACATTAGCTCCTATCTCACAAGGTACTAGGAGCATCTAAGGATCAATTGAGGTGACATGTAAAGTGCTTTGTAAACTGTAATATGCTATATAAATGTTAGATGTTTTATATATATATATATATATATATATAGTAGAGTAGTAGTAGTAGTAGAAGTCGTAGTAATATTAGCAGTAATAGTAAAGAAAGAATATATGCTATCAATTACACAAGTATTAATTGCTTACTACGGTCCAGGAGGCATTTACTAAGTGCTGCAGATACAAAGAAAGATAACAACAGTCTCTTCCCTCAGGGAGTTTCTATTTTAATTGGGGAGAGAACATGTATATAAGTAGTCACATGCAAGATACATACAGAAGGCAAACATATTTTGGAACATTATTGAGATTCTGTATCTACTGTAGGTTTTCATATTGATTAACTCTATTTTACAGATATAAAAGTGGTTAAGACCATTGGATAATAGACCTAGGTATGAAAGAGAAGTTAGAGATCAGTTAGTCCAACCTCCTCATTTAACAAATGAGGAACCTGAGGAAAGGAAAGATTGTGCCTTCCCCAAAGTCACCCAGAAAATAAATGGCAAAAGCAGAATTTTAACCCATGTCAATGTTCCCTCTAGTCCACCAGCATGCCACAGGCTACAAAATACTTCTATTAGAATTGGAGATTCTAGACCTCTCCCAACTCCTTTTCATAACTAAGGGTGTAGAACATTGCCTATAAGGTCACCTGCTTTTGCTGAATCTTTTTCTCCTCTCATTAAAAAAAGAGAAATCTTTTTTTTTTGTGGAATAGTTCTCTAGGAGTGGGTACAAGAGGCTTCTCGGAGTCAACATGTCCAGAAGAGAACTCATTTTTCTCCCCCTGAATCTTCTCCTTTTCCATATTTCCTATTGTTGTTAATGACCACCATCTTCTTTGTCACCTACACTCGTAATCTCAATGTCATACTCCTCACTCCCACTTACCTCACCTATTCAATCTATTGTCAGTGCTACCTTCATGACATCTCTCATTTATATACCTTCTTCATACTCATTGGGCTACAATACTAGTTCAGATCCTCCTCCCCTCTCACCTAGAAGACTACAATCGCCCCTATGTGGTTTCACCTAGTTTCTCTCCATTTTCTAATCCATCCTCTACTCTGCTGTCAGTGATACATCTACGCATGTCACTCTCATACTCAATAAACCAAAGTGGCTGGTACCCTGACATCTGTGGGATCAAATATCAAACTATCTATTTGGCATTTAAAGACTTTTCTGGTATTATTACATTTTGATGCCATTCATGTACTTTATGATCCAATTATATGAGCTTTATTGATGTTCCTTGTTGTCTATGTTTCTTGAAAATAACAAATCATCTCTTCTTGTAATATAGTTACTTACATGCCATCTCCCCCATTAGAATGTGAGCTTCTTCAAGATAGTATTTTTTGCTTTTGTTTTTTTTTCTAGTGCTCTAAGTACTTACACATTGTCTGGCATATATAAGTACTTGTTAACTGTCTTGGAAAGTATGCAGGAATTATTATTCAGAACATCTAAATTCAAATCCTGACTCAAAATTCACTACCTGGGCAAATCACTCGATATCTTTATGCCTCTGTTTCCTCATCTCTACAAGGGAGCGAATAATAGAACTTGACTCACAAATTTATTAAACCCTTGATTCCCAGAATAACCAAAAATCCAAAAAGTAGAGATGAACACTATTAAGCTTATTTATGCTTCAATCTTTGAAGAATTTTCATGATGGAATCAATATAAATGAAAAGGTTAAAGGACAATATGAGAAAACATATAAAACACTTTGTAAACTTTAAAACAGTATACAAATGTAAGAAATTATTAATAATCAGTTCACTTTAAATAAGATTGATTTCATTCATGAGTTTCTTACTTATATGTCAGTTTTAGACTTTTTAATTGCTGTTTTCTTCTGATAATTCATGATAGAATCTTGAATGAAATATTTAAACTGTTACAAAAATGAGATCGTTTACGCTTTTTTGCCATGTTTTAGTAGACTATTTTCTCTAATATCAGTGCCTTGCTTTTAGGAAACAGGGACAAAATTGCTTGTCACATTTTGAACTCTGAAAAATTTTCTAAAGTCTAGCTAATTCCCACTACAACCAAGAATCTGAAAAGTAAAGGTTGATATTTTTGTGTTTAATTGTGTTTCAATCTTTAGATAACTTTTATAATAGAATGACTATATATGAACAAGTTAAAGGTATTTTAACTTCTGCATTTTTCTAATGAAACTAAATAAAATATCATTAAAATCAATCTTTCTCACCTGTCTAATCAGGAGTTCATATTTAAATGGGGCATTACAGTTTTAAAAAATCAAACTCTGTGAAGTAGGTGGTGTAAACATTATTGCAAGTTTAGATATGGGGAAATGAACACAGAGATAGAGTCAGAACTAGAATAAGAGCTTTACTCAAAGAGACCATCATTAAGTATTTATTAAACACTAATTACATGTCGGGTAGTATTGTACAAACTGGCAATACAAGGACAAAGATGAAAGTCTGGCCTCAAAGAATTTGCAAAAAATTAATACCTGCAATCCTTCTGCTAGTTAGCAACTGAATTGTGTTGCTAGCAAGACTAGTCACTTAAAATGTGAAAATAGAGCAACTAATCCTCACCTCTCATGCAGCAAACTATGTCCTAATTATGTACTATATTTTGACAACAAGAATTATGAAGATTATGTGTGGGTATATCTCATGTTGCTTGACTAAGGCACCAAAATTGCTACTCATGGCTCTGCTTACAGAGGAAAAGAGAGTTGCTGCAGTTCAAATTTGGTGAACTGGGATGAGAATAGGGGACTAGAACTGTGATTTCACTGGGGTAGGGAATTCCCAGGTGAGAAAACTCCTTCTACCAATGTAGCTCAGTATTTCTTCTTAAGCTGAAAGTCTTAGAAAAATTATCTGGGCACTGAAAGGTTAAATGATTTGCCCGGAGTCGTGCAGCCAATATTTGCCTTCATATGAAGTCTTCATGCCTTCAAGGCCATCCCTAGCCACTACATTGTACTGCTTCCCCCAAACCCACACTTCTAAATCACTCCAGTGACCCGGACAACATAAAGCTGTTTTGTTTTTTGCTTTTTTTAAAATCTTGTCATTCTCACTATAATCAATTCCAGTTTAAAAAAAAAACACGATAGCAAATAAGCATGGTTTCACATAGAATCTTCATTATCTCCTTCCTCTGCAGCTGAAAGACTGATCATAGCATGAGACTCAGTACTCATTATAGGTGAGTATGTTTTAATAACATCATCACTACTTAAGAGCACTTATACCCCCTCATTACCTAATAGCAGAAATAAACAGAGGTATATCATGTGGAGGTACTGGCTATAAATGGCTCAAGTTCTTCATTATCCTTTGAAGTAGGAAGAAACTAGAACCATACAGCTAGGAAAAAGGGAAAGAGTATGAGGAATATTTTTCCCATTGTTTTTTTTCAATTAAAAAATCATAAATAGCATTGTTGTGATCTTGGTCTCAGATTATGGAAACAGAATTCAAATCCTCTCTCTTGTCTACTCTACACATGGACAATTTACTCTACTTCCCAGGTCTTTAAGGTACTTTTCAAAGACTACACAAGGGTTGAGTCACCAGTATACACAGGTAAAGAAAATTTCTACACCAGTAGTTGTCCAAGCCAGAGTAATAACAGATCTGGACAAAATAAAACTATCAGTACAGCTTAAACCTTTCCTAGTTTATTCTCACTCTATTGTTGCCAATATGGACATCTACAACAAGATAGATGCTTCTAGCAATGGACTTTGAAATGACAAAAGAAATCAATGTTTAAAATGGTAATTTCCCTAGTTTACTCTAGTTTTCCTCCCTACTTGTAACTTTAAATTCAATTGATCAGAAATATATGAATTGATTTTGGCTTCAGAGTTGCACAGTTAAATTATTCGGACTAAAATATTCTTCAGGTCCTCCAATATCACTAACTTCATGGCAAGAACAGATGAAGGGATATCATCGGATAGCTGAAGGGTTGAAGTTCGATCCATTATACATGTAAAATAATGGTCAAGTCACTCCAGCTCTCAAAGTTCCAAACAATTATCTAATGCTACTAATTTTAAAAGGATCTGATTGTCTAGATCCATGGAGGGAGTTTCTACACAGAGAGTTCAAATATAAAAAAAATAATCACGCTTATTAACCTCCTCCTTCCCCAAAAAATAATTGGGAGTGAAAATATAGATTAAATTAGAACATGGTACTTACTATGCTAGAAGTGAAGAACAAAAGATGTAGGTTTGGAAAGCAGGGAAAGAACTTTTGGGGGTACCCTATGAAACCCCCACATTTTACAAGCAAGAAAGGAGAGATCCAGAGAGGTCATTTTATTAGCAAATTACAAATGTATTTATGTATTTTTGTAAACTCCCTCTTGAATTTCCAAGTACTAAGACTTTTCTGTCCATTCACATAGACCATTTCTTAGAACATATTTTTAAAAATGGGCTTTTTGAGAGTCACATTTTGAGAATAAATATTAGAGCACATAATTAGGGGCAAGAAAACAACTCAAGTATGTCATTAGGTGAGGTGGTTACCAGCACTACAACATCAGAACAAAATTCTCCTCATAATACATTTGTCACACTGTGTTTGACATAAGAGGATTAACAATGCATCTGTATGTAATATATGCATAATATACACATACCTTGTATATATATATAGATGTGTGTGTATATTCTGTATATTATATATATATATAATATATATATATATATTATATATATATATATATAGTCACTCATTAAATATAAACATTCAATGCTTTCTCACTCTCATGTCTTTGCGTATCTTGTTTCCTGTACCTGGAATGCTGTATCCTTTCCCCACATGCTCCCAACAAATGTTAGGAGTCTCAAATGTTGAAACTCAGCCTTCATGGTTCTGCTTAAATTCTATTTTCTTCACATCTTCCCTGATTGCTTGGGTGGAAATGATCATTCATTTCTCTAAATTTCATAGTAACTGATTCATACTTCTTTTATGCATAGCTAAATTCTACTTCCTAATGAGCTTATTTTTTGTATGTCTGCTCTTCTCTAAAAGATTGTGAGCCCCTTGAGAGTTTTCTTATTAACTTTGAATTACCATTTGCACCCAGTAACAGTGCATTGAATAAACTGATAACTTAATAAATATTTGCTGAACACAAAAGTAAATGAAAGAATGAGGCTTTACCAAGGAAGAGGGAGAGAATGATGATATAGACTAACATTTATGGATATTTTAAGGTTCGAAAAACAAGCTGGATATAGATATAGATATTACTTCATTAGATTTTCAAAACAATCCTGTGAAGATGCTGCTATTAGTCCCATTTTCTGGATGAGGATATTGAGACTTAGAGAAATGGAAAGATTTGAACTCAGGTCTTCTTCACTCCATGTTCAACACTCTATCCACTATGCTTCATTATTTTATCATATAAAGAGAATGACTATTTCTCTATTAAGAGGGAGGAAAAGGAAGGAAGGAGAGAGAAAGAGAGAGAGGAAGGGATGAGGCAGGGAGGGAGAGAGGGGGAAAAAGAAAGAGAGAAAGAAAGAAAGAAGGAAAGAGACAGAGAAAGAAGGAAGGTAAAGAGAAAGAAAGAGAAAAAGGAAGGAAGGAAGGAAGAAAAAAGAAAGAAAGAAAGAAAAAGGAAAGAAAGGAGAAAAGAGTGACCAATTTTTCTTTCAGCAAAGCAGTGTTATTTAAGCCCCAGCTACACGCTTTGCTCTATCTTGTTCCAACTTGAAATTTCATTGATGCAATAAAGTTCCTTCCATCAATGGAGAGTAGTAACTTATAATTTACAGTCTAAAACAATGACCCAGGGCACTGAGTGGTTAACTGATTTCCCCATGGTCATGCAGCTCATATATATATATATATCAGAGGCAGAACTCAAACCCAGGTCTTCAAGATTCCAAATCTGGCCTACTGTCCAGTTTGCCACTCTCTCAGATTTACGTGTCCAATGGAAATTAATGGTACTATGAAACTGACCTATTCTGATGCATAGTACTTTCATCCACTGATCCATGATTACTGATCCTAGCCATCACAAGGACACCTTAGTACATTGTGCTGAACTGGCCTGATAGAAATTTTCCATCAGGCCGGAATTCTTATTTATGAAATGACTCAGCCTGAGCTGCAGACTTAAACTTTAAGATGTCTTTAATTGCAATTTTATCACTAATTACTGTACCCCTGTTTGGGGAGACTTTCTCACTGTGAAAATAAAAACAAAGTTTTTATTATTACACCTTTTCCCAAGAGTTAAAGCCTGATGATGTTTTTCATTGTATTATCAGCTTTCTGTCTCAAGAGTTTTAATTTTCAAATTGCTCAGAAATCTCATTCAAATAAACATAATTCAAATAAAAATAAAGTTCCTTGGCTTTCTTAAAAACGAGAATTATAGAAATCTTAATCTGATACAGGCTAGTTATACAGTTGCAAATCTAATCAATGCAAAATCAGTCTGTTACATCTTTCTCTCAAGGGACACTTAAGAAACATATTTATGACTTTTAGAAATTATAATTACCTTGTCCCCTATGGAAGTGCTGCCTATTTTCTGGAAAAAAATATGGATGACTCAAATACTAACTTTATAAATAATGGTATTTTCTTTTCAGAGAGATGCTCTCAAAGGGCTCTGGTACTGGAATCAAGGAAGTTCTCGACTGGAATTCTTGCTCCAACAAATCAGCTTGTCAAGACAAAACTAACTGGGCAAGGGGAAGGCCTTTGGAAAAGACCTCAATCCTCACAAGGACCTATGAGGGCAAGACAGAGTCCAGGGAACATGTGGGGAGGCCCCTGAGGAGGCTTCTACCATCAGAGAAAGTAGGGCATGATCAGGACAAGCAGTTACCAGAGAATGAAACCTACCATCTGATAGCTTCATATTAACTAATGCTTCTCATTAACCAGTTTCCAAGCTAAGTTGTGTATCTATACCTACTAAAGATAAAGACTGTTAACACCTTCTACGTTTTGGCACCCTGTAGAAAAGTTCTGTGACTAAACCCTGAATCCTAGTTATGACTCTGAGTCATGTAACATATTTACCTAACCCCTGTTTCCTCAAGTGTAAAATAGGAGTAATAAAATTCACTTATCTACCTTGCAGGGAGGTACACTTTGCAAAATTTAAAGTGCTATGTAAGTGTGAGCTAATATTGTTTCCAGCTAAGCTTCTCATTTTGTGATCACTTCAACATTTATTTATTCCATTTATTTTTAGCATTAGGGAATGTTTTCAAGGCTACGATAAAATTTCCATCGCTGCTTCATTTAATTTTACTACAAACCATGCCATTGTTTATGGAATACCACTAATGGCAAATGAAGTTTCATCTATCTTTGTGAAATATCACAGCTTGTGTTGCTTGGAACTGAATATTCTAAGTAGTCATAGGAAAGCTGAATTATGATCAGTTTTCCTTTCATCTTACAAGATGGCTTACAAGGCTCCTCTTAGGATCAGAGAAGCCTCTCCGTGTATATCTGACAAAATTAAGTATACTCCATTTTTACCAAAATAATGGCTGATTAGCCTGGTACCATTTATTTATTTGTGAGATGGTATAGTGGATTAAGAACTGGTCCTGGAGTCAGGAAGACTGGAGTTCAAATCTTACCTCAGGCACTTACTAGTGTGTTCTCCTGAGTAATATAACTTTTCTCTGCATCAGTTTTCTCATCTGTAAAATGGGGATGATGATATTAACACTTACTTCCATGAAAGTTGTGAGGATCAAATGAGCTTGGTAAAATGCTTTGCAGACCTTTATATACTATACAAATATTAATTATAATTATTAAGATGACTGCATTGCTTTACACAAGTTCGGCTCTATAGTAATCACCTAATAAATGATTGTGGACTGATAATCAAATGATTAATCAGATTATTTAGACTAGTTTAACAGGCAAATCAGATCAATCAAGACCAACTGATTGTGCAGTAATTAACCCAATCTACAATATTGCCTACGGTGTAGCAATGTTAATTATGACTTTGTTTCATGTTAGGTAGAACAGGAAAACAAAAGAAAAGAAAACCCCTTGATTTTTAAGCTTTAACATTAAATTTATATGACCTTCCCCACTTTAAAGCTCCATGAATTTTCATCAGTGTAGGTACTTCCTTCACTTGTACAGATTGCCACCATTCTATGGCTTAGTAAATAGTTTTAATGAGTTTGTGTGACCAGAGTATTTATTAGTCAGTGGCCTGCCTTCCAGTGATGAACTCTCCGTACTTAACTAGGTTGGTTCTCAGATGGCAGACAGGGGCTATACTTGAAGCTTTACAGCTTTGACAGGACTTGATTATCTTTTACTGAAATGTGTAACTCTCATTTAGGAAGCTCTTTCTATAGATGTAGATGGCAACTCTTCAGTACCTTTTAGTGTGAAAGAGTTACTTAGGTGCTGAGAGGGTAAATGACCTACCCAGGGCCACACAGTCACTATGTGTTAGGTCTTCCTGACTGAAACCAACTACCCATCCTCTACACAAAATAATACTAGAAGGCTTCATAATTTCCACTTTTATGGCATTTTAATATTTCCATAGTATTTCCTCACAACAGTTCTTTAGAGGCAAATTACTATGCCTAGTTTACAAATGAAACTGCATGGAAGAGGTTAAATGATGTGCCCCTGAGGATATAGCCAGGAAGCATAAGATTAGAATTTATATCTCCAGACTACAAGTTAAATGCTTTCTGCTGTTCAGCTTTTATTTCAACAAATGTTACAATTCAATTCAGTTCAATTCAGTAAACATTTATTAAGTATCTACTGTGTGCAGGCATTGTACAAAGCCCTGGGGATACAATCCAGGGAAAGACAGCCCCTGCATCCTCAAGGAGCTACAATCTAAAGCAGAGAGAAAAGACACAAAAGGAATAAAGAAATGGGGAGATGGAGACACCAGGGGGTACCTGGATAGGGGCATCTGCTTTGCACTGGAGTTGAACTCAGTGCAGCAGATGGAGAGTAGAGGGAGCTTTGAGACCAGTTCCTGCCCTCTATAAAAAAAGGCTTTTAGAGGGCTTTGGTACTCCATCCTCTAGCCCTCCAATCAGAGGGGAGAGGAAGTGATATCAATCAAGGCTTGATTAACCCACGGTGATGAGATTAAAAGTAATAAATTTAATGCAGGAGGGGGCATCTTGTTCCTTGGACTTGATACCAAGCTGAGCAGCAGACAGAAATTGGTACTGAACATTTTAGAGCTTGCTCTATGTTGGGAGTGAGGAGGGGAAGGAATCAGTCCCTCCTACAAAGGATCTATTATTCTATCCTTCTACTATGTCATACTGCCATCTCTAGAACTCCATTTAAAAGTCATGATCCCATGGTTAGGTATGGTGGCTCACATCTATAGTTTCTCCTACTGGGGAGGCTGAGACTAGTGGATCACTTGAGCTCCTAAGCTCTTAGCTTCATTAGGACGAAATTAGATGTCCACATCAATACAGTGACTCCCTTAGGAGCACGGGGGAAGAAAGGGAGCAAGTCAAAAGCTTTCACAGCAATTAATCGTAGGATCTGGGACATAAGTGACCCCTGAAATTCTAGCCTGGGAAGACAGGGACAACCAGTCTCAAATAATTAAGTAGGCAGATGAAGACAGAGAGAAATAGAGACAGACAGAGAGAGATGGTATAGACAAATAGAGATAATTTTTAAAAGAATAAAAAAATTATGCTCTGATAAAGAAACTGGTAAAAACGGATGTCTCTACCATTAGAATGTAAGTTGTATGTTGGTAGAACTTGTCAGTCTTATTTTATTAATTGTGAGTGTCCCTTCAAAAGAAAATTGAGCTGTGAGAAAGCAAGAATTACAACATGACAATGTCAATAATATTAGATTTATTGTAATTCATGTTCACTAATGATATTGTCCTAAAATTTTCTTTCTGTGTTGTATCTTTCCCTGGTTTAGATATTATGATTTAGTCTCATAAAATTATTCCACTTTTTTCTCCATTTTTAAGACTAATTTCTGAAGGATGGATTGATTTCCCCAAATTACCAATGATTTCTTAACTGTCCAATCTGATGTTATTTTCCTAGTCCTCATATCATTTTTGTCCCATTTTTAAGACTTGGTAGAATTGACCACTAGATACCTTTTCCTCTACAGACTTTCACGGTACTGCTCTCTTCTGATTCTCCTACATGTCTGAAGTCTCCTTCTCAGTCTTCCTTGCTGGCTTATCATCTACTTCATGACCCCAAGGATCTATGCTAGACCTTCTTCTCTTCTTCCTTCATATTGTCTGTAACTTCATCAGTTCTCATTGAATTTAACTAAAATCTCTACATTAATGACCCTCAGAGTGTATATACCCAACCTCAGCCTCTTTTCTGAGCTTCAGTCCTAAATCTTTAATTGCCTATTGAAACCTTTAAACCAAAAGTCCTAGAGACACATCTCTACCTTAATATGTCCAGAATGAAACTCATTATTTCTCCTACCAAATCCCAGCTTTTTACAAATGTCTCTATTTCTATTGAAGGCATCACCATCCTTTTCAGTTTCCCAGGGTTTTAACTTCAGCATTATCCCAGATTCCTCATGCTCCCTCACCACACCTATACTAATCAGGTGCTAAATATTGCCATTTCTACCATCACAACATCTGTAACATCTGACACCTTCTTTATACTCTCAAAGCCACATCTCGGTTAGTTCAGGCTCCCATTACGTCTCACCTAGAATATTGTAATAACCTCACAATTTGTATGCTTGCTCAAAACTTTAGCCACTCCAGTTCATCCTACATGATGATACCAAAGGTCATTTTCCTGAAGCACAAATCTGCCCATGTGACTCCCCTACTTAACCAATACCACTGGCTTCTTATTGCCTCTAAGATAATACAAAACTTCCTGCTTAACTTTTAAGCATTCATAATTTGACCCCAAATTATCTTTCCAGACTCAATGAGCTTTTTGGAATATTCTGCAATCCAATCAGACTGGTCTCTCTCTGCTCCTCCCATCAGGCATTTTATTTCTAGTCTCTGTGCTTTAGTACGATTCATCCATCTTCCTACAATATGCTCCCTTCTTACCTCTGCCTTCCTTCGAGACACAATTCCAGTATTACCTTCTGCATGAAACCTTTCCTGATCCCTTCCAATGTTAGAGCCCTCCTTCCCAAACTACCTGGTATTTACTACTTTGCTCACGTTTGTATTATATTTATTCATATCATTTGTATTTATTCAAATATGTATGTTTGGTTTGTATGTATTCATTTCATATTTATACTATATATACTTCCATATATATTTATTGCCTTTCTCTATTAAAATATAGGCTCCACAAGAGTAGGAGTTGTTTCACTTTTTGAACTTGTATCCCTGGATGCAGGACAGCGGTTGTCATAGGTATCTTAGGTGCTTAATACTTGTTAATTGATTCGCTATTAATGGCAATTAAATGGATCCTTGCTGAGCATTGCATAGGTAACTTTGGAAAGACCACAATAAAACACTGTCAAGGGTCAAAAACCTTCAAACCTCAAAGGGCTGTTTTTGGAGTTTATCTACAAGGCATAAGCACTTAATAAAAGCTTATTAACTGACTCACTGACTGACTACATATTAATCCTTAAATATGCAAACAAGAAAGGAAAATAATCTTTCTTTAGTACTTTGTTTTTTGATTCACATAACAGTAAATCCTCATGTTCTGACTCATCAAATTTAAATAAACTTGAACTCTAAGGTTATAGCTCAATTTTGTCTATGGAAAGTCACTACAGAATTTTGCCTAAATGCCAATATCATTAGGATTCCTATTCATTAGTCTTGAAAAACCTTCTAAAATAGTTTTCTTCATATTTATAACTATATAACTACTAAAACTGATTAATAGGACCTTCTCCACCCTGTAATACATGCATTTTCCCCCTTTTTTGCATAAGGAAAGTCTCAACCTATAATTTCATTCGTATATGAAATCTAACATAAAAACTTCTTCCAGATAACTCCTCTATAATTTGTAGGCTTAGACCTCTATCCACCACACTACCTCTCAGTGATAAATAGAATAAAACTATTTTCTTTTGTCTAATAAATTTTAATACAATATAGAAGTTGTAGATTGAATACTGGTCTTGGAGGCAGGAAGGAGAAGGTAGCAAGTCTTTGAAACATCTGTGTGTTTGTGTTTGTCCTTTGTTGCCTAAGAAGACCATGCCATCAGAGAAATGATGACATGACTTGCACTTGACTGTTTTGAGTGAGGGAGGGCTGTGCAGGTCACCAGCCTCACTTCTCCTCCAGAGCCATCTGAATCCAGTGACCAGATATTCATCAAGATGACTAGAGATGACCCAGAATGAGGCAGTTGGGGTTAAGTGACTTGCCCAAGGTCACACAGCTAGTGAGTGTCAAGTGTCTGAGGTGAAATTTGAACTCAGGGCCTCTTGACTCCTACACTGATGCTCTATCCACTGTACTACTTAGTTGCCCCTATCAAACACCTACTATATGCCAGGCACTGTGCTAAATGCTTCACAGTTATTATCTTATGTGTTCCTCACAACAACCCTATAAGGCACGTACTATCATTACATTCATTTTACAGTTGAGGAAACTGAGGCAGATGGAGATTAGGTAACTTGACCAGGGTTATGCCCATAGGAAGTATCTGAGACTGGATTTGAACACAAGTCTTTCCGACTCCTGGCTGAGCCCTCCATCCATTGTCCCAACTACATGGCTCTAGGGTTCAAATGCGATATGTAATACTTATTAACTTTGTGACCCTAAACAAATCTTTGGACAATTCTCTAGTAAATCATTGATGAGATTTTTTTATATATTGATGAAGGAAGTTCCTATATAAACAGTCTCCCATGCTGAAAAATAAAATCAGATTGTTCCTGTAATCATGTATAAATTTTAATGAGAAAATTCATGAAAAAGAAATAGAAAATAAATAATGCTGAAGAGATTTTTTTCAAGCTAAGTTGCTGTCAATTCATCCACAGGACTTGAGCATACAGAAGCACAAGATTGTATAGTAAGAATATATGCTTTCAGTTTTGAATTATCCATATTCCATACCAGCAGACATATTTTGTCAGGTAAATTCAGAGATCTTTAGTTTTATTTTTTGTTTGCTTTTTTCTTACCTTTATCTTTTCCATTGCAGTTGTTTTTCTCTCCATAAAAACATTTTAAATCACTTAAAAGTGCTTGTGATCAGCAAGGGATAAATATCAGAAACCTTGCTTTGTGTGTAAATGAGCAGGTTGACAATAGAGCTACACTTTTTTTCATACATGAGCAATGGTATTTTTCACATATCAGGATGAAAATTCAACAAATTCTATTCTTTCTGGCATAATAAACTAAGAATTCATTTCTATGTGTGTGTGCACGGAAATGCATAATATATACATACAAACAGATTTACACATATATACATATGCACATATGTACACACATGTGTGTACATATACATATATAAATACACATGTATAGATACATGTGCATATGCTTTAATAAACATAAAACTTTGCTGAAACTTTTGGGACACCCTGTACATTATCCACATTACCAACTTTTACAGATTTAGAATATACCATTATATTATTACCAAACAAAACATCATCATCAATGATTCAGAAGAGATATTAGGGAAAGGCTGGGGGAAATAGGTATTTTATATACCTTAAGAAGGGACTGAAAATTATATCTTCACATGTTTCGTAACTCACCAAGGACATTGCCCTTTTCCTGTAAAACATACAGTATATACCAATCAGAAAGTAGCACAGAAACATTATCACTGTATCATAGACTTATAACTGGAAGGGATGGACCTTTGAGATCATCTAAACCAATCCACACCCAAATAAAAATTCTTTCTACAAAACTCTTGACAAATGGTCACTTGGTCTTTGTTACAAGATCTCCAATTAAGAGAAACACCAAGTCTTCCCCTAAAACATGCCCTAATTTGTGCAAACTATAATTTTGAGGATTTTTTCCCTTATAAACATGACCAGGTTACTTTGGAAATTTTGCCTCTTACTCCTAACTCAACAGTCTAGGATCAAAAAGAACATCTAATTCTGATCATAATATCTCTTCAAATACTTAAATACCACTATCATATTCCCTGTGAGTCTTTCCTTCTCCACACTAAACACCCGTAGTCCTTTGAACAGTCCTTATACAGCCTATGCTCAAAGTCTATCACCATCTTTGTCATGTTTCTTTCAGCAGTCTCCACTTGATCAATATCTTCTTAAACTATTGTGCCCAGAACTAAACTTAACCCTCAAGATGTGCTCTGGTCAGAGTACATGACAAGCCAGGTCTATAGATGCCTCAATTCTGGGGACTATGGGCTCTCCACATGCAAGCCTAAGAATCCATTAGATATCTCAGCTGCCATATCAACACTCTGAGTCACGAATTGCCAGAGTCACTGAAACAAATTGAGAATCTCATAAAAATCAGTTGTGACGGGAATGGTGAACATGAATAAGCTGTAACGCATTACAAACAAGGACGTACAAAGGAGAAGCAGAGGAAGTCTTTAATTAGAGAAATGTCTGAGCAAAAAAGATTGACGATTCACAAGGTAAGATGAAATGAGAGCCAACTCAGCCCATGTGTTACACTGAAATCTTCATGAAATTGAAAGGAACCAGGGAAGGACACAAGCATATAAGAAACATCCCTTCTGTTGTTGTTAATTGTCCTTCATTTTCTAAAAGGACCAATGACATCACAGGGTGATGTCTTGACTCAAGCATGAATTGGATTTAAGTGAGGCAGAGTTGTAGAAAGTCATCAACCTCACTCACTCTTCCAGAGTCATTGAAGAATAGCAGCAAAACAAAAGTCAAGATGACTGATGATGGGCCAGGATGCAGTGGGTGACCTTGGCATCTTCAATGTCTGACCAAACTAAGTGCTCGACAGCACCTACTTCACCTCACTTCATGACTTTTGGAAGAAATTATTCTCATCTGACCATTCAGTCGGGGGAAGTCTTCACATGTTTGGGGCAGATACTCTCCTAACTCACTGATGGGTTTGAGTTCTATTGGTTACTTTAATCTGGTTTAGCCCATCTACCAAGATGGTTTCCTGGGATGTGGTTGCTGCATGGGCTACAACTTCTTGGAGTCATAGGTGAGACCTGAGTGCCAGATAGACACCAAAGGTGGATAAACAACCTTCAAAAGGGCTTGGTAAGTACTCACACCAGAGGTTCTAGTCTTCCTTGAACATCCCATGCACCCCATAGCCTATGTAGAATTCATAGGAAGACATGAATGACAATAGCATCGGATGAACAGGTACAGATTAATTGACTTCTGAACTGTTAGAAGGAATAGCCATATTGAAGAACTCATACAGCCCTTTAAATCCCACATTGTTGATTCACATTAAGCTTGAGTTCTACTATAAACATCAAATAGTTTTAAGATGTACTTCTATTTAGAGTGTTCCCATTTTGTACATGTGAAATTGATTTTTCCATTAACCCAAGCAAAATTTTGCCTTTATTCCTATTCAATTTAATCTTATTAGCTTTGGCCCAATGGTATATCCTGTCAACATCTTTTTAGATCCTTTCATTGATTATTTTTGTTGTCTTTCCTAGCTTTATTTAATTTGCATATTTGCTTCAAATATAACCTCTCTGGATTCTGCATTTCTACGCGTCATCGTCAAAAAATGTAAACAACTCAGGACCAAGTATAGATCACTAGGATGCTGTATTGGGGACCTTTTTCCAAGTTGATATAAAATCATATATTATGCCTGGCCAATACTTCATGGGAAATGTGACAACATTCATTAGCGGTTACTTGGAATTAAGGCGAAGTAGCCTAATGATTTTTATAGGAAATGTTGGAGAAACAAGTACAAGTTGGAGAAACCAAGATGACAGGAAAAAAGTACCATTATTTCCACTGCATCATGAAATTGGGACTTAGAGGGAAGGGTACTGACTACAAAATGCACTCCAGGTCCAAAAATTTAAGGCTTAATAGATATGAGCGATAAGGGGAGTTGCCCCACACTTTGCTTAAGGTTATGGCAAAGGGACTTTGGGATGTAGAATAGAAGGAAGCTATGGGGAGTGACTATATGAGAGGATATCTTAACCCTTAACATGCCATTAGTCATTAGAATATCTACTCCTATCAGGAGCTTGCCACCATCTTCAGTGGTGAACATCGGGTCACCATCATCAATCTTTAGTGTTACCTCTGATAAAATACAGATTCCTCAGCCTGTCATTTAAAATCCTCCATAATTTGACTCTGATCTTGGACTAGGTGATCTCTGGTTTATAGGTTTATGGGTTGGTGGTCTCCTAGTCCAATCTCCCTATTGTACAGGAAGGAGAGAAGGAAACAGGCACTTATAAAGTGCCTATTATGTATCAAGCACTATGCTAAAAGCTCTACAATTATTACATCATTTGATACTCAAACCAATCCAGGGAGGGGAAAACTATTAATATCCTCATTTCACAGTTGAAGAAACTAGGGCAAACAGAGGTTAAGTGACTTGCCCAGGGTTACCCAACTAGTAAGTGTCTGCAGTCACATTTGAACTCAGATCTTTCTGACTTGCTGTCTAGAACAGATAAGTAAACAGAAGGATAAACCCTAATATCTTCTCCAGTCCTAAACCTATGAATATACTTTTCAAGACTTGTTTCTTGTTCCTACTAATATTATTTCCCCCACTCTGTTGCAGACAAGCATATCTACTAGCGGTTCTTTTCTGTTAAATCAGACATGCTCTCACATCTCCATTCATTGCTGTTTGACTCCATGTGTGTAACACACGCCCTCCTCATTTATACCTTTTAAAATCCTTACTTTCCTCCAAGATTAAAGTCAGATACTGCCTCCTAAATAATATCTTTCCATTGGCTAGAGTGAGAAAGAAAATAGTAGATGATGGTTGCAAGATTTCATCCCTAGGTGACTCAATTGAAGATGGTACCACAGAAAGAAATTAGAAGAAAAGTCATTTCAGTGGGGGTTGGGAGGGTGATGACATTTGTTTTCAACATGATGAATGTGGATTCTTGTTGGGATGTCCAGAGGGAGCTAATCAACAGAATTTCAGTTCAGGGGCAGAACTTGAGGGTGAAAACAAATATTATAGGTTCATAAAGTTAAAATATGAAGAGACCTGAAAGGCCACAAAGATCGAGGAGGATGAGGATAGCTTTTTTTAAGTAATTGAATTTGCAAATAGGAATCCATCAGTCCCTTTAAATAGTAGTGTTGGGCACAGAAATCAGATTGCAAAAGGTTTCAAAATAGGCAGGGGCAAAGGAAACAGAAGCACCAAGTATAGACTATGTATTTGAAAAGTTTGGCAATGAAGGGGAACATAGAGATGGGAAGATAACTTGAGGGAACAGCAGGATCAAGGGAAGATGTTTCATTTTGTTTTCAGGATTCAGGAGATATAAGAACATGTGCAGGCAGGAGAGAGATACAGAGACATAGAGAAAAAGAGATAGGAGAGAAAGATAGAGAGTCAGAGAGAAACAGAGACATAGGGAAAGATAGAGAGAGAGGAGAGAAAGAGACAGAGACAGAGAGAAAGATACAGAGACAGGAAAGTAAGAGACAGACAGAGACAGAGAGAAACAGACATAGGGAAAGATAGAGAGATAGGAGAGAAAGAGAGAGACAGAGACAGAGAGACAGAGAGAAACATAAAGACATAGGGAAAGATAGACGAGAGAGGGACAGAGACATAAAAAGATAGACGAGAGACTTAAGAGAAAGACAGAGAGAAAGAGAGAGACAAACAGAGACAGAGAGAAACAGAGACACAGACACAGAGAAAGACAGAGACATATAGAAAGACAGATGAGAGAGACAGAGCAAGGATAAAAGAAAAAGAGAGGATACTGAATGAAGCTAGACACCAAAGACAGGAGGATAACAGATGGGAGTAAGGACACAAATACGAGCCTTAGATTAAGTGAGGGGGAGGGTTCTTATCCTCTGAGACTGGAATAAAAGTGGAAGATAAGTGATGATACAGAAAAATTCAAAGGAATTAAGGAGGTGAGTTGGGGAAACACAGTTAGCCTTGATGCTGTCAGTAAAAAAGGAGACAAGGTCACCTGCATAGAGATAGGGCAATGCAGGTGAAAATTGGAGCCTAAAGAGAGATTAAGAAATCAATCAGAAGTGAATAAAAAGGATTGCTGAATAGCCCTGAAAGCCCTGTGGATGTTAGCATAAATTAGCACCTGACCCAGCCAAGAAAATAGATGGTGGGGGTGCCCTGGTTCAGTGATTAACAGAACAGGGACAGTGGAAAGACAAAGTCACAAAAAGATTATGGGACAGAGAGGGAGCTTGGTTGAAATAGAGAAAAATTGTTTCAAGATCATGAAGGAGGTGAAATGAAGTTAGAATGAAAGTATGGGGTAGGAAAATATGAGGAAAAAGAAGAGACCGCAGGTCTGAACTCTTATACAAAAGTTTTGGTCAAACAAGTTTCAGACACTTCAACTGGAGCTGTAGTTAACTAGGGCCATAGCTCAAATTCTGGGGCTGCTCTGGGATTTATCCACAGACAAAAGAAACTGATCACTAAAAGGACCAGAGATGCAGACCCCATGCCTGACACTGAGCCAAAGTCATGTTCATATGTGCAATATCTTTCAGATGTAGCTCATTTCCCATCAACATGGAATGTAACTACTGAATTAGCACAACTTATGCATTCAGTGCAGTCCTTGTAGAGTGAGACCTTGTCAAAGGTTGACCTTGACATATTCCCTCTCTCATCTCTCTTGTATTTGGAAAGGGAATGTTAACTTATGCACCTATGGTTAGCAAGTTCCCACCCCCAATTATTCAGGGATAAACACCTTTGGGTACCAGACTAAGTACCACATGGATATCTCAATGGACATAGGAATGTCTAAATTCAAAGTCATTTAACCCCTCTCAGTCAGAGTTTTGTTATTTGTAAAATGGGGCCACCTACTTTGGTTTCTGTGAGGATCAAATGAAATAAAGGATATGAAGCACTTTGAAAATTTTTAAACACCATTTAAATGCTTGCTAAGGAATCTCTCTTTCCAATGACATCTTCCCATACAGTTGTCCCCATCCAACTTAAGTCCGTCGCTCCCAAGTCATAGCTTCCTTTGTTTTCTCTTTCCATTGTGCCCAGTGGAGTCCCTGCTTAATCAATACCAGCTTTCCTCCATCCTCAGTCTCTTCTTTTCACACCTCTCTTATTACAAGTGCTGTCATTCCTTCTATCATGTTTCCTAAACATCCTTCCTAACACCCTCCACAATGTCTTCCAGACCCTTCCTCTGTTACCATCACCCAGTAAACTCACTTTCTTTGAGGTTTCTCCCTATTTATGTATTTAATATTATCCAGATTCTAATTGTTGTGACCTACTAGACTCAAGATCATTTTTCCTCCTTTTTCCCAAGGACTTTGTGTAGTCTTCCACTCCAAACCAACACCTCCTTTCATATTTGGGGACTTACAACATATATGCTCATGCTCCTTCATCTTCCTAGCCTCCCATCATCTGAAATTTCTCAGTCCTCATGTCCAATACCTTCTCTATACCTTAGCTGGTCTGAGAAAAACATGCCTTAAATTTCACTATCTTCTAAAATTATGCCACCTCCTTAGTTTTGAACTCTGAAATTCACTCCTCTTTCTGCAGTCTCCTGTCCTTCCATATTTCCCTCTATGTAAATCTATCCTTCATTCTCATCACAAGTTCTCACCACAGTCTATCCATTCCCCTCTATTCTCCCAATCTATTTTTCTAGAATATCTTTCCTCTCTTCATAACATTAACCTTACAGTTCACCAGTTCAATTGGATCTTATCCATTCTTGGATACCCTTTCCCATTTGTCCAGTTACAATTAATATCTGTCAATTCCTCCCCAGCACTATTTGCCTTCTAAACTCACATTCCCAACTCTACTAATGACCACTGGAGGAGATCACACTACTGTTTCAATCAGTTCCACTACAAATTCATATTAACTTGTCTCAACTGGGCCTTCATTGCTATGGGGGAAATTTTATTCCTGTCTGATTGACCCACGGTTTTGATTCACATATCTGCTCTTCTAAGACATCTATAATTATGCCTAATCCTATTTGATTGATAAAATCAAGAGCATCTGTCATGATTTCTCTCCTCTTCCTCATTTCACATTTCCATTATGCATTTATTCTCTGGTTCCTAAATTTCTTCAGATATTTACATTTTATAGACATGCAATTCCTGGCACAGAGTAGGTACTTAATAAATGCGTGATGACTGACTGATAATGGTATATGTCCCACTATATCTAATTTGCTTCTTTTGAATGAGATATACATGGCCAGAGCCATATTCAAATTAAGGGTTTCAACTCACAAAGTCTTATTGATATCTGTTGGGTCAAATCCATTTCCTTTCATTGAAACCTAAAGGTTTTTTTTTCTAGTTATCTACAGTTGAGGATTTGTGGTTGTGGGTTTTCCTAATGGTCTCCTGTGAACTTTATGCTATTATTTTCCCTTCATTGAATTTACTCCCTATGGTACCAAGTTTAGTGTATAGGTACAAGACATTTTTTCCCTCCTTCATACATTAAAAAAAATAAGACTCTTTTGATTAGATTTGCAGGATAATCAGAATATATATTCTAACCAGTCATAGTGCTCTGTGAACTTCATCTCTGGCAAGATGTGAATCTTCTTTACGTTTTTAGTTATGATCCAAAAACCCAATCATCATTCTCAAACACCATCTTCTTGACTAGCTCTTCATATTCAAAATCCATTTTATGGAAATACAAATAATTGCACATGTATAACCCATAGCTGATTGCTTACTGTCTCAGAGAGGCAGGAGGGATAGAGTCTGGAACTCAAAACTTTTATTAAAAACATTAATAAAATCCATTTTTACTTTCCTATATCCCCTGCCTTTAATGGCAAATGGAAGGAAATAAAATTGATGCTTCTGGGCTCTTTAGTTTCTTGCCCAACACTTCACACTATTTGGAAATGTTCTCTAGATTCCCTCCAGTATTACCATTTGTTCCCATCTAAATCATCAGAAGTGCTTTGTAGTTATCTAGCATACGTATCCTCCAAAAAACTTCCATAATAATTTTCCAAAGACATAACTCAGACCATGTTGCATGTTTCAAAAATCTTTATGATCAACCATTGCTATGAAGAAAAAAATTGAAAATTGCTTCACATGGTATTTAAGACCTTCCACTGTCTGATGACATCATCTCCCTTGCCAATGTAATATTAACTACTCCTCTTTAGGGACTCTATGTTCTGGTGAAATGATGCTACTAGTCTTTCTCCGAATTCTGCAGCATAAAGGAAGGAACACTGTGTCTGGAGTCAGAGGACCTGAACTCAATCCTACCTTTAGTCATTACTATCTGTCTGTCCTTGAGTATTTAACTTCCTGAGTATCAGTTTCTGCATCCACAGAATGAAGGTGTAGTATAAAAAGACTTTTATTTTCTCATTCAGCTAAAAAGAAGTCATTTTAGGCCACCTTGCCTGCCCTCCCCATCCCCATTTCCTTCCTTTAAGAATGGATGTTGGGGCAGCTAGGTGGGACAGTGAATATAGAGCACTGGCCCTGGAGTCAGGAGGACCTGAGTTCAAATCAAATCTCAGACACTTACTAGAAATGTGACCTTGGGCAATTGACTTAATCTCAACTGCCTTGTCTTCCCCCACCAAAAAAATAATTTGATGTGATGCCATCTATGTAAAGAAGTCCTTTATGCTTCAACTGTTAAGATATGCTCCTTCCTTCCTTTTACTTGTGCTATACTTATTGATGTATAACTTGTATCTCATTATAGTCTTACTGGTAAAGTACAAGATCATTGAGGACAGGGAGGATTTGATTATCTTTTATTTCCAGAGCCTAGTTCTTGGGCATAGTAGGCATGTAATAAATGTCCTTTTAATTGTTTAACAAGCAGCTGCATGAGAATGGAGGCTACAAGAATCTGTGGTCCAAGGGCAACTTCTGAGTTTATAATCTTGGAAGTGGAAGAGTGATGATGACATCTAAAATTTGGCCAATTTTATGAGTAAAAAAAAAGAATAGAAATATGTCATGAGATATGAGAAGGCTGAACAAATGAGAGTCCAGAGCATTAGGAAGGTCATCAGTGTGAATACTATAGTCCTGAAGATAATTGCAAGGGGTGAGATGGATGGAGAATGACAAAAGACTCAGTGAGGAAAGTGAAAGAATATCTTTCTTTCAGAGGCTGATATATGGCATCAAGAAGGATTGGGAAAGGGTGGTATCAGGACAGAGTGAACTTCAAATGAGAATGAATTGCTGCATGATAGTTCCAGTAGATTTCAGAAAGTGGCAATGGTGGAGGGGAGAGGACAAAATGTATACCAACTTCTTTTCCAGGATGTATAAATCTGGGGGCAGGATCACATAAGTGGGCCACACTGAAAAAGATAGTTTAGGATATGCATTCTTTTGTGACAAGTCAGGTTACAGTTAATTCCTTGAAGTAGAAGAAGAAAAGGAATGATAACAAAAATGGTAAGAAGTAATAAATATTTGTGTCTTTAAGATTTGCCAAAAAGAATTTGCATGCACCATTTCATTTGTTTCTTACAAAAAATCTCTATATTAAATTTCAAAATACATATACCTAAGTAATAAGAATTTTTCACACCTGTCAAGTCTTATTAATGTAGCTAACAAGATATTCTCTGCTCTGAAACTTTTATCAGATAAGAATGCCTCTTTGACTGAGTTACAAAATTAATCGATCAACCAAAGACATAAACCAGATGTGGAATGGGTCTAACCAGTTTGGAAAGAACAAAGGGGTTTGAGCCTGTTGGGTGAAATCAGATGATGTAATACTACTGAAACTATTTTAAAGATCAGAGGAGGAATTCTAACAGGAAAACAGTTCAATTTATTTGCTTGAAGAGGCATATCCTTGTGTCTGTAGTAGAAGGAAGCAAGGAGTAGGATGTAGTAAGTCCAGAGGGAATGAAATAGTTTCCTTCCTCATCAGATAAGTTAAGCCAAAGATACATACATACATACATATATACATATATGTATGCATAGATGTATAAGTGTTCATGTATATATATATACATATACATATTTATAGATATATGTACATACATATGTGATAAGGGACTATTCCCCTTCCTCATCAGGTAAATTAAGACAAGGATCAATATATACATATATACACATATACATATGTATATATATATATACACACACATGCACATATACATGATAAGACACCAGATCTAATTCTAGTGACTGTGACGCACTGATTGTCAGAGAACAAGCATGATGGGAAGTTAGTTAGCATCAGAACTAAGGTGTTAAGGATCACAATGAAAGAGCAGCCAGAATAGAAGGCAAAGAACTGAGTAGGATAGGCATGTGAGTGTAAGGAGAGGTAACCAAGGAAAAGAGATTTGTGCCAAGGTAGGTGGCAGTTCTGGATGGCAGTGATTAAGGAAGTAGGAAATTGGTAATATGATAGCAAATTAATATGTGAAATTTCACCTTTCCAGAAATTGTAGCTGAAGGAAGTAATTTTCTAAGTAGTATGTACAGTCACCCTCTGAATTTCTGCTTCTTTCCCTGCGCCCTCCCAGTATGGCTGCTACTAAACCTGCCAATCAGTCACGGTTGATGATGTAACATTAACAGTCTTGTAAGACATCAATAAGTATGTGCAAATTTGATCCAGTCTGATAAACTGTATTGAAAAAAGCAAGCTTATTGGGAAGCTAATCACTCAAAAGGTGATTTGGAGCAGAAAGGACCTAATGTATGAGAGTCAAATGATTAGCTATAGCAATGCTAGAATCTAACAATGAGAAAGAATGAAACTTGACCTCTCTCAAGTAGTTAATCCCCAAAAGAAGTCAGATGAGACTTCCTGGGAAAGTCCTCCTCTCTAAAGATTATCTGTATGTTAGAGATGATTGGCTTTTCTGGGAACCTGCTGCAGAGTACTGAAAAGACACAGAAGAAAACTTGGGCTTCAATAGGTTTATGAAAATCAGCTGGAAAGTCAGATTTTATATGCCAAGATTCATTTTCTGGATAACTTTTCAGAATCACATCTATACTATAAAAAGAAAGACACTTTTGCTTTTCAAAAAGAAGGCTCAAATACTAGTATATCTATTTCCCAAAAGCATCAAAAAAGGGAAAAAGACCTATCTATAAAAAATATTTATAATGGCTCTTTTTGTACTGGTTAAGAATTGGATATACAGAGGATGTCCATTAATTGGGGAATGGCTAAACAAATGGTAGTATATGATTGTGGTGGAATATTATTGTGCTATAAGAAATGATAATCAGGGTGATATCAGGAAAACCAGGAAGACTTTCATGAACTGGTGCAAAGTGAAGTGAGCAGAACCAGGAAAACAATGTAGACAGTAACAAGTAATATTGTACAATGAAGAACTGTGAATTACAGCTATTGTCAGCAATACAGATCCAAAACAATCCCAAAGGACTCTCGATGAAGCATGCTCTCTGCCTCCAGCGAAAGAACAGATATTGTCTGAATACAGACTGAAGTGTTTTTCACTTTCTTTCAGTCTTCTTGTAAAAAAATGACATTATGGAAATGTTTTACATGATTGCACATGCATAACCTTTATTGGATTGCTCGCCATCTCAGAGAGTAAGAGGGGAGGGAGGAGAGAAGAAGATACAATTTGGAACTCAAAACTTAAAAAAAAAATGTAAAAGAAAGATTTAACCTAAAGAATGATGCTCACCAGTAAAGTGACAACTGCCTTCATTTGTAATTTTCTTTTGATTATCAGATTAAATCACACATTAAATCATTGAGAGTCAACTAATCCCACAACTATTAGACCATAAGCTTCCTGAGAGTAGGGACTGTCATTTACTTTTTGTTTTTATGTCATTCCTTTACTTAGCAGAGTGCTTGGCAAACAGGTTCTTAATAAATACTTACTGAATGGTGTAGTATTGGAGATAAAAAAAAAAAACAAAAACTACATTCCAATATTCATCTATATTTATTTTGTCATTGCATTTATTTATATTTATTGTTTATTCTTACATTATAAATGTATTTATCATCTCTCTTGAAATGGAATTTCCTTGAGGATGGGGATTGTTTCATTCTTTGTTATAATTTCTTTGTCACTCAGCATTGTGCCTTGCACACAGTATACGTTCAATAAATGCTGTTTGATATTCCCTGTCTTTGTGGAGCTAAAAATCCAGATGATGAGTGAGTGGATGGAGAAATAGGCAGAAATATTTACATGATTCACTATAATACAGGGGAAGGCCCAATAAAAGAGCTCCAATAAGTTTGAGCAAGAAACAATCCCTAGTCTAGCAAGAATCAAGAAAGAAAGTAAACATTTGTGTTTGGCCCTTAAAAAAAAGGGAATTTATCCTCTTGTAGTAATGTGGTAACAGGAGAGCTCAGAGTTCTGTGAGTCCCTTTTCAAGCAGGAGAAGCATTTTGAACAAAGATAAAAGGATAGGTCTTACATGAACTTATGTTGGATGAAGGGAACAGAACCAGGAGAATATCACACACTGTATCAGCAACATTTGCAACAATCAACTATGATAGACTCAGATCTTCTCCGCAATTCAATGATCCATGACAATTCTAAAAGACTCATGATGGAAAATGCTGTCCATATCCAGAGAAAGAACTGTGGAGTCTGAATACAGATTGAAGCATACAATATTCTCTTATTTTTTATTTTTTTGCTTTTTCCTTTTGTTCTGATTCTTCTTTCACAACATGGAAATATGTTTAATATGATTGTACATGTATAGCTTATATCAGCCTATATAGCCCCAAATTGGGAAAGCAGGAGGGAATGGAAGGAGAGAGAAAAAAATTGAAACTCCTAATCTTATAAAAGTGAATGTTGAAAATTATCTTTACAGGTAATTGGGAGAAATTAAATACTTTAGTTGGGGAGGGGGCAGGATAAAAAGACAGGAGATGGGATACAAATGAAAAAGGCCAAAGTTGATAGGTCGCTTGCACACCAACTGTTTTCTCAGTGTCCAGTACTGAAGCTTACAGATTCAAGGAGGTAAAAAGCCAATTCTCCAGAGGAGAGGTAGACTTTTTCCCAAAGTCCTTAGCATTTTGAACATAAATGAGTTTTCAACATATTGGATTTTAAGCCATTTAAACTTCTAAAGGTCTATATTTTAATGCCAAGAAGTCAACAGCACCAAAAAAGGAGTGAGGGAGTAACAGAAGGAAGAAAACACAGACCAACGCAAGTGTGAGAGTGAAATCAAAGCCCTTTGGACTTTGCCAACCATACCTAAATATGAAAAGTAAAAAATATAGCCATGTAGAAAAGACAATGACTGTACCCCTTCAGATTAGTTCTATTTCCCTGCCTTTTTCCCACTCTGTTCCAAAAGTTAGAGCCGATCCTGGAACTTTATAGACAATAAATGTCTGTTAACTGACTAACTGACCTTCATGAGAATTCAAAGAGCCATAGAGTTGGAAATCTCTAACCCTGAACCCAGAGCTATGACTAAGTAGAGTCTAGATTTTATAACATAATAATAACTAGAATTTAAAAGTTTGCAAAATGCTAAGCATATATTATCTCCTTTAATCCTTATAGAAGTCTAATGAAAATGTGATATTATAATCCCCATTTTAAAGATTAGGAAACTGAGGCTGAGAAAGATTAAGTGAGTGATCTAGGGTCATACAACTAATGAATGTCTGAGGCAGGATTGGAATTCACATCTTCCTGATTCCAAGTTTAGGGCTTCAGCTCCACTTAGTAGCCTACTGTCTGCCATAAGCAGAAGTAAAGTTGCCTAAAAAGATACCAAAAAGGTATTATAATAATGAAAAGAAGCGAGTCTGCGGGTACTAGCTACCTAGCACCAAGTATCTCTACTCTTTGTTTTAAAGAGCTTAGCATCTAGAACTAAGAACCTGCTGGTGGAGATGAGAAGTCAAGTAGCAGGGTCTCTGAAGTGAGCAAGACAATGGTAGAGCCTGAGAAGGGACTCAGGTATTAAGACTCCATAATGCAGTGTTCTTCCACTGTAACAAACCACTTACACTGCAGCTGATGTTTGACAGGTAATACCTCTGTGTAGATCACACTTTATAAGGACATGAAATAAGAAACCAAAAGGAATGCAATTTAGCCTGAATTACTAAAGCTGAATAAGAAAGAACATGACCTCAATTAACTAATGGTTCATTTCAAGAAAGAAACTAGTTGCTCTCAAATGATCTTTACTTTACATATGTAGCATCATAGAAAAGTTTTCACTGTGGAGAACGTGGGATACCAATAATAAGCAAGTAAATATTACCTATATGGAGTAGTCAAGCATATTTAAAGATAAATACAAATTATACATGAATAAACCAGTCACAATACCAAATCAAGTGAACTGGGAATGCTTTATGGTGGTCCATGGGCAGCTAGGTGGTGCAGTGGATAGAGTACCAGTGCAGGAGTCAGGAGGACTTGAATTCAAATGTCACCTCAGACACTTGACAATCACTAGCTGTGTGACCTTGGACAAATCACTTAACCCCTATTGCTTTATCCTGGGTCATCTCCAGGCATCCTTATGAATACCTGGTCATTGGATTCAGATGGCTCAGGAGGAGAAGTGAGGCTGGTGACCTCCACAGCCCTCCCTCACTCAAAACAAAGTCAAGTGCAAGTCATGTCATTATTTCTCTGATGGCATGGTCTTCTTTGGCAACAAAGGAAAAACACAGATGATGGCCCATGATTGGGGCACCTGCTTTTCTAAAATTATAAATAGCATCTTTTATCTCAGTACTAAAAGGAATGGCAGGAATAATCCAATAACCAAAGACTTCAGCTGACATCAGAAGCCAGAAGAAACAAGAACTCCACAGACTGATGACCACTGGGGTTTCTCTTGGTCATGGACAGTGATGCTCACATGACTGCTGGAGAAATATTGAGGAGAGACTAGTCAAATGAAGCAGTTTACAGAAAAAGAAAAACTATGTGTCCAACAGAGACTTTCATCATATTACCAAAAGACAACTGCAACCCTTTAGCTCCAAGGGCATAAGTTATAACTCCTCTTGAATGGCAGGCCATGTTTTTTTATGTTTCCCCTGTTCATAAGAAGTCTCCATGTGTGTGCCCTTCTATACAAGCACCCTGGTCACAAATTCCCCACCTTGGATCCCACTCCAAATGTAGGTCCTGGCATGTTTGCCTCCTGTAAACTTTTCCTACATGTGCACACTCTTCCTATTGATGTTATGTCTACTTGTGGGAGAATGTGTCATGGGTTTACTGGAGATATATGTTATTAGTACTTTGGTTATAATATGATTTCATTAAATTCCTTTTGTTTGAACCAATTGTGTCATCTGTACGACTATGAAAGGTAAATGCACTGATGGAGGCTTAGGAACTAAGCTTTTAGTACATGAGGTAACATGGTGTTCCTTGACGCAGAGGAATCCATTCCTGAAATACTCTGCTCATGAATTAGTATGCCTTCCAGGTGTAAAACAAAGAAATACACTGGGACTTGTATCTTTTCCAATATTACTATCAGTTACTATATGAAACAAGGAAGAGCAATGGACAGAGGTTTTCCTACCGCTTACATCTGAGGATGAAGAATGGTTAGTAGATTTATAAACCTGTCAAGTTTGCCAGATGAATGAAATCAACAGAGTGTTGTATGACTTAGATTCACCCTAGTTAAGACTGTGTGCCATCAAAAGGATGGTGATGAATTAATTGTGACAAAGGTTCCAAATTATTTAAAATTTAAAAAAATAAATATTTACTGAGTGCTTCCTCTGTTTAATCTACTGTGCTAGGGGTTTAAAGGAACACAAACATAAGTACGGCACAGCTCCTCACTTACAATCTGATAAAGGAAAATAAGGATAAAGGCCATCTTTGTAGCACTTCACATGTAATATCTGATTTTAATCCTCAAAATAACCCTGTGAGATCATTCTAGTAATGCATTCATTTGACAGGTGAGAAAAATTAAAGCTGAGAGAGTTTAAGTGACTTACTCAGGTCACAAACCTAGTAAATGCCTGAGATAGAATTTGAACACAAGTCTTTCTGACATCAAGTCCCTTACTCATTCTATTAATTCAACTGGCAATGAATTATATAAACAACATATATATACATTTCATAATAGAAAGAGAAAGAAATTATATGCAATATAAAGGATGTGAACAGGGCTCATGGAAGAAGCAACCTTTAAATGAGACTTATCTTGGGAAATAGAGAAGCTTTTGGAAGAGGAAGGAAGGGAGGAAGAAAGAAAGGAAGGAAGGAAGGAAGGGAGGGAGGGAGAGAGGGAAGGAGGAGGGAAGGAGGGAAGGAAGGAGAGGGGGAGGCAGGGAGGAAATGAAGAAGGAAGACTGGGAAGGAGGAGGAAAAAATGGGAGAGAGGAGGTTTTGGAAGAAGAAAGGAAGGGAAGAATCTCCTATGATGCTCATCACATTGCCTATAAAATAGGTGCTTTTATCTTCATTTTATAGTTGAGAGAACTGAGGCAGAGGTTAAATGATTTGCCCAGGGTCACATAGTTAGCAAGAGTCTGAGACTGGATTTAAATTGGAATCTTTCCTGACTCCTAGCCCCCTCCACCTAGAAGTTTCTAAATGAATGAAGAAATATTCTGATTAGAACAGCTATCATTAACAAAGGCATGGAGGAAAGTATAGTGTATCATAGGAAAACTGATAGCAGACCAGTTTTTCTGTAACATAAGATGCGTATAGTTAGGGGAGAATCTTCAAAAGGGAGAATGACATGTAGACATCAAGGGAAGTTGAAAGCCATACAACACATTATTTTTGTGTATCCGTTTGGATCCATCATTCTGCCCACTTGAGAAGAGACTTTTTACAAAGTCTGAAAGGTTCCATGGTGAATGTCATAAAGTAAAAGCGCATGGTATTTGGGAGAAGTGTATTTTTCTACCTATCTATCTATTAGCTATAGATAAAATTAGGAATTTTCAATGTTTTAGTTTAAATTTGATCTTTTTTTGAATGTTTATAAGTTTATGTTTTTAAATGAAATAATATCCTTATGTCATGGAAAAATCCATAACTAGTTTAATGAGAAAAACCAAATGCAACAGTTGAAATTGGAATAAACAAAGACACAAACAAAATATTAAGTAGAAGAAATGTTAAAAAGCAAATACTCAACTGCAGAAAAATATGATCCAAAATATTTATCATTGGGACTTATAGGGAGAAGAGAAGACTATTGGTTGTATATGAATGTTTCAAGTGAAAATGATATAAAACCTAATGAATTGAAATGGCTTTAATAAATAAATATAAATGACATCTTAAAAATGAATATGATAAAGAAACAAAGCTATCTCTTTGCAGATGATATGATGATATACTTAGAGAATCCTAGAGAATCAACTAAAAAGCTACTTGAGATAATATACAACTTTACTAAAGTGGCAAATATAGAATAAACACACATAAATTATGAGTATTTCTGTGTATTACTAACAAAACCCAATAACAAGAGATAGAGAAATTTCATTTAAAGATACTGTAGATACTATAAAATATTAGGAGGCTACCTGCCAAGAGAAACCCAGGAATTATATGAACACAATTACAAAATGCTTTTCACAAAAATAAAGTCAGATCTAAATAATTGGAAAAATATCAGTTGCTCATGGGTATGCCTAACTAATATAATAAAAATGACAATTCTATCTAAATTAATTTACTTATTATAAATTAATTTACTTATTTAGTGCCATACCAAACTAACAAAAATTATTTTGTGGAGCTAGAAAAAGAGTAACAAAATTCATCTGGAAAAACAAAAGGTCCTGAAAATAAGGGAATTAATGAAAAGAAATGCAAGGGAAGTGATCTAGCCATACCAGATCTAAAACTGCATTATAAAGCAGCAATCATCAAAACTACTTGCTACTGGGTAAGAAACAGTGATGGATCAGTGGAATAGGTTAGGTAGACAAGGCAATGATAATAGTAATCTATCATCTGATAAACCCAAAGACTTCAGTTTCTAGGATAAGAACTCATTATTTGATAAAAACGGCTGGGAAAACTGGAAAATATTATGACAGAAACTAGTTGTAGTCCAACTTCTTACACCGTAGACCAAGACAAGGTCAAAATGGGTACATGATTTAGACGTAAAGGATAATACCATAAGCAAATTAGGAGAGCAAGGAATGTTTTAACCATCAGATTTATGGAGAATGGAAGAATTTATGCCCAAACAAGATAGAGAGCATCATGAAATGCAAAATGAACAATTTTGATTATATTAAGTTAAAAAGGTTTTGTCCAAACAAAGTGAATACAATTAAGATTAGAAAGGAATCAGAAAGCTGGGAAACAATTTTTATAGCTAGTGTCTCCAACAAAGGCCTCATGTCTCAAATATATAGAAAAAATATAAGAATATTAGTCTTTCCCCAATTGATAAATGGTCAAAGGATTTGAGCAGGTAATTTTCAGATGAAGAAATTAAAGCTATCTATAGTCATATGAAAAAATACTCTCTATCACTACTGATTAGAAAAAATGTGAATTAGAACAGCTCTGGCATACCTCTTCACACTTACCAGATTGGTTAAAACGACAACAAAGAAAAATGATAAATGTTGGGAAAGATGTGGGAAAATTGGAACATTCATGCATAGTTGGTGGAGTTGTGAATTAATTCAATCATTCCAAAGAGTAATCTGGAACTATTCCCAAAGGGCTGTGGTATCTGTGGGGTTTGTCCTTCATTGCGATAGATCTTGTCAACAGAGAAATGATGACATGATTTGCACTTGACTTTGTTTGGAGTGAGGGAGGGCTATGCAGGTCACCAGCCTCATTTCTCCTCCAGAATCATCTGAATCCAGGTTCCAGATATTCCTCAGGATGACTGGAGGCTATAAAACTGTGTATCCCATTTGATATAGTAATATCACTACTGGGTCTGTATCTCAAAGAGATCATATTAAAAAAGGGAGAAAACCCACATGTACAAAACTATAGCAGCTCTTTTTTTGGTAGCAAAGAATTGGAAATTCAGAGGACACCCATCAATTCGGAAATGAATGAACAATATATGGTATATGAATGCAATGGAATACTATTCTATAAGAAATGATGAACATGCAGATTTCAGGAAAACCTGGGAAAATGTACAGGAACTGATGCTGGATGAAGTGAGCAGAATCAGGAAAACATTGTATACAATAACAGCAACATTTTGCAGTGATCAGCTTTGATAGACTTAACTCTTCTCATCAATACAATGATCTAAGACAATTCCAAAAGACTGATGATGGGAAAATGCTATCCATATCCAGAGAAAGAATTATTGAGTCTGAATGCATATAGAAGCATATTATATTCTCTCTCTCTCTCTCTCTCTCTCTCTCTCTCTCTCTCTCTCTCTCTCTCCCTCCCTCCCTCCCTCCCTCTCTCTGTTTCTCTCTCTCTGTCTTTTTTGTTTTTGCTTTCTCTTTCTTGAGTTTTTTTCCCTTTTGTTTTGATTTTTCTTTCACAGCATGACTAATGTGGAAATGTGTTTAATATGCTTGTATATGTATAGCCTATATCAAGACTGTTTGCCATCTTGGGGAAGAGAAAGAAGAGGGAGGGGAAAAATTGGACCTCAAAATCTTATGAAACTGAATGTTGAAAATTAATAACACATAAAAAATATGTTTTAAAAAAGAAAATGAATATGCAGATTACTTAGAAAGACAGGAAAAATTTTCCAGAAAAATGTTTCAATTAGCAGAACCATTTTTTTCCAAATACCACATTCTGTGATATTAAGAGAATTGTTTGTGTCACAAAAAGTCACATACAGAATTACTATGCATAGAAGACCTCACTTGATAGGAAGAAAATATCATTACTACCTGCAGTTATTTTTATGGTTGAAATGATACTTGGTGAATCATATGCACAGCAGGTTCAAATAGTTCTACTTGTAGATAATAGATTGGAAAGAAAATTATCCATAGATCTGAAGGCTTTTGCAATCACTTAATTGAGAGACAAAAATCTTTCTATTTTGTATTGCAAATAGATAAAGCAACTGATGTGAAGATGTTCATTTCATTATATATTTGCAATATTTTGCTGAAACTGCTTCTAGAAAAGATGGCAATGCCAGAAAAAGAAAAAATATTTCTATATAATTAATGGATTTTTTTACAAAAGAATAGGAAAATGACTGTTCTTTGGCAAAGTCCAATTGATGTTAAGATGAAACAAAATTCTACAGGTATTAGTTACAAATGTTCTCCCCAAACTCACTCAATTTAGAGGTGTAAGATAATGCATCTAGTTTTTCAAGTTCTTACTAGTGTAAGAGAGAAAGAATAGTCTTTTCTGCCACAATTGATGCAGTCACAGAAAGACCAGCATGTAATCACAAAGTGTGGAAGTGGTGGTGAGTTTTTCTACAAGCTCTCAAAAAATGTATGAACAGTTTCTATAATTAACGTGAATAGATTATATGCCTTGACTAATAGATGATACCACACAGGAATCATCTTATGATTGCCTAAGATAGTAATTCACATCTCTTGGATTTCTATATTTTAAAAAAAAGAAAAAAAGAGCAGAGCCAATTATGAACTCAAGAGAAGTTCAAATTCTGGGAGTATGTATCAATAACTCTTCAGGCATGCTACATCCAAAAGGATTTATATGAACACTATAAAGATAGAAAGGACTTCAAGAATCTAGGGTGCCAGAAATTGTGATTTACCTTTGTCATTCATTTATCCTACTCATGTGTCTTACAACCATTTTCCTGTAAGTTTGAACCCATTCTTCCAATTCATTATTTATATATTTGTGGAAATGTGAATTCCCAATTTGTCTTATTGTTGTTTTTTTGTTTGTTGTTGGAAGCGGAATGATGTTCTGTACCAACTATTCTTACAACGCCATTTTAATAAACGCCTTTGCTAAACAACTAATCAGCTACTTGTTGATTTTAACGTGAAGCATACAGTTGAGGGCTCATGAACTATATTTTGGAAGTGCAAAACCACAGCGTTTTCCCTAGAACTGTAGGTAGCATCTACCCTTTGATAAATAACATGAACACAGATAAATAATTGCAAAGTTATTTGAGGAGGAGAAAACTAACAACTGTCTGTGGGAAGAACAGTTCAGAATCAAGAAAGTCCTGACATTAGCATGTATTTTAAAATATCCAAGTATGAGGAAAGAAGTTATCATTGAGAGATAACTGTGAGTCAGAGAAAAACTCTGAATGAGGAGGAAAAATCACTTAATGCTTGGTACATGTTTTAGTTTTAATATTTTGATAATTATATTTCAGTCTAATTGTTTTCCTTTGAAATCCCATGTGTTTTATTTTATGTATTTAAAATATGAGTCCATAGGTTTTCCTGGAGTGATAAACAATCACCCACACACCCCTACGTCTCTTCTCTCTCAAATTAAGAACTCCTTCCATTAGCTCCAAATACAGCCTTAAAGTCTTTCTTCCAACAACCTCTCTTCTATGCATATGTGACCTCATTCCAGATTCCTTGATATATACAATCAGACAGATAGTCTTGTTCAGCAGTCCTCTAAACATTAAACAAAGCATAAAACAGGAAGATACCTTCCTTACCAATGTGTACATCGCTGTCATTATAGATGCCCTCGAGTCTGAATGAAAAGAGATTCCCTATATATGATGAGTGAATCTTTGAGATATTCATGTTTATAGAGGAATTGACATTGAATTCTTAAACCAAAAAATACTATTGAGTCCCTTCCATGACAACTATGAGTCTAAAAAAGAGATCAAACTGAAGTTGGAGTCAAAATGGCAGTGTAAAACCTGGAATTTCCTTGAGCCTTCCCAAATTCCTCTCCAAACAACTTTAAAATTCTGCATCAAAATGAATTCTGGAGTGACAGAACCAGCAAAAGGATGGGGTGAAACAATTTTCCTGCCCAAAACACCGTAGAAGATTGACAGGAAAGGTCTGTCTTGCTATGGTGGGAGCAGAGCACAGTCCAACTGAGGTCCCTCCGGGGAAAGCCAGTAGCAGGTCTTGGGGGTGACTGAATCTACAATCACTTCCAGAGCTCTCAGTCTACAGGTAGTAAAGGGGTCAGCCAAATAGTCAGAGGGAGATTGCAGAGGTCCTTTTGTTGGCATTGGCAGCAGGACTTTATGGCATTGCCCGTAAGTGCTTCTAGGTTGTGACCCTGGGGCACAGTCTCATGATAAGAGGGATTATTACCACAACTGAACTTTTAGTCACAGGGGAATGGAGACCCTCTTCACCGTTCCAGGGCAGAAAAGAGTGATTGGAGTCACTCAAAGACCAGAGCACTGACCAAAAGAGCAGTGGAGTTATGAAAATATTAAATTACCAGACCCCAGGTTAAGAAACCCTAAAAGAAGGACTATGGAAAATTGGGTAAATTTTTGCGATGGATTCATAGAAAGATCTGGAAGGGATGAAGTATAGAATTGTTGAAATGTGCATCACTGGAGAGAATCTCCACATCAATGAGCTTATGGATTTATTGAAACACTCAAATTTTACCTAGTTTCAAGATTAGTTTAGTGCCTCATTCTGAAATAACCTTGCACTTATTCGATATGCATTTATGTATGAACATGCTATCTCTCTAGAATGCAAACTCCTTGAGAAAAGAGGATGCATAATGTTTGCCTTTGTGTCCCTACCACCTAGCATAGTGCTTGGCACACAGAAGGTACTTAATAAATGCTTACTGATTCTCATCTGAAAAATAGCGATAGTAACCATATTCACTCTGAAGTTGGTCATGAGACTAAAGAGAGATAATATTTGTAAAGCACTTTGGATACCTTAAAGCATAACATAAATGATAGCTGTTATTATTGCGTTATATTACTACTAATAATTATTATAAATTATTAATATACTATATGGTTTCCAAATGTTTAGTGTCTGTATTTTTGGAGTGAGGTTTCCTGGAATTTCTTGATTAACTTCCATTCTAAAGCCCTGATGAAACTCTGTTCTGCTTATTTCTAGAGACAAAACTTCATGCCTAATTATCTAACAACAGAGAGAAGAATCACAAGATTTTAGAGTTAAAGATCATCTTAGAAATTACCCAGTTTTCACCCTGCAACTCTCCTTCACTTCTCCTTGATTGCAGAAAAAAAAACAATAATAGAAACCACGAAGAAATTTTCTTAATCTCTAATAAAAGGATTTGTTCTGTAACTTTTAGACTCAGTCAAAAGACCACACTCTAGGTCCTACAAGGTCACATGTGGCCTTGAGGCAGCAGGTTCCCACCCCTTGCTCACTATCTTATCCCTTAGATTTGATAAAAACAAGCCTCTTCTTCATATATGTATGTGCATATTATGTGTGTGTGCATAAAACAAAAAAGGCCAACTTGGAGTTAGTCATCCCACAAACAGACCTGTCTAGTCTTATAGAAAGGCATTCTCCCCCTGCCCCCACACATACCCAAGGCAGCTAAGTGAGTTCAGAGGTTCCACTGTTGACCAGAGGCAAAAACAGTGTCAGCTGAGTAGTGTTAGTTGATAACAGAAAAAGCCTGCAGATAGCTGTGCCAAAACAATCACCCAAGAACAGTAGTACTTCAGGAATTGAGATCCCCTTATGACAGTGAGAAAGGTCAGCTGTGGACTCCAGAGTGCTCACTGAGAGAGGCCAGCACAGAGAGATACTTAGGGTAAGATTCATGGAGACTCCAAAGTGAGAAAAGGATTTCTTGTAACTAGGAGTTCTGTGTTACCCTTTGTCACATGTACTCGCCATGCAAGTCCCACCTTGCCTTTGAACTTTCCTTTTGAGCTCTTTCTCCTTAGGAACCTTGTATGTGCCTCTCATTTGGGAAGAGTATGGTATTTTCTAAACCGCTGTTCTCATTTTACCTTCTCTGTGAATACCTTTCCTAAAAGCTAAATGAGGTTACTTGCTGATAATCACTGAGATGCATGATTAGAAACTTAAGTTCCTCAGAGAGTCAGGAGAACAGCCTGATCAGTCAATAATGGCACAAGTTGGGGAAATAGCCATGGGGGTATGTGTGCAAAAGCAGGATTTAATATGTGAAAGACAATGGAACAGTCAGAATTAGTAATTCTCCAGATTTTCCAAGGTCTGTACCATTTTTCCATAGGAATACGGGGTAGACAAACCATATTTTCTCATTTTCACATAGAAATACCTTCATTGAATTACAATTTGACATTCTATCCTCTGCCTGTATCAATAAAAGAGTGGTTCTTTGGAATAGCTTTTCAAATTCTTTGATAGTTGAAAACATTGTCTCCTCAGTTAACAAATGTTTCTTACAATGACTTCAGTTATATATTCCTCCTTGAGTTGAGTTCTAGAAAAACATTTGTCTTTGCAGATGAATTCATATTTTTAAAATAACCTAAAAATGTAATTCAATGTATTTTTCTTTCTGTCTTGACTGCCAAGAAATCTAGGTGCAATTTGAATACCCATAATGCTCCCTAGTGCTTGCGAACATCCTCCCTCATTGTTTTCAGATGACTGGTTTCATTTTTATCATTTATTTTCTCTTGTATTATGGTTAGTTTATACTAACCATATGGCTCGTTTATACTAACCATTGTTTGTAAACAATCAGTGTATAACTTCTAAATAAATGGTTATTTCTTCCTTTATTTTGGATGAAGCTGCTTGAAGGAAAAAAACCGGATGAATTAATGTAGAGTAAGAAAGTAGAACAAAAGTTTGTGAGATACTGATGAAAATTTGTGGATACTTTCAAGAATTTTGGAGAATGACAATGCTGGCTAATTAATATTTGTAATCTTAAAATAATATTTTTACTTTTCCTTGATACACAATATTTCTAAACCTGTCTTAACACTTTTCAAACTTAAGAAGGATAATTTGGAGATTGCAAATAGAATGGAGTAGAAAAGGAAAGAATAGAGGGACAGGGAAAGGAAAGGGGGAAAGACAGAAGGAAAAGAAATTTTAAAAAGTAGGGAGGGAGAAAGAAGAGAGGAGAGATGGGAAGAAGAAAGGAAGAGGGAGAGGAGAGAAAAAAAGAGGGGAGGAGAAGCCTATCAAAGAGCACAGGATACCAAAGATGGAGGAGGAGGCACACAAACCTTGTTGACATCAAAATTCAGTGACAGAGAGAATATAAATACTGATTCATAAAGAAGAAGAAGGGGGATGTGAGGGGAGTTTTTCTGGAGGACAAATGTTGAAAAAAGGAAGGAAATGGTTTAAAAGATGTGCAAATGAATGTGAGAGATTTCCTAAGATGGAATTAGTTGTTCTTTGACCAAGAGAGACGTTGGTAGAGGCCAAAAGACATGTATACAACTCCCTCCTAGGGAAGAAAAGAGATGATAGGAAAGATGGTCCAAGTACTCACCAGCAACCACTAGGTTGCTGGGACTACTGGCCCAAAGCATCTTGGTTACTGACTGGAGAGAGGCAGGTGGAGAAAAAGGAAAGTAATTATGCAAATACAAATTATGCAACTCCTTGTCAGTGCAGGGTGTTCTTAAATCATATCTTCATAATTTGGTGAGCATCTGCATTTATTTTTTGGAATATATGATGCCTAGCAGGGCTCCAAATACTTAACAGGCAGATAGTATTTGTTGACTTGCAACACTCCAGTATATAGGTCTTATAGGACTGTGCTTTTCAGTACCACATATGAATTACTAAATTTTCAATGTTTTATGAGATTTTTTTTCTCTTAAATAGATGCCCTTAAAAAATTTATTGTATCATCATCATTGGCAAAAACCAGCCTCTTAAAATATTTTCATCAAAAATCCATCTATACCTGATAATTTTTTTTTAAGTTGCATGGCTTGGAAAGATGGCATATGGGTCAAGGGTCATGGATAGAGTTTCTCACCTTATTAGGTAATAATAAAGTATGAGTTGTCTGTTTGTTTGTTTTCCTGTCTTTTGTCTCCTTCCCTCTTTCAAATACCTAGTAAATAAATCCTTCAGTGTTTTCAAAATTGCATTGCCTCAAGCGCGCACATTCTCTATGTGCATGTGAGACAATAATATTCATAAAGCATTGAGAACAATGGCTTACGTAGCAAACATTAGATATGAGAATGGTGGTGTGGCCCAATTTTACTGCCTTTCCCATCATTGTTTCCTTCAGTGACATATGAATATCCCCTAGTGGCACATCTAGGACTATAATCTCAGAATCTGAATGTGGTATTTCCACTGTAATTGATGAATGAAATACAAAAAATTTTATAGATCTTTTATGGTACATTGTTAAAGTGAATAACCACATTGCTGAGATCACATCTCTACTGGAATATGGGAATACTGCATTATCAAGTAGGATTGTTTAATGAGATTCAGAAGCTCCTATTATTTTTTATTTTAAAGTATATCGGTGAAAGTTGTGGCATGAAACTCAACAAAGAAAATATGATTTATGTGATTCATTTTTAATTCTGTTTTTACAAGGTTTCTTTTTTTTAAGGATTTTACAGCCTGGGAGAATGCTGACAGGAAGGTAACTGAGATGGCAGTGGGCCTCAAATTCATGCTATGAGTTATTGATTAAAGGAGGGGGAGATTTTTAACCTTGGGAAAAGGAAGTTTGGTGTACGTATGAAAGGGGGAGGGAAGGATAACATGATAGTGAACTTCAGATATTTAAAGGATGGTCTTGTGGGACACTTAAGACTTGGCCTGCTGTGGGAATAGAACTGGGGCAACAATCTGAGAAGGAGGGTAAATTTAGACTTGTTATGAGGAAAAGCTATTTGATCATTAGAACTATTGAAAAGTCTAATAGGCTGCCTTGGGACTAGCATATTCTGCCTTTCTGGAGGTCTTCCAACAAAGTCTGGATAACAGCTCTTCAGGTAACTTATAAAAGGGATTTTTTTAGGTACAGATTTGATTAAAGGGTCACTAGTGTCTCCTCTAATACAGATAGGAAATGAAATGGAAAAAAGCATGTTATTGTGTTCACTATACACCAGGCACTTCGTTAAGCTTTGGTCATACAAAGTCTGCCTGTCTGTATTCATCCTTCGCTTTTTGAAGAAGACCATGACATCAAGAGAAATGATGACATGACTTGCACTTGACTTTGTTTTGAGTGAGGGAGGGCTGTGCAAGGTCACCAACCTCACTTTGTCCTCCTGACCCATCTGGGTCCAGCTTCCTTCCTTCCTCCCTTCCTTCCTTCTTCCTCATTCCCAAAACCTTAAACCCAGTGTACTCTAAAGCCTATGGGCTAGACAAAAACAGGTCCCTTTTCAAGCTCTACTTAATGGCTGGCTTAGAGTGATTATCACTAGTAACAGTTCCTGTTGATTTAGTTATTTTTGCTTTTTGTTCATTGAAAGGGTCATTCCCTGATTACTTCTTAAAGAGACCTATTTACTCAATGGAGGTTACCTCCCTCTAAGTGATTACCTATGAAGTTCAGCCTAAAAAAGCCAAGGTCTCCCATTATATCCTGGGCCATCTCCAGTCATCCTTATGAATATCTGGTCACTGGACCCAGATGACTCAGGAAGAGAAAGTGAAGTTGGTGACCTTACACAGCCCTTCCTCATGCAAAACAAAGTCAACTGCAAGTCATGTCATCATTTCTTTTATGTCAAGGTCGTCTTCAAAAACCAAAGATGAACACAGACTATGAGTAGACTGAGCTGCCTGAGTGGGGACCCAGCTAACTGTGTAATCCAGCTCATCCTCTCCCTTTTGTCTCCTTCTCACCTTCCATCGGGGCTTTGGAGTTTACTGGGCATACAAAGATAGATAGACAGATAGATAGATAGATAGATAGATAGATAGATAGATGGGTAGGTGGGTAAGTGGGTAGGTAGGTAGATGGAGATACAAATAGGTATAAAGGGAGAGAGAGAAAAACAGAGACACAGAGAGACAGAGAGAGGGACAGAGAGAGGGGAGATGCAGAGTCACAGAGGCAGCATGACATATAGGCAGAATCAAGAAAATAGAGACAGAGATAGAGGCAGATAGAGACAGAGAGAGAACCCTTAAGTAGCTTATATTTCAACATGATTGTATATAAACACTTATGATCAATAATTATTAAAACACTATTAATATCATTTATACATAATTGTATAAGAAAATGCCTATCAAGGAATGGTAAGTAGGAAGTTTTGTTCTAGTGGTGGTGGAAAGAGGGGTGGTAGTATGTTGAGCTAATTGTGATGATGTAACCTGGTCGGATGAGTTGTTAAATGGAAGCATGTTCTGGTGTCTCTGGCTGGCCAGTAGATAAAATGAGTTAAATGGACTAACCTATGTACCTATGGGTGCATCTACTGTGATGTTACATCTAAAACCAGGTCCTAGTAGTTCAACAATGAATTTCCTGAAGTGGTCAAATTATTTGAATTAATACTTCATATTTCCATTGGGTTTAAGCAAATTACCATATTTTACATTAATTATAATTTCAAATAGCACATATTTGAATATAGTTAGGTTCTAATCATGACCTAGGGACAAATATAGAAATATAATATAGTGCTAAGATGAATTGTATCTGTGTGGATGCTATAAGTATTTTTAATAATCCATAGATTATATCAAGTTATTACATCTTGATTTTATCATAACAAACATAATTAAGCTCACATCTCATTTCAAAGATTCAGCACCTGCATGACCTCTGGCTAGTCATTTCATTTCCCTGGTCACAGTTTCCTCATCTATAATTTGAATGGGTTGGGTTAGATGGCCCTGGAGGTTCCTACCAGCTGTCAGTGTGTTACCCTGTGGTTTTGTGCATGGAAAATGGTCAACAGGTGGTTGTTGAATTAATTAATGCTTTTAACTGGATTGCTAAGATGAAAGGCTTCATCAGCTCTTGTGTTGAAAGATCAAATAATTCTTAAGCCTCAAATTTGACCAAATACAATATCTCATATATCAGTTATTTGTGAACAATTATGTATAAATGATATTAATAGTGTTATAATAATTATTGATCACAAGTGTTTATATACAATCATGTATAAAGTGTCCACATTAATTACATTCATCAAGAAACTGTGCCTCACTGTATATGAAACTTAAATGAATCTGTGCTTCCTTGTTGATGTAACTAATACCACAGAGCATTAGGCCACTCCCACAGAGATATGATTCTAGAGACCAATAAATTTGTGGAGAGGACAAAGTGAGTTTTCCATTTCAAGTTCAGTGCTTGGCATTTTGCAAGTCACTCATTTTGTTTATATGTTTATTTTATGTTTTATTTGATTTTGACAAAATATGATACTCCACAAATGGGGATCAACATATACCTTATGGCAAGGTCCACCATCTTGAAATAAAATAATCAGTCAGGAAGAAAGTTTTCCAATGTGGCTAACATTTTTTAGTGATTTCAATGGCATTGAATATATAAGTGAAGGTTATGGAGAAAAGGACTGAATTACTGAGCTCTTCTATTCACAGAATTATGGCTTATAGGGATGTTGGTCAATGAAGGGCAATCATATCAAGATATAATTAAGGGCAATGGGAAAGGGACATATTAGAAAGCTGTTTGGTGGCTCTGCTTTTGTTTATATTATAAAAATGGCAAAGTCCTCTACTCAGGTGGTGTCCTCTATTTAAGATGACTTTTGAAGATCACAAGAGAGCTTGAATTAGGAAAGGAATGCTAACAAAAGCAAAGGCTACCTTCTTTATATCTCAATTTGGCATTCAAAGCCTTTCACCAGCTTCAGCCAATCTGTTCTACCTTAATTCACATGATCCCCTTCCATATACACCGTAGGTCAGCCAAATTGGACTTGGCTCTTCATGTGCAACACTGTTTCTCCCTCTTTCTCACCTTGGCTCCCAGTGATGTACTCTCTCCTGAACTCTGTCTCTCAGACTCCCCAGTTGTCTTCAGGTCTCAAGAACTGCCTTCTACATGAGGCCCTTCTTGGTTTCCCTCAATTGCTGATGCTTCCCACTGTCATTCACTCAGTATCTCTTCTGCGTGTACCTATCTATACAAATACACATCGTCTCCTCGGGCTAGAACTGTAAGTTCCTTGAGAGTATGGTATGTTTCACTTTTGAGTTTGTATCCCTATTAGATAGCACTTTTTGCTTGGAATATGCTGGGTGCTTAACTGCCAGATAGATAGATAAATAGATAGATTGATCAAAAGATCAATGGATAGATATAGATATGTATGTATATATGTATATGTATGTGTATATATGTGCATATGTATATGGGTGTGTAATGTATGGATGTATATGTATGTATATAGATATATGTTCATATATGTATATAAATAAATGATTGCTGATTGCATAATTGATGTGTGATTATGTATATAAACACATTATATATATATACATATATGCTTACTATTTGCTAGCATTTGTAATAGCCCTTTAAAGTATGCAAAGTGATTTATATATATGCATACATATATGCATGTGTGCATGTGTGTGTGTGTATCTCATTTGATCCTGACATGACAACACCCTAGAAAAGTTGATACTATCATTATCATCATTTTACAGATAAATAAACTCAAGTTTATTTATCAAGGTCAAGAGAACTTAGGTAACTTGTCCAGGATCAATAAAATATTTCAGTTGACTATACTTATTATATGCCAGCTGTTGTGTGCTACATTCTTAAGACTGTGCCAATAAGTGTTTGAGGCAGGATTGGAATTGAGGTATTTTTTACCCCAAGTTCAATATTCTTAAACACTCTTGAATTCATCAATAATAATGGAAGATCAGCAGCATTTCAGGTTATTTTTACTCTCCCAGTTAGTCTAAAGAAGAGTGTTGGTTTTTTCCATCCATTTCCCAGAAGACACACTGCAAGTGGCGTTAGCAACAAGAAAGGAATCTATGCAGCGTTGAAACCTGGGGCAATGTCCTTCCTAATATGGCAGTGTGGAAACCCATTCACTGGAATTTATTGTCTCAAACTGTCCTACTGGGACAAAGCTTTGGAGAAGGGCAAGCCTCTTACAACCTTTCACTTGAACGCACGTCCACAATCTTTCACTGTCACAGTCTAAGTATTTTCCTCCTTCTTTCAGTGATAAATGGATAAATTACAGGCATCCCTTAAATAATGCCAAGCATGATGTCACTTTGGGAAAGGCACTTGACCAAATTAGACCTCTGGTTCTTCATCTGTAAATTGAGGGAGAGGTTAGACTAGATGGCTTGCGAGATCAGATTTATGATACTATAATCGAGTAAAAGAAAAAAATCTAAAAGAGTTTTGAATATCTAAAGAAAAAGTACTATTTAGATAGCCAAATGGCTCCCTGAATCCTTTAGGAACACTGAGGCTCCTTGTTTGTATTTAAATCCTTGCTGTCCATCACAGTGTCTATGTATATAGTATGTACTAAATAAATGCTTGTGGATAGAGAGACTCAACCACAAAAGTCAAACCATGTACCAGGTCAACACCAGGACCATTTGAAAGGTGATCATAAGAGCATCTTGATGAGATCCCAGCTCTCATACTACGTATGTAATTGTCCAGGCTCAACAGAAGATGTTTTGTAAAGTCATAGAAGTAAATTGTGAATTTCTAGAGACTAGAGAATGTCTTTTTCATTTCATTTGTATTTCGAACACTTAGGACTGTGCCTGGAACTGGTAGGCAATTAATGAAGATTTGTTGATTGATTAATTGAGACTTCCAACTCCCTCATTTTACAGATCAGGAAGCTGAGACCTGGAAGGATTGAGTCACTTGCCTGAGTGACACATACAGGAAGTGTCAGAGGCAGAATTTGAACCTAGGTGCTTTTAATCCAAGTCTAACTGTCTTCCCATTGAATCACATCTCCATTAGTTGTATTTTGAAATGTGGGTGCAGTGTTTCCTTGACTTAGATTTTCAAATGATGATGTGCTACCAGATAGATAGTCAATGGTTCAGACTTTAAGAAATCTCTTGGGAATGTCATCTGAAATAAACAAATAATAAAATGAAAGTAGTGCAAATGTAGAGACAGGTAATTAATTAATTGTCAGGACAGAAGCAGGTGCATTATTCTAATAAGCTTTAGGAGTAAATTTTCTTTTTCAAGGAATGGAAGAGGAGTTTGAAAAGGGTTGTGTTTATTTTGTACCACCTGTACCCTGAGTGGTAATGGGAAAAAAGTAAGTCAAGAAAATTGTGCCAGCACCAATGTAAAGCCCAACCAAGTTGGCCTCAATAGAAACTGACTGGTCATGCATAAAGTGAACATGAGGGCTTCATCGAGGAAGAAACTGATGAGAGAACCACAGCAAGACATAAAATCGTTCAACATCAGTGATACAATTCTGAAATATCCCCCCAAAATTATGACTGAACTGATCCAACTTTACCTACCTGAGAAATGGAGTATTCAGCCAGAAGGAATGTAAATACCGCAGAGACTTATTTACAAGAGCTAGCCATCCTTCATGGACATGCTCAACTCCTCCCTTACTACTTTATCCTGCAGTGATCTTTCTCATTTGTACTCAGATCTAAATATCTGAATTACTGGGTTTTTTTTTTATTTCAACATGCTACTTTGTGATATTCCTTGTGTTTTTGTAGGTATTTTAAAAAAAAACAAGTTTTTCACATAGTTATGGTTTCTCCTCAACTGGTCCAATAATCTCTTTGAGGAGTATGATCTATGGAAAAACACACTGGTCTTGGCATCAGAAGAATCTCTCAAAATCACAAAATTGAAGAATTAGTGACGTCTTCTGCAGCCATCCAGTCTGATTTGCACACTAATATAGAAATTTTGAACATGGAATCTATGAACATGTTTTTAAAAAATATTTTGCTACCTATCTCAATGCCATTGGTTTATTTATTGAAAGGAGAGGGGAGATCTATAAATTTCCACTGCAGAATTCCCTGTATGTCACCCTTGAACTCCTGATCTTATTACCATCCCCACAAGTCATTACATTTTTTGCATATAACTTTTTATTGATTGAAGTTGGTCAACGGTCATCTGCACATCTTAAGTCATGCACCTGTGAAGTACCTACCAGGTCTTCTACTTAGTTTCAATTTAATTAAATGAAGGTGGCTTAGTTTTCAAAAAATGTAAGATAAACATTACAGGTGAGATTCTAGTAAGGAATATGAAGCCCTTCTCGTATTTTAGGAACTATGGTCCCGAGGGAAGCATTTGGGGTGAATCCTGCTCTCAAAAAAGCAGTGTGTATAGTAGCAAGGTCCAAGTATACAAATGCATTTGAAAAGGTTTTTTTGTATTTTTGCATAATTACATTATGATCACTTTTTATTTTATTTAATTTTATGTATTGATAGTAAAATTAAACAAAAATAATATACTGCTTATATTTGTAATTTTTTTTTAATTTAGAAACAACCATTTTAAAAGTATTCCAACCTTTGACCAAAGGGACTTGATGATGTCTTTATATTGACTTTACACATACACACATACGCGCACACACACACACACATATACACATAGCCAAGTGCAATAAGAAAAAACTAGGATAGATTGAGTTCCCAAGTACCTTAGTTTCCTAGATTTATAGCATTTTCTTAACACAACTATTTTGTTGCTAGGGAGGGTTTGCTGAATATTTTATCAGCATTCACTCTGATGCACTCCTTGAGATAAATTTTCTCAATGTTACGCTAGGGAATTTTAGAGATAAAGCTGCCAATGGACTGAATGGGTGTCATGAGTGCCTGCCTGAATAATCATTCATGCCTGGATAATCTTTTGAAAGCTTATGGCTGAGTTTATACACTGTGGTAATGAGAAGCATCATACATGCATTTGGTATCATTAATATTTCAGTGACAGCTACCACAAATTCGTGATGGATGTCTCTTAATTTTAGGATACAAACAAGAGTGAATCCCTTGGCACTACTTACAGGCAGAGATTCCTTTCTCCTCTATGCATAGATCTTACCCAGTGTGGGGTTTCAAAGAGTCACAGATTCTGTGAATTGGAAGAAAACTCAAAAATCAGTTCGTCCAACCCACACTGAAGCAAGAATATCTTCTGTATCACCCAACAGTGACTATACAGTTTTTGTTTGGAGACCTCTAGGGAGAAGAGATCTACTGTATCTCATTATAGTCTCTTGTACTTTTGGGTAGTCATTGCTTAAAGAAATTTGCTTAAACTATCATCAAGATAATACATAAGAAATTGACAAATATGTATTAAACATCTACTATGTTCCAGGCAATGGGACTATAATCACAAACATGAAATGTTCCCTGCCCTAGAGAAAATTCCATTCTATCAGAGGAATGACATACAGAGTAAATCAAAAGCATATAGAGGGCAGTTAGGTGGCACAGGGGATAGAACACTGGCCCTGCAGTCAAGAGGATTTCAGTTCAAATCTAGCCTCAGATACTTAGCACTTACTAACTGTGTATACCTGGGTAAGTAACTTAATCCCAACTACCTCACCAAAATAAATAAATAAGCAAATGAAGAAATAAATGAGTGAATGAATATAAGTATATACAAAGATACAAGATAATTTATGGGGACAGAGGGAACTAGCAGCTAGGAAAATATGAAAAGGCTTGAAATAGGTGTTGACATTTGAGCTAAACTTTGAAAGGAGCTAGGGATTCTCCAATGTACATTTGAAGAGTGAGTGTGATCCAGGCATGAAGATAACTCAGGGGGACACTTCACGAAGGCACAGAGATGATAGATGGCTCATAAATATCAAGTAGGCATATTTGTTGGGAATGTAGAGTTTGTGAAAAGAATAAAATATACTAAACCTGAAGAAGAAAGCTGGAATCTCATGGTGAAGGGCTTTAAATATAAAACAAAGGAGTTAGTATTTTATTATAGAGTAAAGAGATAAACACACCAGAATTTTTAGCAGGGATGTAATAGAATAATGAAACTTGTGCTTAGACATATCACTTGGGCAAGTAGGTGGAGAATGGATTCAGAAAACTTGAAGCAGGGAAAATAATTAAGAAGCTATAGAAATAGACAAACCAAGAGATCATAAGAAGAGTTTGAACTTGGGTGGTGGTAATGGAAGCAGAGAGAAAGATGTGAGAGATGATGCAGAGCTCAATAAACATAATTTCAGTGGACGTTGATCAGAATTTGAAAATTCAAAAACAATTTTACTTTTTCTCACATGTAACTTTTTGTTGATCGAAATTGGCCATTTGTCATCTGCATATGTTAAGTCATGCACCTGTGAAGCACCTACCAGGTCAGCTATTAATTTCAGTTTAATTTAATAAAAGTAGCTTCTTCTTCTTTGTTTTCCAAAAATGTAAAGTAGTGATAATTAGAAATCCAACCTACCTCTGCCTCCTAGATATATTGTGAATAATAATTAAGTTGCCTTTAGAAAATGTTAAGAACCAGCTAGTCTTTTTTGTTCAATGAAAATTAAGGAAAATATCAAAATATCCCAAAATTGGGAAAATATCCCAATGTTCTAAACAAAGTCCTAAGACTGCAAATTTTGGAGAAAAAGTGCCAAGATACGTAACTAGATAAATTTTCCTTTTCTGGTAGTTTCCTATCCCAGTGCAATCAGAAGATCAGTCTCTATCTCTACATTTATTTGTGACAAATACTCCATGCTAGAAGGAAGATGATGGTCTTTTCTCTCCCAGTGTTCATAATTGCAGACCAAGAATTGTTCATTTTCAGTTCAACCTGCTGCATTTGACGGTAAACAGCACTCTTCTAATCAAAGAAATCATATGTATTAAAAGACCGTATTTTATTTCTAAAGACTAGCCATCTAGAATTTCTTGAGAAGACATATACTTTCTGTTATTTATGACCCCAAGGATCTCTGTTATTGTTTTAACTATAAAAAAAAAATCAAGCCAGGGATCATCCATAGCACATTGAAGAGACATGGTCTATGCATAAGCAGGAGGTAAAACATTATAATCAAAGAATTACTTATGAAAATCCATGCAAAGGATGCCATCAAAGTAATGTATAACTGGGAAAAGGGCTGATTTTATAAGGAAGGTGAGAGAAAATCAATGGAAAGAATGTAGGTTCCACTTAAGTCAAAAGTACACAAATAAGGCACCCAACTTCTAGGTGATCGGTAGGCAACTTAATAGAAGAAGTAGTCAAGAATCACATTAGATTGACATAGATAGGTTATGATGACTAGGAATATTTATGGATGAAAGGCATACTGGGCTATTACATTGTTACTCATGAACTTGTCACTAATCAAAAACAAAGTTCTAATTTCTACTCTTTAACATTCTATAGTCAAACCCTACCACCAGGAATAGTATGGAAAAGACATCAGATTTGGAGTCCAAGGACCTTGGTTCAAATCCCAGCTCTGTCACTTCCTACCTTTGTGACTTTAGGAAGTCACTTGACTTTTGCCTCAGTTTCCTCATTTGTAAAATGAGTGAGGTAGACTCGATGGTCTCTAAGGTGTCTTCTAGTCATAAACATATGATAATATGCTCCTATGACTCCTGTTTATATCAGTGTTTCTTGTGTTTATCTATAGTCCTCAAATGGGAAAGGATGATTCACTTTGTAGAATATGATAATGCAATACTAGATTTGTTAAGTGCCAGGTATGTGCTGGATGCTGAGGATGCAAAGATAAAATTTAATAGTCCTTGCATCTAAGGAGTATATATCCTACAGGAAGGGGGAAAATAGCAAGTACACAAGGAAATAAATAAAAGATCCCTTGAAGCCATAGAGAGTGCTAATAATGTTTCCCAAGAGGAGCAGTACTGAGCTAGGCATTGGAAGGCAGATAGATTCTGTCAGGTAGAGATCAGGAGGGACTCCATCCTATAAGGCGACAATCTGTGTAAATGCACAGAAGGCCAATCAAGGTTAGTAAATAGTGGGTAGTTCCATTTGGTTGGAATATAAAATTCATGAAGAAGAACATGATGAAATACAAGTAGGAAGATTAGTTGGAACCAGAACATGGAAAGCCTTAAATGCCAAGCTGAGCAATTTCCATGTTATCTGAGAAGCAAGATAGAGCCAGAGAAGGTTTTTGAGCAAGGGAGTCATGTGGTCAGATTAGGGAATGTTGTTTTTGTAGCTGTGTAGAAGTTGGACTGGCAAGAAGGGAGGTAGTAAAAAAGAAGAGCAGTTCGAAGACCATTGCAATATTCCAAGTGGAATCACCAAGAGGAGATAAGGATGGTAACTATGAGTCAAAAGAAAGGGATAGGAACAGATGGAATAAATGCGAAAGCAATAGTAACACAATTTGGCAATTGACTAGCTGTGGCATTGAGAGAGGAAGATTTAAGAAAAAATCTGAAAAGGCAAAATTCAGTTACTGGGAGGAAAATGGTGCCCTCAAAAGAAACAGGCACTTTTTTTTTTTTTAGGAGGGAAAGGTTTAAAGGAATTTAATTAGTTCTGGATACTTTCTGCATATAGGTACTTAGCAAAATGTTGCTGCTGCAGCTTTTGATAGTAATGCCTATGGCTATAGATGTGCATCAAAGTTATTGGTGCACATGGTTACCAGATGGTTTCTCAAGCTTTTTAGAACCTAGTACCAATTATTTCCGGTTCAGGCTATGCTGGGTAGGTGAATAGTTCTGATATGAATCAGCATTTTCAGCAGTTGGTAGATGAGTCACTTTCAGGTCACATTTGCCCCCTTTCCGTTTTGAACTAGAAGCTACATTTTGACAAGGAGAAAGTTTCTCATGATAGTTATTCCACACATAGAGTAGACCAACTGGATTGAATCATCATATGGAGTTTTTCTTGATTCAATGGTATCATACAGACATTACAAACATGGGGTTGGGTTGATTTTGTTTGATTTTAATAGCACATTAGAAAGAGCACTTGGGTTGATAGAAGCTGTGTTCATATCCCACCTCTGATCCTCACGACCTGGGCATGTCATTTGGGCATGTCATTGAATTTTCATGAACTTCAGTGTCTTCATTTGTAAAAAGAGGGGGTTAGACCACATGGCCTCTGAGTGCTCTTTTATCTCTTAACTTATAACCCTAAAATCCAAAGATAAACTTCAAATATCAAAATTTTAGAAACATAATCTCACTAAGTTCTACAAAATTCTAACCTCCTTGAAAGAATATTATATTCTATTAAATGATTGCCTTAGACAGAATTCCCAAACACTATGATCTAGTGTAGTTTTCTGCTGAAGAGATTTTTGGACGCAGGAAAAACCACCCACATCTAAGAAAGAAATCACAAAGGTTGATATCATTATCTCTATCTCCTGGAATTTTTCCCAGTATAAATGAGCATCCTATCTGATGGAAAAGAGTGACTCTTTGATACTACAGATAATGCAAACCAAGCTCTATTATTTCATTCATCTAACAATTGTACCCCCTTTATTAGTCAGGGAGGAAAGGATTGTAGATCTTTTGAAATTTCTGCACACATTGCCTGCTCACCAAGAAAACTAAAACAAACCAAGCCCAAAAGCCTTCATTCCCAGCATGGACATACTCACTCATTTCTCTTGACTTGACGTTACACTAATGTCAGGGAGAAACTCATGTTCTTAATTCTTCATCATTAGTTTATTTCCTTCCATGTATTATAAAATTCCCTGGTGTCATAGTCTATATATTTTAGCATTTCTCTGAGAGTCTTAGCACACTGAATTGCCTCCAGTTGGCACTAAATAAGTGTTTGCCATTTCAATAAATTATATGGAGCAGGAATCTAATAACAACTTAGGATGTACCAGGAACTAAGCTTGAAATCTGCCTTAGACAATCCCCTAGATATATTACCTTGGACAAGTCATTGAATTTCATTTTGGCTCTATTTCCTCATAGGCAAAGTAGGAATAAAAATAGCACCTCCCTCACAGGGTTGTTTTAAAAATCAAATGAATTAAGGATATAAAGAACTCTGAAAACTGTAAAGGGCTATACAAATACGAGGTAGCAGTAACAGTTACAGAGGAGGAAGAGGAGTACTTGTAGTAGTAAGGGTAATGGCTATAGTGATATTTACCTTGCTAGGTGATGAGAATACAAAGACAAAAACAAAGAATTCCCTGCCTTATTGATGTTACTTACTGAACCAGTAAATGATTGCAGTTATGATAGTAATATATATTATTTCATACTTTATTTACAAAAAAACTCAAAATTATATATGCACATTATGCATATTGGCATATATACATATATGCATATAAACAAGCATGTATACATATATGCATACATACATATGTATATACGCACATGGGAGTGTGTGTGTCTGTGTAATGTGGTAGTACAGTGGATAAAGAGCCAGGTCTGAAGTTAGGAAGACTCCTCATCCTGAGTTCAAATCTAGCTTCAGACAATGTGATTCTGGGCAAGTCATTTAACCTCGTTTGCCTCCGTTTTCTCGTCTATAAAATAAGCTTCCACTGTCTTTGCCAAGAAAACCTCAAATGAGGTGACATGCAGGCATGAACACCTGAAACGACTAAAAAACAGGATAGCTATAGATATATGTCTACATATCTACAGATAAACACACATATATGTATACACATATGTATATAAAACTGTATGTATACACATATAAATATATAATATATAATATTATATAAAATATATATATATATAATATATATATACACATATATAAATATATATGTATATATATATGTATATATATATATACATATATATATACACATATGTATGTATTTGTATAACTCTATTTCCTAGCTCAAATGATCCTTTGTATTATTTTGGTGAGGTTGAAGAAACAGATCACTATCATGGAAAGAGCCTTATTTAGGCCTGTTTTGAGCAAATTGGACTTGAGTTGGAATAATACAGGCTTTTCCTGCTTCACCTTGCGTCAGGCGTTTCAATTCCACGAGAATCAGGTTCCTCTTCTGTAAAATAAATGAAATGTTCTCAAATCAGAAGCTCTCTTTCAACTTTACATCCTGGACTACCATGAAACCCTACGTCACTTAACTACTCTCAGATTCTCCTTTTCCTCATTATAAAAGAAAGATAATCCTGTCTTGACTTGTATCACAAAGTGGCTATAAGTATCAATGAGAAATTATATATGAAAATGATTTGAATAAATCATAAAACTAAAAATTATACCTGATTAGCTCCAGAAGGTATTTTTTTCAGACTCTTAGATGGTATATTGTAGAGATAATTCCAATGTTTACTATTTCTAAATGTTTCCTAGATTTTTTTGACTTTTCTTAAAATATAAACATATGGGATATAATTAGTAAAATGTCTGTAAATACCAAAATTAATCAGGCTTTAAAATATTACTCTACCCAACCGAATATTCATTGTTAGCCCCTTGATACTATCTATCATCTTGAAGCCAACCAAGAAGCAGCATGGATGCTTCCAAATGAGATGCATTCTTTTAATTAGAAGTTTCCATTTAATTCTTGGGTTGAATTTCCTCTAAACCTCCTGAAGAATCCTATAATTAATCCTCAACTATGTATGTATGCTAAAAACAAAGTTAAGAGAAGGTGAAGTTCAAAGATATTTATTCATTAATGGAATAAGCATTTACTAGGCATCTACTATCCATCTATGGAGTGTTACACCAAATGCTGTGGGGAAAATAAGAGAAATGTAAAATAGTCTTTGTCCTGTGGGGTCTTATACTCTTTCTGGTGAGATAAAGCAGTTGAAATAATTACATTTATGTCTTTCCCAGTACTGTATTCACAGATGACCTTGACTGGTTAATTCTACTTCCAATTTCACAATTATTCAAGGATTCACCTACAAGTGCCCAAACAATGAAACTCTCTCTGGCCATAATCTGTCCTTCCATTTATCTCATTGCCTCAATCACCCCATAGCTTTTCTAATCATCCACTCTGCTAAAGCTTGTCTCTACCTACCCAAGCAACAGCCTTGATATGTCTACATGAGATGCATCCTTTAATACAAAGCCCTTTATCCATTAGCTCCATCTTAAAACTCTTTGCTTTTTCTCCTTCCTAGGGTTCTTCTCCACTGACTTCTCACCAAAATACAAACATGCTCACATATTTATTATATTAAAACATTTGTTTTTACCCTAGTATCTCCTCGAGCTATAATCCTATCTCTCTCATTCTTTTCAAGGAATAATTAATAATATTTATTTATATCACATTTTAAGTTCTGCAAAGTGCTTTAAGTAAGTTAACTCATTTGGTCTTCACAACAATCCATATGGTAAGTACTATGATTATTCCCATTTGACAGATGAAGAAACTGAGGCACTGAGCCATTAAGTGACTTGCCCACAATCATATCATCACACACTAGTAAGTGTCTGAGGCTGAATTTGAACTCTAGTCTTCCTAATTTTAAGTCCTACACTTCACCTAGATGGAAAATTTCTAGAAAGAGTAACGGGTGCCCATTTACTGTCTTCTCTTTCTAATCCATTTATGTTCAAATCTTTGCAACCAAAATTCCACTTCAATCACTCTAATGATTTAGAGCTTTCAAGAGTTATTAATGGTCTCTTTATAAATAAACATGGGTGCATTTGTTTTTCATCCTTGTGATCTCTTCATAGCATTAGATATTTTTGTTCAATGTTGAACATGACAGAAAGGACATATCCATGGGCTAATCCACTAAAGTTCTAATAAGATGACACTGAACCACTAAGAATTATCTAACTGTTCAACTCATTTTAAATACATGATATATTTTAAGTTGTGGTCAATGTATCTAAATCCTGACTGCATGTATTATATTTTATTATTTTATATTATCTTTTAACAATTTATTATATTATATTTTATTTTATATATATTTTATTTTATATCATATTTTACAATTTAACAATTCCTGATTGATCATTTTAATTCTTCCTTTTTCAGTCCAAAGTTCTTTCTCCTTAATAGATTGTAAATCCTTTGAGTGCAGAGGCTGACTTTTACCTGTCTTTATATCCCTACTGCTTAGTATGATAACCAGCACATAGCAGTCATTTAATAAATGTTTGTTGACTGACTGTGGACTGATTGTAGAGAAAACAAGCAAAGTGACAAACACAGAGTGGGTGGGAGAAATAAGGTTAGGAGAGGTGGAAGCTAGTAAGAGTAAAGTTCAGAAGACAAAGGTTTGTTTTATAGTATAGTATATAAATAAGGATCAAATCCTACAGACTGTTCCTATATTCTATCAGCTAATACTCTACCTGGTGAAAAAAAAAGACAAACATATATTAAACAATTAAGTAATAATACAGATGCGTATGTTACAAAATATCATGTGTGTATATATATGCACATATATAATTATTATTACAAAAATTGTAAGAAGGTATAAATCAGTGCAAATTAGAATGGGTGGTGAAATCACCCTTTGAGAAGGCAAGCCTTGAATTAGTCTTGAAGGAAGATTAGGGTTTAAATATTATTTAAGGCAGAGTGAAATGCAAGAAATCAACAATATTTATTGAGAAGATAGTGGGCAACAGTCCAACTGAAGTCTCTACGTGGAAGCCTTTAGAATCCCATGCTCCATTGTCTCCTTATTTTTAACCTCTTTAATCTACATCAAATAGAAGTCATAGTAGAAAGGGTTAGGGTCTGACCTAGCTATTAGGTAGTTCCGGGAATCAGAAATTGTGGGTCAGGAATCCAGGCAAACAAACTGTGAGTTAAGGAGCTATTCACTGGTCAGAAATAGAAAACTAGTCAAAAAATACTTAAGTAAAACTTAAGTTAAGAGGTAATCAAGTATCAGAGATGAAGGCAGAAACATGTTTCAAAAGCCAGACAGAAAGGTAAAATGAATGGGAAAACCCCAGTAATCCAAGAACTATAATGTGAATCTGATTCTGAAGAAAGATTTGCCTCACATATATTTCGGTTAAGGGAAGAGATTGGGGGAGTGGATGATTGTATCTGATTAGGGAAGAAGGCAAGGGGGGAAAAGGTAAGTTCTAAGAGATAGAGAATTGGATGGAGTGTACAGTTCCTACTGGAGATTAGTAAGAAATAAACTTGAATGGGGACAGTTTAGGGAGAACCTGGGAAACCACGCAGAAATATTTCAACTTTATCTTTCAGGCAGCAGGACATCTCTGGAGAGATGCTTATTTAAAAAAAGAAAGAAAAAGATGACATAATCATTTCTCTAGTTCTAAAGCACTAAAAATAAATCAGTTCTAACCTAATCTTTCTGCAGCAGGACCTGACTGGGGAACAATAATACTTTGGAACAAATATCCACTATTTCAATAATCCACCCATTTCAAGAGCCATTATCTATGGTTAAAGTCTTAGGAAGTGTTGTAACTGTGCAAAGGTTTCTTCATTAGCCTAGTCAACCAACCCTGTAAATATTGAGAGACAGTGTTAAAACCCACATTGTTTGGATTGTGCTACTTGTCTCTTCCCACTACACTGGAATCTCTAGATCAGGAATTGAATTTTTTGATATGTACATAGTGATTTACAATTAGCAAAACACATGGAAAGAACTTTGAAATTGACAAGGTGGTTTCTTCATGGCAACCCTGAAAGATGGGCATTTTATAGATAATAAAACCAAGTGTGAAATATTAATTCTTTGCCCATGATTACAAACCACTGAGTAGCAGCATTGGGATTTGTACTTGTCTCCTGACTTCAAGTCCAACAGTTTCACTTTACCAGCTGGAATAGCAAGTATTGTTATGCCACTTTTACTGATGAGGAAACTAAGGTACAGATTGTGATTGTTCAGGTATTTCATTCATGTCTGACTCCTTGTGACCTCATTTTGGGTCTTCTTAGCAGAGATACAAGAATGGCCTCCCATTTCCTTCTCCACCTCATTTTACAGATAAAGAAACTGAGTCAATAAGGGTTAAATAACTTGCCCAGGATCACACAGTAAAAAAAAATCTGAGACTAGATTTGAACTCAGGAAGATTAGGATTACTGACTTCAGTCCTGGCACTCCATTTGCTGTGCCACCTAGTTGCCTAAGATATAAATAGGTTGAAGTAAAATTCTAAATGTCAGCATCCAAATCTCTAAATTGATTTTAAGTTCTGATTCTAACTCTCAAAGGTCAGTACTAATGGGAGATACTTTCCTATTGCATAAAAGAGGTTGGCCCATTTGAAAGTTAAATGAACTTCTGTGGGTATCTAGACCTTCATTTGGAATATTAAGAATTAATTTATTAAGTGCTACTTAATTGTAGTATTGTCTTCAAAGAGTGCATGTTCCCTTTGAAAGTCCTATTCTTCCAGAAAACATTACACTCATAGAGAAAAAAAAAAGTTTTGCCTCATTTTATCTCAAAGGTAAGAAGAGAAAAAAATAATTAACTTAGAATAGAGGGAGGAAAGCAGTGCGAAGTTGTGGAGAAAAAGTACCAAAGGCCTAAATTCTATTACGTACTCTATTAGGTGTTCAGGATGTAACATTTGGGTCAAATTGTTTAATTATCTTGGCATGAAAGTTGTCTTATCCGTAAAATGGCAATAATGCCTTACTTAGGAAGGTCTACCTAAGAACTTGCATTACTCTTTTTTTGTACCTCTCTGATGCATTTAATCTATGATTCACATCTATGATCTTATATGATGTACTCATCAATCTTTATGCCTTATCCCCCTACAGAATGGTCAGTTTTGTGAGGGCAATAGCCATATTTTGACTAAGTATTTACCTACTCCAAAGCCTAACATAAGATTACACAAGTATTAGATACTTAGCATATTTGTGGGATGAATGGACCAGATGATCTTAAGACTCCAAGAGCCACCATTTTTCAGAATTTTGCCTTATCTTTTCATTAAAGAAGAGAGTTGACTCAAGCTAAATATAAGTAAGAACCCCAACAACCATATCCAACACAGAAAACAGGGAGCCAAGCAATGGACAGTTGTTGTGCATTGGAAAGAGTATCCAAGTTAGTCCAAGGACTTAGGTTCAAACACTATCTCTTTGCTAAACTATGTTCAAAACCTTTAGTAAGCCATTTGCCCAAGGTTTTCTCTTCTAGTTTAAAAAAACTGTTGGAGACCTTCTAGGTTGGTTTATTTTTTTTTTCCCAGCTCTAAATCTATGCTTCTAGGAGCCATCTGTTGGGCAGTAACCTTAGCACCCATGCTCACAAGTGTGAAGTTCTAGCATGTGACCTATGTGCCAGATGGGGTCAGTCACAAAAAGACCACTAATGTTCAGTGATATGTAAATCATATCATTTCTTAGTTGCCTAATTTTGGCAAAGTTCCACAAAGGAAGAAGAATTTTACTCAAATAAATAAAAAAGTTATTTTCTTTTTATTCCATGGCCCTCTGTTCTTCCACTGTCATTGCTAATCTGTTTTCCCTCCTAGATGTTCCTCTGATAAGGCAGAAATGCATAGGCATGAGGCTGGCTTTTCTGATTCATATCTAATCTACTTTGGGTCAGGTAGTAGAGAAGGGTAGTGAGTCAGCAGTTGCAGCGAGAGGTAAGAGATATTTTAGTTCACCTCAAAACAAAAGGAATGCCATTCTTTTAAATGCATATTTGCTAAGAAAATGATATAACCTAATACAAATAACAATGACAAAATCTCAATTTTAAGAAATAATCAAAAAAACATGAACTGCTATATTCAAGAAACAAATGAGATAGTTCTATTATTTGCAAATAGTTATGAGTCTATGGTGAGCTGACACTAAATTACACATGCATATATAGATACATATGTATATGTATAATACGATGTACTTTTAAAATGTGCTTTAAATTATTCATTTCATTCTCAGAATAAAAAAATAAGTAGGACAGGTAGTATTATTACTAAAATTAGAGTATGGAAATAATAAGTGACTTGCCAAAAGTTGTATAGTTAATTCATGACAAAGTCAAAACTAGAAAACAGTTCTCCTGATTCCCAGACCAAGTCTATTTCCATTGGTCTAAGAACCAAGCACTCACTCTTTTCCACTTATTTAAAGAAGCCCTTCAAAAGTGGAGCCTTAGAAGTACTAAGCTCCCATTGGTGCTGTGTTGCATTTTCTATTTTAGGTTCCTTATTGGTCAAAGACAGATGACTAAAGAAATCCACAATTCAGGGGAAATTAGAGAACCATAGATTCAGAGCCAGAAAAAATCTCAGAGATCATCTAGGCTGACCTCCCCATTTTATAAACGAAGAAACCGAAGCCTGGGAAAATAAAATCACTTAAATTCACATGGCAGTGCTGAGATTAAAGATCCAGTCTGCTGACTGCAAATTCAACACTTTTTCCACTGTGCCCAGGAATTACAAAATTACAGAATCTCACAATTGAAAAGAAGATGCCATTTGGCTATATGAAATCAAACTGTTTCTACGAGATGACTGACAAGTGCTTATCCAGCTTCTACTTAAAGACATCCAATGAAGGCAGATCTCGCTACCTCCCAAGTAACTCCAATGCTTAAGTAATTCTAATGCTTAGGAAATTTTTCCTTTCATAAAACCTACATTTTTTTTTTGCTATTATCTATTACTTATGCCTGTTTTTCTCCCTCTATGACCAAATGGAACAGCTCTCTTCTACACACACACACACACACACACACACACACACACACACACACACACACACACTGTACACTACAGTTTTTCAAATAATGATGATAATCCTTTTCTTTCCTTTCAACCAAGTCTTTTCTTCTCCAAGCTAAACATTTGGAGTTGCTTCTACTGATACCCATATAGAATGAAGTCAGAAATTATATTAAAGTGTTTTCTTACCCTAGAGGTATCTGTTCCTCACCCTAAAGGTATCTGAATAATACTTTCTAAGAAGTATTAATGGGTGGAATATTATCACATCACAGGTGGAACCAAAGACTTGAAGGGACTCATTTTTTATCAGCTCCTCTTCCTTTTCTCTCTTACAAACATGACTAGTCTGAAGTACACCCTCCTCAAAGTAACAAATTTCATGAGAGTTGTGATCTGATTAGCTGAAATATCTACACTGTGTGAAATCCTGGTTGATCTCCAGGTATGTGTATACCTCCTAAAAACATAAAAAATGTCTCTACCATACACAAGCACATAAACCATGCAATACATATCACATGTGAAATTAGCATATGGACAGAGACAACTCATGTTGCCAAACAGTTCTACAATATTCTAGAAGATTACTGATTATGGAGCCCAGTTAATAAGTGAATAAGCCAGAATCTATAATAAATCTAGAGCAATCTGCCCCATAGTTGTGTTTGTTTGCAATGATATCACAAATATCTATAAATATTGTAAAAATGGACTTTAAAAATGTTAAGTTCTGAAAGAAGATTGGTATATATATAAATGTGTGTATATGTAGGTATATGTGTATGTATATACACATGTATGTATGTGTGTGTATAATTGTTTCTCTGTTAGCATTCTACTAGAAATTATTCACCTGTGATGTACCACCCAGGACGTATTTAGTTTGCAGTCAACCAATCCATAAACTTAAACATTTTACAACAAAAACTGTCACTGCACATTGAATACACTCTATGTATATAATATTGTAAGACTGGTAAATTCTCTTTAGAAGACTGTGTCATGTAACTATGAAGTTAAACTCCCATTCCATTCATAATGGAATTGGGAGCTGTCTTGAGGGATTACCTTAATTATTCCCTAACCAGGGAAAGGTAAGTACATCTCATCTTGATTTAAAAAACTGTCATCAGTTATAAAGCACTATGTAGGATTTTATTTACATCTTTCAATAAAGTCAATGGGAGATGTGCAGCTAGAATACCATGTAAGCCTTGATGATTTTACGCTTAATTGGTCACATTTTACTTTTTTTTTTTCCATTATATATTTCTGGTAATGTGACAAGTACAACTGTATTGCCTAAACTGTTAATATTAGATACTTCCATTATACTGGATTTCAAGTTACTTGGCTAGATTAGAATTTGATAGCTAGTTTTGGTCTTTCATGGGCAGCTAGGTGGTTCACTGAATGGAGCACTGGATTTGGAATCAAGAGAATTCAATCTGACCTCAGAGACCCTGGTCAAGTCATTTAACCCCACTTGTGTAGTTTATTCATCTGTAACATGAAATGGAGGAAGAAAGGGCAAACTACTCCAATATCATTGCAAAGAAATCCCTCCCAAAAAATGGGAGTTGAGAAAGAGTAAGAAAGGATTTAAGTGACTCAGAAACAAAATTTGGTCTTTCATTGAATATAGCTTAAAGATTCTTTACAAAATGACAAGAGCCTTGTAACACTAAGCACCCCAACATACACAAAGGGTCTGCTATCACAGGTTCTTAGATCTGCATTCATAAAAGGAAAGATAATTTTTAATGGGATAACAAACACTTTATCCAGCACATGTATCATTCCTTTAATACCATTCACCTAGTTCAGGGGAGTCAGTAGCCTGAACTTCAAAGAAAATAGAGAGAAATTAAAGATCAACAGACATGGCTTCCTCTGCCTGACCATAGTTCAACAGACAGTCCAACTGTCTGACCACAGTTACCAAAGAGGGAAGCACCCACATCTGGGTTCTCAAAGCCAGGAGGCTCCTTAGCGACTTCCCAAAGTCTTCATCTAGCCAAACAAACACTTCCAGTCAGTAAATCTACCCAAAAAACTGCACCTCAGAGTCTTTATACATTTTTTTTAGAGCCAGAGGGCATTACATCTCTTGAGAACAAGTGCCTCATTAATAAAAGATGTGGACCTTCCTACAAATCTTTCCAGGCCAGACAATGACTGGAAAAGATCCTCCTTAATCACATTCAAATAGAGGCATTATACTTCTTGATTATACTAAGCTAAAAACAGCAAAAGATTCTATTTTACTTGCCATTACAAGAATATTAAAGGATAATTATAAGTTCTCCTTAAAAAGAAATAAAAGTAATTTTTAAAGAATGTGGTCTTCCTCTGCTTGATTTTGCATGCAGAATTAAGATATCATTTCAAATTTTTAGCTATAAATAATTTAGCTCCACCTCCTCATGTCTTGGACAAATGCAAGACCATGGATAGGAAATAATACATATGCTATCAGACATAGTTTCTGTGATTCTTGATTTGTTTTTCTTTATTAGGAGGCAAAATTCACTGAGAAAGGGAGAGGATAAAAAGCTAGGGAGGTTAGGATGACTGGAAAAGACTGGAAAACGTATGAACTGATAGAGACTGATATGAGCAGAGAGCCAGGAAAACAAATCATATTATAACAGGATAAAAAAAAAACACTCTCATCAATGCAATGACCCAACCATGATTTGAGAATTTCCTGAAATAGAAAACGGACTATAAATGCAAAAAAGAGACCTACATTTTTGGAAGTGGCTAAAATGGGAATTTCTTTTGTTTACATATATATTACAAGGGTCTTGTGTACTTTTTTATTCAGACTAGGGGTTAGGAGAGGGGGAAAATAGACATTTCTTCATCAAAACATCGAAATTTAAATTGAAAAAGGCATCAACCAAACTTAAAATAAAAATAATTCAATGATTTATAAAATCTGACTAGTACCAGAAGGTAAACTACACCTTAAAGAGCTGAAAAACAAATTATTGAAAAACAAATGCCTTGAGGAAATCCTCTATAATACATCTTAAATCCTAGATTTCCTGGATTTTTTTGTGGTGATGCTGTATCTCCAGAAAATGGGTTATATTCTCATTCTTAAAACTCTGGTGGTATTCTACAAATAAGCTTGACTTAGGGGTCTGATTTCAATCTGCCAAAAGGAAAGTAACTATATATATGAGGAGACATATTGCTGCCCCTTGTTTTTCTAGGTGTGCAGTGAATACAGCACTGGGTCTGACATCAAGAAGACCTGAATTCAAATCTAGCCTCAGACATTTACTAGCTGTATGATCTTGGGCAAGTCACTTCACCTCTATTTGCCTCCATTTCCTCATCTGTAAAATGGGGGTAATAAAGGCACCTACTTCCCATGATTGTTGTAAAGATCAAATGAGATTAATAATAAAATGTTTAGTATAAATGCTAGGTGTTATTTTTAGCTATTATGAATAGGAAAATTACAAAACATTTTTATGGCATCAAAAAAACAAAACAAGGCAGAACCAATGCAAATGGGTGAAACCCATCTCTTGACTTTGACTACAGGAACCATAATAATATGCCTAGCTCTCTTAAATTCTCCTTGACTTATGAACTGTGCACTAATAATGTTCTGTCTTGATAGAAGTTTCAGGGAAAGTTAAAACTCTATATGAATGAGAATATTTGTGTATACAACTTCCTTGATGAAAGTCAGTCTACGAGCTGTCTTCTTCAGTTCATCTCAACAGCACCATGCATCCAGTCAGTGTTTATGTGCATGATAAGAAAAATGATGGGCTGTTAGATGAGACACAGACATAACTAGAGCACAATTCAGAATATTTTAAGTGAATATGACAGGCATGACTCTGTGTATTTACACACACATATATTGTATAATATATATATATATATATACATATATATAAACATGATTTGAATCAAGAAGAGATAAGACGTCAAGGAAGATTGGAGAAGGTAGCACATGTGTTTGGCTTTGAAAAATGAAAAAAATATTGATGATGACAAGGAAAGATAGGAGAAAGCAGATCTCATGAATAGGAGATAACATGAGTCAAAACATTTAGAAAGGAAAAAGTGAAGTAAGAAGTCAACAAGATATCCATATTGTCTGGATATGAAGGGTCACATAAGACCAAAATAAAAAGTATTTTCAGAAATCTACAATTTAATATAATACAGGTATGTGGAAAACATGGAAAATATCTATTTCCCATCTAAAATTTAAAACTATAATTTTAATTTGAAATGCATGCAGATAAATATGATCCCAATAATTTGAATCCAGAAAATTATTCAAGTGATTTCTATCAAACACTAGAGATCTCATTTTTATATAACATAAATAACCTGGATCTTAGATCAAATGAGCATCAGTCAATATCTTGAACTATATGTAAATTAGAGCTGGTCTCTAAGTCATCACTAAAAAGGGCACCTTATGGTGATTTCTCTAAGACATCACAGAATCACAGTTGGTATAAATGATGTTGACAGTGTAGGGATGATGTTCACCTAAAACACTGATGCTGGAGCCAAAGAAGCTGGGTTCAAATCTTGCCTGTCATTACCTATCTGACTCTAGACAGGTTATCTAACTTCTCTCGGCCTCAGTTTCCTGCTCTGTAAAATGAGAATGCTGGACCAAGCCACTTCTAAGGTCCCTTTCAATTCTTTACCTGTGATCTAATGTCACTATGCCTGTGAAAAATTTCGTTTCTGGTCCTAGTCATAATCCAGAGGATATTAAAATGCTTAGTTTTCTCTATCATGGAACTTGGGAATTAGTTCAATCAATACAGATTGAGTTATGGGTCCCTCTTTCTTTACATATTTCTCACCATGGTCATTTTCATCAGATTCAGGGTAATTTTGGGGCAATTTCTTTTCATTCATGGCTTTAACTTAAAGAGAAATGAGGAGGACCACCGAACTCCATTACCAGGATAGAGGAAATGACATGGGGAGGTATCATTTTTTTCCTCCTAAATATCAAACAGGAGTTTATATTTGATCCTAAAAGAAATAGGGAGATTTTGGAATTTGTTGAGTAGAGGGATGACACAGTCCAACCCTATATGGTAGCAAATTATTTTCATAACTATTCAGCCCAATTCTGCCATCTACCAAATTAATCTTTTAAAACTAGAACCTCTATATTCAGTTCAGGTTGTAGTCAAAGTATATCACTTCCCTTTAGCTTAACATATCCCATTTCCATATCTTTATAACAAGCATTCAGTAGTTAGACTTCATAAATATTAAATTCATTCTTACATAAACCTACATGAATCAATTTTTAAAAGGTTCATTTTATTCAATGTAGCACTTTGAAAAGCAGTGTTTTAAAAAAAATCTTTTTGGGGAAAAACAAGGTTCAATCTTACTCCTGTTGAATTTATATATATGCACTGACAATTTGCAGGAATATCTTTAAAATGATCTTTTAAAATGTTCTATGTCCCTAGTGAAAGAGATTTGCTTGTGTTAATGCTGATAAAAATGTTTTCAACAGCAAAGTATCTCGATTTTACGTCATGGTACCCAAAGTAAAAAAGAATAATTAATAACTGACATGTATAGAGCCCCTCAAAATTTTCAAAATATTTTAAATATCATCTCATGTGCTCATCATAAAAATCTCAAGAAGTATGTATTATTAACTCCATTTTTTTTTGAGGAGGTGGAAACAAAAATGACTTAAGATTTCATTGTTTTAGGGAAATCCCAGGGAGGAAACTCCTCTTACTATTGCAGATAAGCAATGGCTCTGTAACTTAGAAGAGTTGTCTGAAGGGTCACACAACCAGTATGAGCCAAGGATAGGTTTGAAATGAATTCTTCCTGACTCTCATGCCTTCTTCACATATTTCTCAGGACTTCTATGATGATCAAATGAGAAAACATCTAAAGCGTGAAAACCTTGAGAGAATCTATCCATGTCAGCTATTATTATTAATATTTTACTCCACATTCCATTGGATAAAATGGAGATGCTTTGTAATAGGTCATGCTGTCTCTGTATTCCCACTTTACTGAGGAGGAAACCAAGTCTTAGGTTAAATGTCTTGTTTATGATCAGTAAATATTAATGAGAAGTGGAGTTGGAATCCATATCTCTCGGGCCTTCAAGGCCAGTATTCTTTCCTCTCCATCCCACTGCCTCTGAATATCCTGTCTCCTCCCCCACACTTCTCCATATCTAAGTCAAAATTTCTGATCACAGGTATGTTTTCTTAAGAATGAAAATCAAATCAAGTGCTATACATTTAAAGACAGCATCCCATGAACTAATGGGGCAATGCACTGGCTCAGCTAAAAAAAATTCAAGAAAAAATAATGAGAAAACTCAAGCACAATGAAGCTCATTGCATTCAGAAGTCAGTCTTGCATAGACTACAATCAGCTCATCGCAAATCTTTATCACAAGAATGGCTTTGACTTTTAATAGGTCAGGCAGCCAGTGTGTGGCAGTAATTTGACCTTCAGATATTTTATATTTGGTTGAATAGCTGTCTATTCCTTCCCCTCTATTTAAAACCTGGCAATGAAGCTGAGATGGAAGGGAAGGGGGAGAGAAAGGGGGAGGGAAGGGCACTGAAACAAAAGACAGCAACTGAAATTGCTTCTAGTTGGCATACCACGGATACAGTGGGCTGAAATGCTCAGCCAACAGCCTCTCACGAGGCCATAAACATAAAAAGAATAGATCCGTGTTCAGTTGGAATTGAATTAATGTATAATTAAATGCAGAAAATCTTCTTTTAAAGGCCCAATATTTTTATATTGTTAATGGTGTCACCCTTGCATATGTCAGAGTCCAAATAATGACAATGAAAAGAAAGAACTGTGTCGTATAACTACTTGCTCTTTCTATATACAACTGAGAACAGTCAACCCCTGAATAAAGCTAAAGGTTCAAGCCAGATTCTCCCAGGTGTTAATATATTTTCTGATTTTATATGAATCCATCAACAAATATATCTTAAATGCTTTTTGTGTATTAGGCATTATGCTAAGTGCTGAGAATACAAAAAAAGAGGCAAAAACTGTCCCTGACCTCAAAGACGTTATGTTCTTGGTAGGAGTTGGGGAAGGAAGACAGAATCCAGAATTTATTTGTAAAAGGATCTGATTGTCTGTAAGGTGACTTCACCTACCAATGCATGTCAGAACCTGATCTGTAACTTAAGGTCTGAGGGTTTCTTAGAATACAAAGATTAAGTGATGACCTGAACCCTAGTCCTTCTAATTCTCAGACTGGCTCACTATCCACTATCCCAGATTTCCTCTAAGGAACTTATAAGTGAAAAGAAAAAGACATACCTAGATTTCTACATAAAAACCGAGTATAGAGTAAATGTAATGTATCCTTAGGGGTATATGTGGTGGAGAAGGGGTGGATGGAAAAAAAGTGTCCTGTAGGAGGAGGCATTTGAACTGAGTCATAAAGGAAGTCATTTAAAGGAACAGCATTCCATGAAAGGAAATCAGCCAAGGAAAATGCAGGCATCAGGGTACAATGACTGCAATTCCTGCTGCTACACTGAGTTAAGAAGAGCTTTCACCAATATGGTGATGGGGGTGTGGGTGGGGACCAAGCTGCCTAAGGAGAGATAAACCATCCTAAGTCAGAAATGGCCAAAGCTTCCAGAGAAAGCAAGGAGAGGAGGAAGGAAGGAAGGCAGGAAGGCAGGAAGGAAGGAAGGAAATGAGGGAAGGAGGAAGTGAGTAAGGGAGAGAGGGAAGAAGGAAGATGTAGCATCATATGTGAGAAATGCTACAACTGAAAAGTGGAGTGCATGGAGGGGAGCAATAGAAAGAAAATTTAAAAAGATAGGAAGAGGCTAGGTTCTTTGAGATGAACCTTAAAACACAAAAAGATAAGTTTATAGTTTATCCTAAAGCTAATAGGAGTTATTGAAGTTTATTGAGTAAGGGGTGACATGGCCAAGAAAATCTTTCAAAGGCAAATTGAGGGAAACAAACATTTATTCAGTTTAATTCTGCCCCCTCCATCTTAGAGCACTGATGCAAACCCAAGATTACTCTTCCATTTTATTCTAAAACTGAAGATTTCATCGTTATGTATAAGTTCATTACTTGTTCTCAGTATGTTAAGCAGCAAATCATTAAAGAACAGAGTGAAAGAGATTCGTGGAACTTTCCAATGTGTCATATTTACAACCAGTGAATGCAATGCTTGGCACTAACTTTCCAGCTCAACCAGTCGCAGCATTTTCTAACTGTAGAGTGGAATAGGCTACCTCAGGATGACATGAGTACCACTCCTAAAAAGATCTTTAAATGAAGACTGCAAAATTATATTGTGGGGATGTTGTAAGGAATGTTCTGAGATAGGTTTGAATTAAACAGGAGCTGAGCTCCCTTCAAATTCTGAGACTACTTAATTCTATGGTTTTGCTTCAGTTTCAATGACCAAAACCGAGACAAAATCTCACAGAGAGAAAGAGAGAGAGAGACAGAGATATGAAGAGTGTTCAGAACCCCATAGAGAGTTTCCCAAAGAGCCAAGAAGTTAAATGACTTACTCAGATCACTCAGACAGTATGCATCAGAATCACAATTTGAAAAATGGCCTGCCTGAGGTCATCTCTCTATCCTGTACTCTATTCCACTGCTGCTATTGTCACCATATACCCACTTTACAGCAAGCAAAGTGATGGAAAATGTATAAGGCAGACGTAAATTTTATCATTTAGAATTTGATATATGGGTCTGATTCAGTGGCAAAACTTTAATTTCAATAATTCTAAAAGTTATTTTCTCTGAGGGGCTTCAGTCAATAACATTTTTTTATTTCCTCCAATGTTTCTTTTGGCTAATTGTCAAAAATTAACAATAACTCCATACTATGTTCATTGTATCAAACCTCAGTTTATATGAAGCTTTGAAAACATTAGTTATCTGAAGTCATCAGTATTCTGTAACAACACTTCCTCTTCATTTTCCTTTCCATTGATGATATCACCAAACTCTCAGTCACTGAAATTTGAATCTTCTTCACCTTCCACCTTTACTTCACCTCTCACATCCAATAACCGGCCAGGTACTTTTGATTCTAATTGTGTAATCTGTCTGGAATTCATCTATCCATATACCGTTTAATCTTCCACCATCATACCTAAGAGACTCACTAGCCCTTTTCTGAAGTTTTTTAACATTGATTATTAAATATTTCAACATTTTAATATTTATAAATATTTATACTTAAGTTTAATTATAAAACAACAGATAATAAGCATTAAAATAACATATTTATAAATAGTAAATAGAAAAATCTATAGATAAATATAATAAATAAATTGATATTTTTTAATGCACAGAAGTATGGTTTTTAAAAGCTGTGTTGATGTTTTGTTTTATTTTGTTTTAAAAATATTTACAAATTACTCCTACTTCATAAGAGATCTCTTCCAAGAAGAAAAACAGTTAAGTAAAACTAAAAATACAGTAATTTCATTTGAAAGTTCATGCAACATTCTGTATCTGCAGTACTCCTCCTACCTTTCTATTTTTTAAATTAACATAAATCTATTTTCTCCATTCCACATCCAACCAATTAAAAAAATTAAAGCTGTTGAAAAATATGCATAACAAAGCCAAATGAATTCTTCAATTGTTGTATATAAATATGTACACACACATATATATATATATGTCTCATCTGCAACCTCAATTTGTCATGTCTAAATTGTTCTTCCCACCCCAGCCTGTCCCTTCTTGCCTCTCGTAACAAGTTTATGTTTTATTTGGCTTTGTGGGTTCCTATCATATTCACTTTTAATTACAAACTTGTCATATTGTTTTGTTTGCTCATTTGGTTTATATATGGGTGAGTGTGTGTGTGTGTGTGTGTGTGTGTGTGTGTGTCTTATCTATCCTCACCAGGTTGTCCTCCTGAAGGTCAATTTTGTAACTTGTTTATTCTCTTTAATGACTTGTAGAAAAGAGGTATTTAAATGTTTGTTGAAATGTGTTCCATTTTGTAGCATACATTTGTTATTCATTCACTTACGGTCATGTCAGACTCTTCATGACCCCATTTAGGATTTTCTTGACAAAGATACTGCAGTGGTTTGCCATTGCCTTCTCTAGCTCACTTTCTCCCTATTTTGCAGGTGAGGAACTGAGGTAGGTTAAGGGAATTGTGTAAAAACACACAGTTATTTAATGTCTGAGACTGGATTTGATCTTAGAAAGATGAGTCTTCATGATTCCCAGCCCAATGCTCTATCCATGGTGCCAAGTCACTACCTCTCAACACACATTAGTAAATGCTTAATAAATCCATATTGCTTGACTGATAAAGTAGGTATGCCCATGTTCATTCAGAAGATAAACCTTTTTTATTTGACCCTGCTTACGTTATTCTTTTCATCTTGGATTCCTTTTTCACCTCAACTCCCATAGCATTTTATTATCAAGTCTCTGCCCTGGTTTTGTAACACTGCTGTCAGATGTATCTGTGTTTTTACCACAGCCTCCAGTTAGACTGCAACATCTAGAAAACCAGGGATTATATCATCAAAATTTGTAAATTAAAAAAAAAAGCCCTTACTTCAACGCTCTACTTAAATAGACATGGGTATCTACTAAAAGGATATGAAATGTAATAAAATGTTAATAGGCCCTCTGTGCTCTAATTCTTATTCTAGGACTCTGTCTACTTTTTTTCCCTCCCAAATCCAATGTAGGCAGCTGTTATATCCTGAGAAAATCACTGGATGGAGTCTAAAGACGACTCGATCTGCTCCTTGCTAGCTGTATAATCTTGAGCAGTGCCTCAGTTGCTCTGACTTTTAATTTCATTGTCTGTATAATGGTAACATTTATGTCATCTATTTTACCAAGCTGTTGTAAGCATCAAAAGAGATAAGGCCTGTCAAGTCCTTAGCAGCCATGGAGTTCTATAAAAATAAAAGCTACAGTGAAAAATGAGCAGAAAATAAATAAATTTCAGTCAAGATGAATAATTCAGGCTCCCTAGCTTCTTTTTTCTTCATATCAGGACTAGGGCAAAAATTTTCCAAATAAAAGCACTAACTTGTCCTTTTATCTTGCACATATGCCCAGAGCTTCAGTGTGGCACAGTGGATAAAGAGATAGCTCTGAGATCACTAAGGCCTGAGTTAAAGTCTTGTTTCTAGCTCAGCATTGCAGTGTGACCCTGGGTAAATCACTTACCTTTTAAGTGCTCTAGACAGCTCTCTAAGACTCCAAGTTATAGACAGGTTGCCAACCAGGATCAATCAAGAGAGTTTCTTATATCAGAAAATCCCAGCTTCAGTTCCTATTCCTGCTTACATGTATGTATATATATATATATATATATATATATATATATATATATATGTATATATATGTATGACATTGTGGGACACTCTTAACCAATGTATGTATGTATGTGCTACTTTTTCAAAATAAACTTTGAGATCAAACAGTTCCATTTCCTTGAAGTTTTTCCAAACATGGCTTGAGTCCAAGTTATAGACAGGTTGCCAACCAGGACCTCATTTGTGGTTGCCTTGGCAAAGATACTAAAATGGTTTGCTATTTTTTTCCTCCAGTTCATTTTACAGATAAGAAAACTTAGGGAAATAAGGTTAAGTGATTTGTCTAGAGTCACATATCTCATAAGTGTCTGAGGCCAGATTTGAAATGAGGAAGATTAGTTTTCCTATATCCAATTGCATATGCACATATATGTATGTATTACATAGATCTGTATGCGTGTGTATAAAATGTATATATGTGTTTGTGTACTTGACTAAACACATATTAACATCCAATTAGCTTAATTCAATGGCAAACAAAGTTAGCTTCTGTATCAAATGGGCCTGTTTTCCTGATAACTTCAAAGATAAGAATTTCCATTGAGTTCAACTCTTTGCTTTCCTGTTTAATTCATTTGGTAAGTCTTTCCCAAGGGCAAATGACAATCCCTTCTTTGGGATGGGTATGGAGGGCTCCTCTAGTGCCCAGGTGCTTTCGTCTTTCTTTCTTCTTCACTGGGCCTCTTTTTAACAAATTTTCTGTCTTTATAAAGTTTCCATGAGACCAATTCAAATGGACACACCAAGAATTCTAGATGTTTCTTTAATTCATTATCAATAATAAGGATTGATTAGCAATGTTTTCCTAGAGACAGGCTGCATTTAGGAACAATAACCAAATGGAAGAACTGAAAGCACAGATCAATAGTAGAAAAGAGTAGGGAAAAAGCCCTACCAAAAAGTCACATTTAAAAATATATTTGTACTGAAGAATGGCAACCAAGGCCCACTTCATTCTCCAGGATGTCTGGCTCTAGATCAGTAACCATACCATCGTGGTTATTGATGATGTTAAGATCTTTCTTTTACAGTTCTTTTATATTTTCTTGCCATATTTTTCTTAATTTGTTGTACTTCTGTTAAATTCCTATTTTTGTCTTTAATCTTGCCCTTTTTTGAATGAAACTTTCCTCTGATATCTCTAATTTTTTGGGAAGAAATCTCTCATCTTTCCCATTCTATTGTTTTCTTCTATTTCTTTATATTGTTCATTTAAGAAAACCTTATCTCTCCTTGCTATTCTCTGGAATTCATCATTTCATTGGGTATGTCTTTCTCTTTCTCCTTTACCTCTCACTTTTTTCCTTATTTATTTTTAAAGCCTCATCAGAAGACCATTTTGCCTTCTCACTCTTCTTATTGCTTGGGATGCTTTTTTGTTGCTGCCTCCTGTACAACATTGTAAGCCTCTGTTCATAGTTCTTCATGTACTCTATCAGATCTAATCCTTTAAATCTATTCATTACTTTCATTTTATAGGCAATCAAATCAGTCAATACTTAAAGAAATTAATTCAGACTATTCACTGGAAGGTTCAGATACTGAAACTGAACCTTAAATACTATGGACACATAATAAAAAGATGGGACTTATTGGGGAAAAACTAATGTGCTGCTGAAACAGATTGAAAGCAGAAGGAAAAAGGAATACCAAGGCATAAGATGGATAGATATCATTAAGAAAACAATGAGCATGAGTTTTTAGAGTCTTTAAGAGATGGTAAAGATAGAAAGGTCTGGTGTGCTCTGGTCCACTGGGTTACAAAGAGTTAGACATGACTGAACAACAAAGCACGGAGTGTGCTTCCAGACTAGTCTGGGAAAACACTGCAGTGCTATAGGACAAAGTGGACCCAGGGAGAAAGCTAAAGTAGTGGCAGTTCAGTGATGGAACAGGGTTATGCTACATAGGTCAAGCCATGTTTGGAAAAACTGCAAGGAAATGGAACTGTTTGTTCTCTAAGTGTCCTCAAAGTACACTTTCTCAAAGAAAGAAGCACATACATATATCCATTGGTTAAAAGAGTGCCCCACAATGTCAGCACCCTGGGGAAAAGCCCAAATTTCCCTATCCTAGTTGTAGTTCTGTACATATACTTTTGTTCTTCTAAAAATGTAACAGCTGGCTATCTCCAAAAAAAATCTCAAGTTCTTCATAAATAGTACTCTGAAAGGCTATGTTATTTCCCAATGAAGGGCTCATAAAACATCAAAAAATCACAGTCAAAAAGGCAGATCATATCTCATTATTCCATTTCATAGATAACAGAGGGACAAGGATAGAGAAGTTCTCCAAGACTACAGAGATATGGACAAAGACAGAACTAGATTTCACATCTAAGGACATCCAATTTTGGTGTCTATAAATAAAGTTCTGTTGTCTAGCCACCAAGATTATAGACCATCCCATAGGATGTGATCACTTGCACAGACACCATCCAATCCAAACCATATCTGAACATATTTCCTCCTAACAACATACTTACAACCTTTTCTTAACAACCATTAGTAAAGGGGAGACCCCTATGCCACAAGATAGCCTATTATAAAACTTCACAAAGTAACAGAATTTAATAATTGGAAAAGACAATGACATTTTAGTACAGCCCTTAATAAAGGAATCCTCACTGTACAGACATACCTTGCAGATATTGAGGGCTTGGCTCCAGAACTTACAATAAATCAAGTCATATGAATTGTTTTGTTTTCCAGTGCATATAAAAGTTTTGTTTAAACTATACTATTGTCTATTAAATGTGAAATAGTATTATATCTAAAAATGTACACACTTTAATTTTAAAAATTCTTTTCTTTATTGCTAAAAAAATGCTAACCTTTGTCTGAACCTTCAGTAAATCATAATTTTTTGCTGGTGAAAAGTCTTGCCTCAATGTTGATGGCAAGGTGGTGATTACTAAACATTGGAGTGACTGTGGCAATTTCTTAAATAAGAGAGCAGTGAAGTTTGCCACATGATTGACTCATCCTTTCAGCTGAACTCTTAGAGATCATAGTAGAGTTATTAATTGACCTAATTTCAATAGTATTATTGTGTCTCAGGGTATAGTGAATCCAGAGGATAGGGAAAGAGATGGAGGAACAGCAGGTTGATGGGGCAGTCAGAACACATGCAACATTCGTCAATGAAATCAATGAAATTCACTATCTTATCTGGATGCAGATTTTGGCCACCAAAACAAAGAACACAGATCACCATAACACATATAATAATAACGAAAAAGTTGGAAATATTGCAGAAATTACTAAAATGTGACACAGAGACATGATGCGAACACATGCTGTTGGAAAAATGGTACCAATAAACTTGCTTTTACCTAGAGTTGCTACAAAACTTCATTTTGCTTTTTAAAAATGCAGTATCTGTGAAGCAGAATAAAACACATTTCAATAAAATGAGGTATCCCTGTAGTATATACAATAAGGAGCTATCCACTGTCTGCTAGAAGACCTCCAAAAGTGGGAAGCCACCACTTCTCAAAGTTAACCATTCCACTTTTAAACACCCTAATGCTAGGAAATCTTATCCTTATATCAAGCCTAAATTTGCCTGTCTGAACCTTTCATGAGCTGCCTCTGGTGGTTCACTCTTCTGGGGCCAGACAAAACAAGTCTAATCTTTCTTCCACATTATAATCCTTCATCTATTTCCCTTAAGTCTTCTTTTTTTCTAGGCTAAACATTTCCAGCTCCATGAACCAATTCTCAGAAGTCATAAATTCAAGACCCTTCATCATCCTGGTTGCTTTCTTCAGGATACTTTCAATAGTCTGCTCAGTATAGTTTCTCAGTAGCCTTCTTAAATTATGGCATTGAGAACTAAAGGCACTATCCCAGAAGAGATGTGATAAGGTGAGAATACAGAAGGATTGCCACCTCCCTCTTCTAAAATGTATGCCATTCCTGATCAGTTGATCAATCAACAATATTTATTAAGCATCTGTTATGTGCCAAGTACAGCATTAAGCTCTTTTATATTCTACCTCTCCCCAAGCCCAACACACACACACACACACACACACACACACACACACATACATGCACACACACATGCATTGTGAAATGCCCATGGTGAATTCTAGAAAAATAATTCATCTTAAGAACTAGTGGAACATGACACTGGCCAGTTTACATTAAAGTTCAGCGCAAGTCAATTACTCAGGCACTTTTTTGTTACCTATTTTACAGGAAGATGCCTAGGGAGTGAGGATTCAGAAAGAACTGGAGAAAAAAATAAACCCTGATTTTAAGCAGAATGCATTCAACTGGAATGAAACAAATGTGGCTCAGATAAGTGTACAAAGTAATTTCAGACATAGCACTAATATTTTGGAGATAAGGAAAGAAAGGTCCTGTATAGGAGGGAGCACAAGAGCTGAGCCTTGACTGGATGCCATGTTGACCAGTAACATGTTAAATAATCCAGTCTCAGGGCATAAATAACTTGATGGGAATGTCAAGTCCTTGGGGAAGTTATATTCATACTTTCAAGCCATTAGGTCATATTTAGTTCACAGAAGCCATCATACTTCCTGTAGTCTTTCACAATTGTTTCTAAAATAGAGCAGACTGGAAGATTGGAGTGGGGAAAAAATAAAAACAGAACTACTGTCATTGAAGACTAGATGACCTTTAAAAATCCCTCCCATCTTTACATCTACAATTAGTTTTTAAGTAGTATTGGCATATTAAATAAGTTACTCTGTGCTCTGTGTTATTATTTACATGAGAGCAAAGTCAGGATTTCAAGTGATCAAGATGGTTACATTTAGTGCCCAGGCTTCTTGATGCACTCCATTAGATCTCCACAGTGAAACATTCAGCAATAGTACATTCCAATAATAATACACACCCCAGGAAAAATCATCAGAAAGTATGGAGAGGAAGGCAATACAACAGCACCTTTTTGTTTTATTTTCTCTATTAAGTGGATTAAATGACTCTTTACATATTCAGATTGTTTTTTGAGGTGCTTCTGCTACCATGCAATCTGTTGCTATTTGAAAATGAGAGTTAGAGAGAGAGAGAAAGAAAGAGAGAGAGAGAGAGAGAGAGAGAGAGAGAGAGAGAGAGCTAGGTGGTGCCATGGATAGAACACTAGACTTGGAATCAGGAAAATTCATCTTCCTGAGTTTAAATCCAACAGCAGACACTTACTAACTGTGTGACCCTGGGCAAGTCACTTCACCCTATTTGCTTCAGTTTCCTCATCCATAAAATGAGCTGGAGAAGGAAACACCAAATCACGCCAATGTCTTTGCCAAGAAAACCTCAAATAACATCACGAAGAGTCAGACATGACTGAAACAATTCAACAATAACTAGATGGATGTATTATTTTCCCAACTATGCTAATTTAGATTTTATTTCCAACAGAGAATTGAATTAAAGCTTAGGTCCCTTTCTAAAACATCAGACAACTTCTTTGTATGCAAATTTTTAATTGTGTTTTCTTGGCATGATAAACTATTGCTCACAAATAAGCACTAGAAGAATCCAGAAGCCACCCAAAACCAAAATGAAAAAAGGGTCAAAGAAGCATTAAAGAGCATTTTTGGCTTCATCTATTATAAGGAAAATTATCATAATCTAAGTCCTAGGAGAGAAAGTGAGTAAATTCAGTTCTCAGTTCTATGACTGATTCAAAGCAAAACCTGCTAGAGCTTCCACTCCGGTGGTATAGCCTTCAAGAAGGTGAGATTATCTCTACACCATGATCACCATGATCAGTTACTGCAATAAGGATCTAATGGAGGATACATGAAAATGTTATATTATACTAAATGATGGGGATATGGAGTTGGGAATACACTAACTTGAGAAATTATAAGTTATGTTGAGATATCTGTCAGTATTGCAAGGAAGAACATTTATTCTGAAGGAAATGTATTTTCTTTTTATCTACTAAAGTTGATGTAAGAGGAAAATAATTCAAATGTGTTTTTCTCTGTCCCCTCTACCCTGCCCTCACCCCTCACATTCAGATATCATTCAGGAGCTTCAATAATTAATTTAGTGCAGATTCAGTTGAAGTTACCAGTCTTCACATGGTCCTGCCCTTGTCTGTGCCTGTGAAAACCACAGCTGTCTGTGCAGCTGTCCATCAGGCTGTCCATGTGGTGCCTTGACGAAGGCAGTTTTGTATTAGCAGCTTTGCCACCTCATTCATATATAGAAAAAGGTAAGCATCCACATCATCTCTTGCTGAAGGTCATATAGAAATGCTCCTGATACTGAGAACGTGAAGGTTAGAGATAAAGCTTCATTTGGTTCTAATGCTGACAGATGGTGTTTACAAAGTGTCAACCCTGATTGACTTCTTTATAGCTTTATCACTTATTGCCTGTTCTCCTGTATCACATCAAAGGAAAGAAGAATTTCTGAAGCATTTGCTTAGCCATGGGATCCCTAACACCTCCATTTCTATTCCATTGATTTTTTTCTTAATGATGCTCATTGAACTAGCAAATAAAATACAGCACAGCAAGAAAGATTTATTCTTTTGTATTTGCTACACTCTCCTAAATAAACTTTAAGGTGATGTTTGTGAACTACAATCTGGCAGTGTGGTGTAATAAAGTGGACACTCAGTGAATTCACTGGGAGTCAGGAGATGCTTGATTCTATACGTAGCTCTGACTCACTAGCCCTGAACCTTTTGGAAATTTGCTTCATTTTGCTCTGCTTCATATTCTCATGTGTAAATTTAGGGAGTGGGACTAAATGATCACTTACTTTTCTTCCAAACCTAATGTTTTAGATGGGAAGAAAATGTGTGTCTGACCATCTTCAGCTTGAGGTAAATAAAATACAGGGAAAATCCCATCTCATTTAAGAGATCTTAAATGACTGTTTTGCCATAAGGAAACCAGGGACACAATGAGGTCAGAAGAAAGTCAGAGCACATATAGCCAGTATTCAAAGAAGAGAGAACTTTTCGTTTCTGAGGATAATGCAATCAGACAGTATATTGTGGATGAAGGGGTGAAAGGGGATTTCTGGTGTTATTCATTTTCTCTCACCATTATGATTCTATGGATACAGAATGCTTTTAGTGGAATCCTCCCCACTAGAGCTCTGCACACAAAGACTGAAGGACCTCTTGCAGGTATGTGATAAAAGGGATTCATGTTCAGGAATGGGTTAGATTAGAGAGTCTCTAATCCAAGTTGGTCACTCTTCCAGCACTGAGATTTTGTGAGATCATTCAGGTCTACACAATCTGTGAAGGCTGTAAGGTTGATAGGATCAGATTCTTTTCCAACAAACTTTCATTCAAGGATTATAGTTTATTTTATTTAAAAATTATAACATAGGTTTTGCTTTTAAAAAATAAAGACATTTTAGAGTGGAAATGCAAATGAAAAAATGCAATGGTTGCACTGATCAAGTTGTCATAATTAAAATAAGCAAAACTAAAATTTATATAGCACATTCAGGTTTGCAAGCTATACAGATATTTCTTCACTCAACCTTTAAAGGATGGTGGTACTTTCATCCCCACTTCATAGATGTGTGGAAACAAGCAGTGAAAGGTTAAATTACCTGCCAAGGGTATAAAATCAGGAAGTATTTGAGGCAGGATACAAACACACCCAGGTTTTCATGGCTCCAAATTTAGCACTCCATCAAGGGGAGAATCACTAAACTGTTGGTAATCTTAGATTATGAACATCAGTACTAGTTATATAACCAAAGAAGGTCAAAGTCAGAAATAAAAGTACAAAACACATAGATTATAGATAAATACAAAGATAGACAGATACAGATACAAACTGACAGGCGGACAGACAGACAGACAGGTAGATAGATAGATGATAGATAGATAGATAGATAGACAGATAGATAGATAGATAGATAGATAGACAGATAGAGTGACTGACAGACACAGACAGGAGAGAGAGACAGAGGGACAGGGAGACAGAGACAGAGATGAAGAAAGGAAGGAAAAAAGAAAGAAAAATGAGTGCCCATCTGCTGGAGAATAAAAAAAAATTGTATGGCATATAATTGTAATCCATTTTCACTGCTTAAGAAAAGACTAATAATAGCTAGCATTTTATTGCACTTAAAAGTTTACATTTTAACCTTACAACAATCCTGAGAATTAGGGTCTATGAAGGAAGAAATAATTCAGGAAATTATTCGAAGAGGATAAAAACAAAGAAATCAAGGGGAAAGAAAACAAGATTCATCAAGCTCAAACAGCAAGATATGTCCTTAATTTAAAGTTTTAACATAATTAATAGGAACAAGAGAAAAATAAAGAAAAAAGAGAAGGTAGGTGAATTTTTAAAATTAATATGTCATTGACTTACTGTCTTATGTTTAAACGTTAAATGTCCATGCTAAATCTGTCTTACTATAAACACACTTTGACAAGTACTTTTTGCATCTGGAAAACTCTCTATATTGCCTCTTTACGTGAAATCTTTTTTATTTTTTGGCTACTGAGTTTTCTCCCTTCTTAACGAAGTCATGTACACCTAGGTTTAAGAAATCTCACGGTATTACCTCAATCAAATCATGATTGTTGCAATGTTGGTAAAATTTTCCAAAACTGTACCAGCTCTGAAATATATTATATTTAAAAACACAGGATGTTTCATCGTAGCTACTTTATTAAAATCTGCTGTCATGGAGGTGGTGGTTATTGTTCAGTTGTTTCAGTCATGTCTGACTCTTTGTGATCCCGTTTGGAGTTTTCTTGGCAAAGATGCTGGAGTGGTTTGCCATTTCCTTCCTCAACTCATTTTAGAAATGAGCAAATTGAAGCAAACAGGATTAAATGACTTGCCCAGGATCACACAGTTAGTAAGTATTTGAGATCAGGTTTGAACACAGAAAGATGAGTTTCCCTGACTCCATGCCCACCACTCTATCCACTGCTCCATCTTAGATGCATTTTAAAATAAGCCATAAGAAAACTTTGTGGTTTTACATGTTTCATAATATTTGAGTATTTTGATATTTGTATTTATTTATGGATAGCAAGTTTATGTGAAAAAAATAATATTAAAAATTTGTAAACATCAAGCACTGAAATCAGAAATATTTCATTCCCAAGAGAGTATAGCATGAAGAAACTGTAAGGTAATTTCCTTAATTTACTCAAGACTTAGATTGGAGTACACATCTAATACGGATTAGAAAAGCATAAATAATTCAGGATTCCATAGCAAAAGAATATGAATGATGAGAGGCACAACAATTAAAATGGATTAAAAGGAACCTATGAATAAGGGCTAAGCAAACTGGGATTTGAAGACATGAAATAGAGGGAACTGTGTGGGTAAATTGGCCTTCTCACATTATAGACATCGTTTTGTTTTATGAGAATAGTAGCCATAACCGAATGATCTACAAGTTCCTGCATTCTAGAAGAGGGAAAATGGTGACAATTTAAAGCAAAAAGGTTTCATTTCAATCCCAAGTAAAAGAAATCTAAAGTGAATGGCATTCAGCTGTGTCACCACAGCTAAGGAGGTATCCAAATCAGTACTTTATTTACAGATTTATATGCATGGTAGAATTGTTCATCAGCCTGGAGAATTTCAAATAAGATCCTTCCTAGAAACAGGAGGATGGATCATATGAATTTTCATGGTCCATTACAGTTTTATGAAACTATGATTCTGACTTTCCAGCAAAATGAATGAAGAGTAAATGACAGGCAACATTCTATGCATTTTAAACCAATTAGAAGAACTAAACCAGGCTGAGAACAAAAATAGCGGAGACAGAACAAGAGATTCATTCCACAAATGGTGCGGGGAGAGAAGATACTATCTTTTTATTCTTGTCAAAATCAAGTGAATGTCATCACAGGTTAGTAATTTGCCATGGCAGAGTCCCTAACAGGAATTCCCGATGCCAATGAAATGAAACATTGTTTTAAAAATGCTGTTGGGTTCAATCTATAAAACTTGAAAATCTGGTTTAGATTCACATAAAAAGCAAAAGTATTTCCTAAGAATTTATTATTCTACTGAGTTGGGCTGTAGCTTATCTCTCTTTATAATTTCTCCCTCCCTTCCAGTATTATCTTTTTACTCTTTGCCATTTCATTTTCTTTTAACTATAGGATAAAAACAATATTTCATTCTGTATTATTTTCTAACCTAGGTGGCACATCACAAATTATTTATTTCATCATGCTGCTGTGGAAAGAATATTGTAGTAGAAGTAAAAAAAAAAAAGGTGCCTTGTGACCTTGGCCAAGTCACTTAACCATCTTAAGTCTGTTTGCTCATCTATAAAACAATCTCTAAAGCCGTTTTTAACTCTAAAATTTTACAAAGTAATGACTAAATGATATGTAATGTTCCTCGGTATAAAATTTATGATTCTACAAAATACTATGTTAATAACAACAAAAATAGCTACCAATGACACGATAAACTATTTCTACAATAATTTTTGCTTTAGGAATAACTATTTCTCATACTTAAGACCCCCAGAATAGTTATTTGCTGTCCAAGATAATTTCTGGGTCTACCTGCACTCAAAATAAAAAGTCAAAATCTCCCATTAGCATTTACTTTTCTCTAGTCAGCCAGAGGACACAATTAAATCAAAGTAAAGATATTCAATGAAATAATATAGAACATTGTCCTCAATAAACCTAGGACACATTTACAAAAAAAAAATATGCCTACTCTGAATGAGCCCAAGTTTGGACAATATTTGAGCATGGCAAACTCATATCTCTGACAATGAAAAGTTTTATTTAAAATTTTGGGTTCCAAATTCTATCCCTTCCTCCCCACTCCCTGAGAGGGTAAGCAATCTATAGGTTATACGTGTGCAATTATGTAAAACATTTTATATTAGTCATTTTGTACAAGAAGATTTGAATAAAAGGAAAATTAGAAATAGCATATTTTTGCAGGGAACCTATGGCCTTGAGGTCATATGTGACTTCCTAGGTGTTCGGGGGCAGCCTTTTGACTGAGTCCAAGTTTTACATAACAAGTCCTTTTATTAAGGGGATTTGTTCTGTGAAGCTCAGATTCAAAGGACTGAACCTGAGGAGCTAGAGGGCCACATGTGACCTCAAGGCTGCAGGTTACCTACCCTTGCATCATTCAATCACTATCAGTTCTTTCTCCAGAGTCAGATAGCATGCTCCATTGTTAGTCCTTTGAGATTGTCTTGGATCATTGTGTTGCTGAGAATAGCTAAGTCATTCGGTTCTTCATCAAACAATGTTCCTCTTACTGTGTATAATGTTCTCCTGGTTCTGTTCACTTCATTGTGCATTAGTTCACGTAAGTCTTTCCAGGTTTTTCATGCTTGTCATTTCTTATAGCACAATAATATTCCACTAATGTATACCACAGTTTGTTTAGTCATTCCCCAATTAATGAACCTCCCTTTGATTTCTATTTCTTAGCCTCCACAAAAAGAGCTGCTATAAATATTTTTGTACAAATAGGTCCCCCCTCCCCTTTTTGGATGCCTTTGGGATACAGACCTAGCAGCAGTATTCTACCAACGATTCCTGGTCATCTGGAAGCTGTTGTTTGTCCTTTAAAAAGAGGACCAACAATGTCACAGAATGATGTCTTGACTCCCAGGAATTGGATTTAAGTGAAGTAGAGTTGCACAAAGTTATCATCTTCAATCTCTCTTCCAGAGTCACCAAAGACCAGCATCGAGACAAAAGTCCAGATACCTGGTGATGGCCTGGGATGCAGTGACCTGGGCATCTTCAATGTCTGACCAAACTCCAAGAACTCCACAGTGCCTGTTTCAGCTTCTTTCATGGCTGTTGAAACAAATTATTCTAACCTACCTATTCCATTGAGGAGAATTCTTCACATGCTTGGGATAGACATCCCCCTAACTCACCAGCAGGTTTGGGATCTATCAGTTGCCCTTAACCTGGTTATCTCATCTACTGAGATGGTTTTACCAGGGTGTGTAGTACACTGTGCACACTACAGTTTCATGGAGCCAAAGGTGAGACTTGAGAGAAGGTGAAAACCAAAGGTGGATGAGCAACTTTGAAAAGAGCTCAGCAAGTCTTCACACCAGAGGTCCTTGGTATAGTAGCTAGAAATCGGGAACAAACCTGAGTTCAAATCACCTCTTAGGCACTCACTAGTTGTGCAAGCCTGGAAAAAGTGCTTAACTTCTCTTAGTCGCTGTTTTCTTATTTATAAAATGGGGATAATGAGAGTGCTTACCTCTTTGTGTTCTTATGATAACAGAATGAATATTTACTATTTAGAAAATACTTTGCAGACTATAACGTACAATATAAATTGATTTATCATCACCATCCTATTCCACTAGATTGGTTTCCTATGGGGAGGAAGCTCCACTATGTGACAAAAAGAATTTAAATTATATTCTAAGGTCAATAGGAGAGGGGCAGCTAGGTGGCACAATGTACCGAACCAGGAATCAGTAGGACCTGATTTCAAATGGGGCCTTGAAATCTTCATTTATTACTTTTATTATTTAATTAATTTGATAATTTATAATTAAAATAATAAATTATAATTTTTTAATTTGTCATTTATTAATCCTCTTTCATGGGTCATATTTCCATATCTCTAGGCATATACATTCTTCCTGGCCCTCAGTAGATGCCAGGAGCTCACCATTGTTATATCACATGTCATGACCCAGAAATATGCATCCTGTTTTCATATGCCCTCCCTTTAGCCTTTATCTTCTAGCTGGGAGCCATGACAAAAACACTGCTTGTGTCCCAGAGCCTTCAGTTTCATAGAAATAATATCATAAATCTCAGGAATAATGTTTTCAACCTCTATATATTATGCTGAATACAAATGTTAATGAAAGTTTTTTTTCCCAGAAAACCAATTTACAGTCAAAACAGACATTCCAAATACTCATTCAACAATCTAAGATGACATGAAAGCAGTCTATACCCCATCATATTTACTATGACTATCATAGTTTTCTTATCAAGATGTAAACAGCTACAACATAGCTCTTGTTTTCACACTGTGTGATTTCATAAAGTAAAGCTATTTTGTCCTCTCTAGTCACTGATATGAACTTAATAAAAACCAATGCCTACTCTTAAAGTGAGCCAGCTGTGCTGTCAGAGCCAATGAGGTCACAGACCTAATTTAATATGGAGACAAAAAGTAGTATTCTATTTCAGTCTGAACAAGAATGAAAAACTTCCACAAATAGAACACCCTTGAAATGAGAGGGGGAGTGATAAGTTTAAAAAGAGTATTATCTCCTTGGAAAGAGATGATAACCCATCCTTTTTTCCCAAGGACTACCCAATGTAAACTACTTCTCCTAAAGAAACTGAAAGGATTCAAAAGGAGACCTCTGATTTGTCCTCTTTAAGGGTCATCCTCTAAATAACAACCTGGGCTCCTGCAGCTCCCAGGTCCAGAGGGAGAGGACAGGAACAGTGAGGGGAAAGATGAAGACAGTGCTTTCTTCTTTGCTCCCTTTTGGCCAAATTTAACAAGCCTTGAAATTGCAAAAGAATGAACTTTCGTTTAGGAAAAGGGATGGCATTTAAAACCCCAAATAATCAAGTTCAAACTGCTTATCCCAGCAATGCGAGTTGACAGCATGTGCACATACATAATCAAATGGAAAAAAATAATCATGCATTCCAATGAACTGCACAGCACAAAAAAAGCCAACTGCCCAAGGGAAGTGTCAGGAACAATTTCTCTGCTTGCATTGCTCGTCGGAGGTGTGCCACAGCCCAATTCCATCAATGGGCGGAAGCAGTGGGAACTCAACCAGAAGCCTTAGAATTCACCTTGCTCCATGGCTTTGGGAGGCAAAGAAAGTAGGCTCTGAACATGCGTATGTTTCCTCAAGTTGAATAAAAGAAGCTTAAAAGAGAATTTTCAAAGTCATACCAAGTAGATATGCATTTGATTTTTCCTAACACCTATATTCTGGTATTATACTTAAGAATGAGACAAATGGTATACCGAGAATGAAATAAGCTATATTCCAAAAACTGGGTGTTGAGTAGAGGAACAAAAGAATGCACACAGGTCCATTTTTTTTTTCTTTTCAAACTTGGTAAAATTCAGTGGAACTGGTTTTGAAGCACAAGACTTCCCTGTAAATTAAATTGCAAAAACTCTAAACTCTGTGTTATAGAGGTCAAAGATTTAGCCAGAATACAAAGAATGAAGGTGATCAAAGTTGTACTTTACAAGGAGAACATTTATATAATTCATTTATATAGCATTTTATAGTTAAGCCCCTTCTAAGATCAAAAGCAAGACTTCATTGTCACATGGAAGTGACCGTACTATTTTTAAAAAATTTATTTTATTCTACACTTCAGAAATAATAGCATTTCTATATAATAAAATATATAAATTATATTATTTATATGAATATTTAAAATTATATAAAATAAAGCATTTCTATAACATAGTAGAATAGGGAAGAAAAGATGATTGTATATGAAACCACAAATATATTGTGTACAACTTGCCATTCCTTTTAAATATATGATAAAGTTATTGTGTAACTTTTTCCTTTTTTTCCTAACCTGGATCCTTAAAGAATATGATTATATAAAGTAGTTTAAGGTAAATCAGCCAAGAAGCATTGACTATTCTCTCTTTGATAGACTATTTCCAGATGCAAAGTTGGGGATGAAGTTGGGGGTCAGAGATGATGACTTTAGAAAAGTGTTCCTTGATCTTTTTGTTTCTTTCAGATAGCTAAAGCCTGTGGACCCCTTCTCAATATGGTACATTAAATACATAGGATTATAAAGGATGCCAATTATACAAGAGATGTCAAACATACATATATGTGACATCCTTTATATCTCATATGTATAGACATGACATACATATCTCATGTATGTCTACATATTACATTTTAAAATAATATGTAAATATATACATGTAGACACATGTTTATGTGTGTATTATATTGTATATATGTATATGTAGAGAGAGGAAGAAAGAGAGTTTTATCATGGTTTTTTTTTAAGTTCCTAGATCATGCCTAAGCACTCCCACAGAAAAACTATTGTCAGTAGCTACCTGGATTGTCTTTGATTGTGGCCAAAAGCTAGGGTCTAGGTGACACCCAGGTAGGAGTAAGGGAGTAAAAATGGGGGAGAAGCTAGCAACACATAATTCTTCTCATATATCATCTCATTTGAGCCTTGTAATCATCCTGTCTTTTAGGTACTTATCACCATTTTATAGATGAGAAAACTGAAGCTCAGAGGAGTTTAATGGCTTACCTAGGACCCCAAAGCTAGAAAGTATGTGAAAGCAATGTTTGAACCTTGGTGTAGCTGACTCCTAGGTTTGTTTTCTCTTCACTCTGCCAAACTGCCTGTCTTAGGAAAGAAGCAAGGAGAATACAGATTTAAAAAACAAAGAAATAAGTCATCATTTTACCTTCCTCTCTTACCTCCCCTCTCCCTTCAGAATCCGAATCTCAAAGATAAGGGTTTTGATCATTCAAATAGAGTTATAATAGATGAAATCTGATGTTATAATTCTTATGATTGCTTTGTTTCACACTGGAATACGTTTGAGATGGGGGAAAGGAATGAGAGCAGCCCAACCACCAATCTACAAGTCTGAGCAAGCAGCTGCAAAAACTCCTCAAGGACCACCTGAGGTAGGAAATCCCGAGGTAAAGCACCACTTTGCCACCTACAGTCGATCAGTCTACCAATAAGCATTTCTATGCTAGGCAGTGTGCTAAGGATTGGGATACAAAAAAAAGCGAAAATAGTCCCCTTCCTCAAGAACCTTACCATCTAGTGGAGAGACCACAAGCAACTGATTATATACAAAGTAGATAAAAGGTAACCTCAGAGGGAAGGGATTACCTGTGTGAGGAAAGGGAGGGAATGACGAAAGACTTCCACTAAAAGGTAGGGTATGAGGTAAGTCTTTGAAGAAGGCCAGGGAAGCTAAGAAGTTCAAGGGAGAGGGAAGAGCACTCCAGGTATGGGGAATAGTCACTGGAAAAAAAGCATACAAGTAGAGTGTTCAAAGAAAAGCAAGAAAGCAGGGATTACTAGATCACAACATACATGGAAGGAGATAAAGTATAAGAAGAATATCCCATACTCTCCTCGTTCTCTTACATTCACTGCGTTCCCATGTTTAAAAGTACATTAAACAGAAACATTTTAATTTAGAACCCAAGAATACAGTCCAATTCAGAGAAAGAGTCTTGCTGTTTATTTGTGTGTATACTCAAATATGTGTTGTGGTGGTAGTGGTGGTGGTGGTGGTGGTTTGTCCTTCATTTTTCTAAGAGGACCATTACAGGGTGATATCCTGACTTGTGTATGAATTGGATTTAAGTAAGGCTATATATACAGATATAAATACTGTATATACTGTATATACAATGACAGACTTTCTATATAAGGTTCAGTTTTGTGGAACTTTTGCTTTTACCTCTTCAATTCTATTACAAAGGAAAGTTTCTCAGGAGTCAAGGAACTGGATAAGGGGATAGGCAGTAGGAAATACAAATGAGAAAAAATAAAAAAAATTTAAAAAAAATTTAGATATGCATAAAGGATATGCATAAAGATAAATAGATTCATGTATATATATATATATACAGATGTTCAGATTTAAACATCTCTATATCTCTGTACATGTGCACATATATGTACATGTACAGAAATATACCTATGAATAGATATAAATATATAATATATGTGTGTGTGTGCGTACACACATATCCAGATCTGTGTTTTTAACAACACTTCTACTAACTAGTATCTTCTGGGCAATACAGTCTTCAGGGAGTTGACTAAAATACTAAGGGGTAAGCACCCAGGGTCACAGAGCCAGTAAGTCTGAGGCAGGACTTGAACCCTTTCTTCCAGACCCTCTGGTTACCTTCCAATGCACTGTAGCTTACAGCCTCCATAATTTCTAGTGAATATTTTTAATTCCTCTCTACTAAATACCAATCTCTGATAGACAACTAGTAGATATAGGACCAAAAACCACTCTCCAAAGGATTAGTGGTGAAATGATATAAGGATTTCTTGAAAGAAGTGCATATTACTCATCACATGAACAAATATTCCAAATCATTAAAAGAAAAAAAAATCAAGACAACTATTTGGTTTCACATCATATTCAGTAAATTTGCAAAGATGGGAATAAACAACACGAAGAATTTTGTGGGAAGATGGGACGACTAGTTAATCTGTTGTTGATGGGTCTCTGAATTGGTTCAATCATTCTGGAATTACAGAAAGAAGGAACTAAAATGCCCATACATACCCACTTTGACCCAGATATGCCACTACTAGGCATATGCTCTAAGGAGGTTAATGGCAAAAAAGAAAAAGGGTCCATATATACCAAAACAGTTGTAGCAGCACTTTTTGTCATCTCACAGAACTGGAAACAAAGCATATTGGGGAATGGCTAAAAAACTTGGGATGCATGAGAAGATTGGAATATTATGTTCCAACAAACGAGGAGCATCATGAATACAGAGAAGCATGGAAAGATTTATGGAAACTAACACAAAGTGAAGTAAATAGAATGAGAAAAACAATGCTATAGAATTATAAAGATCAAACTTAGATAGAAGAGATAAGGGAAGATAACTCCCCTCATTCTTTTGCAAAAATGGAAGACCAGAATCTTAAGATACTATATATAAAATGATAGACTTTCTATATAAGGTTCAGTTTTGTGGAACTTTTGCTTTTACCTCTTCAATTCTATTACAAAGGAAAGTTCCTCAGGAGTCAAGGAATAGGGTAAGGGGATAGGAGGTAGGAAATACAGATGAGAAAAAAAATCAAAAAAATTTAGAGGGTTTGCAATCTGCATTGGAGAACGGGCTGTATCCTTATGGGTAAAATTAAAGATTCCTAAAGTATTGTTGTTGCTCAGCTGTTTTAGTTGTGTCTGATTTTTCCACAAAGATGGCAAAGATACTGGAATAGTTTGACATTTCCTTCTCCAGCTTATTTTGTAGATGAGGAAACTAAGGCAAATTATATTATGTGACATGTCTAGAATCATACAGCTACTCTTCCTGACTCCAGGCTGGCTTATCCACTTAGACACCTAGCTGTCCCACTTCCCTAAAGTATGGAAGTAAACATATTTTTACTTAATCTGTATAGATCCTTTTATTTCATCTTCCTAATGCAAGATCTGACCATGTCATTCATTTACTCAGTAAACTCCAGTATCTCCCAATCACCTCCTGGATCAAATACAAAACCTTCTGTTTGAAGTTGTAAGCCCTTTCATAATTTCCTCTCTCATATATCTAGGCTTCTTGTACCTTCTACTTTCCCATCTCCCATCAAGTACTCTTTGTACCAATGACACTGACTTCCTTGACTCTTCCTCAAACGAGACACTCCTCTCCCAAAACTGAGCATTTTCAAAGGCTATCCCCAATTTTTGGAATTTTCTCCCTCTTTATCTTTGCCTCCTGTCTTCTCCAGCTTCCTTCATGTTCCAGCTAAAATCCTACTTTAAAAGGAACGTCTCTCCCAATTCTCTTAATTCTGGTGTCTTTCCTCTGCTGACTATTTCCAATTTATCCTCTATATATTATTTTTGTACATAGTTGTTTGCATGTTGTATTTTCCATTAGATTGTAAGATCCTAAAAAACAGCAACTGTCTTTTACCTTTCTTTATATCCCAAATACTTAATATAGTATCTAGCACATAGTAGGCACTTAATAAATGTTTATTAACTAAAGATTTTCATGCTATGTTTAGATTTTGTATCTGAAACTGATTTTGGCACCTCTGATACTGTACTTACATAACTCTCTAAATTTTCCATAGACATTCTTTGCAAATACCTTCAGTTCTTCTTGTAGGTAAAATTATTGAGTAGGGGAAGTCTTCACAAACTTTCACTTCCCTTTTCTCCGAGCATCAATTGTTAAATTCCTTGTTAGTGTCCAATGGAGGAGGGGATAAAAAGAAGTCCTTATACTTGTGAAACATGCTGGAGTCTTTGCTTCTGCACCAGGAGATAATATTGCCATAGAACTGCCAAAGCAAGGCCTTCTCCCTTGCAGCAAAGAAGTCAGAATATTACATATATTATATGCTGTATATAATATACAAGAGATAGAATATTATATCTAATGTATATAATATACAGAAGGCTATATGTAGTATATAATTGGTATATTATATACATTGTCAGAGGCAGTCTCTGTACAAGGTTATTTTTCCTTGTCACAAAAGATGGGATAGAAAAACATGATTTAAAGACATCAATAAAAACTCTTTAAAAAAAAACAAACCAAAAAAAGCAGAGCAGGAGTTTTCTAGGAGGAAAAAGTATTCCTCTTATGTGGCTCTAAGAAGTTTGGTAGTTGTGTGTGACTTTTGAGGAACCCAATTAGCTATTAGTTTCCATACTTTTTCCTACCGACTCTTTTGCCAAAGACTCAATTGCTCAGTAAGGAACTGAGCAATTGAACTGAATTTCCCTTCAGATGCTTTTTCCATTTTACTTCCTAGGGGGTATTCTATGGGGGAAAGGGCTAACATGAATATCCTGGCTTAATGCTTGCAGTACATTTTCCATAAATACATATGCACCAGTTAATAAGCAAGTGTTCAAGAAGCAGCAGGCCCTGGGCTAAATCTTGGAAATACAAAGAAAGGCAAAAACAGTCCCTGATTTCAAGGAATTCACATTGTAATGAGGGGAAGACATGCAAGCAACTAGATACCTACAAGATGTAGAGTAATTCTTCTGTTTCTTATTAGAGTCCTAGAATGTAAGTGTTATTATGGTCAGAGAGGCTAAGTGATTACAAAGTTAGTACGAGTCACAGAGGGGATTCAAAACTATGTCCTTCTGATTTCATATCCAGTCCTTCAAGAAATAGTAACAGATGTGGGTAACTCACAAACTGAATAAGTAATCTCTGCCTAATCAAGAGTTAACTAAAAATGCAGAGCCATAAAGCCTTAGCAAGTCCTCAAAGAATCAAGCATCCGTTCCATTTACAAATAAAGATCCAGACTTAACATAGGAATTCACTGGAATAGAAGTCAGTGACTACCAGGGAGAGAGGATGCCTATCAATTTTCTTTTTTAAAAAATCAGCAATTAAAAGAATTAAAAGTTCTTTCAAGTGCCTCAGGTAATTTGACAGGAGATATGAAACCGGGAGGTGGGAGCACTTTTTCCTAGCTTCTGAAGAATAACTACAGGCAGTACTTATGGGTAGATTACAATCAATTACCTACCCAGCCAATGGGCCACATGGAAAAGCAGTAAAGAAACTGACCCACATAATCAGTCTAGTCACTTCTCCCTGAAAACACAAACAAGTATAAGACACAATCACTGCTGGCAGCATTTTCATCTCATTAATTAGATTAATCTCAAATCTCCTGATGACAATACTGTCATTACTTTCCATTGACTGCAAAGTAGAGAAGATGAGAGCCATGAACTTGACCACTATACATTTCATGTGTTGTGAAACAAGAAGAAAACTTCATTGGATAAGCTGAAATTTTTAAAGAAAGATCTTACTCTTCACAAATGACTGTCTCACATCTCACTCTACTTGGCATTATATTTACACATGTACATATATACATATATATGTACGTGTGGGTGTCTGTGTGTCTGTGTCTGTGTCTCTGTGTGTCCATAATGTATCCCTTCTCCAACTCCTACCTCAGTTTAATAAGATGAAAATTCTTATCATTTTTTTTTCAGGTATGTCCAACTCTTGGTGACCCTATTTGGGGTTTTCTTGGCAAAGATACTTGAGCGGTTTGTCATTTCCTTCTCCACTTCCTTTTACAGATGCAGAAACTAAGGCAAACAGGGTTAAGTGACTCACTCTGAGTCACAAAACTAGTACATATCTGAAGCCAGATTTGAACTCATGGGGATGAGTCTTCCTTATTCTAAGCCCGGTGCTCTATCCACTGTGCTACCTAGCTGCCCAAAGAATATCATGATGCAGTAATTTTTGGAGTCAGAGGCTTGGAATTCTAATTCTATTTACTACCTGTATGGAATCTTGAGATTCCAACTCTACATTACTTTTATGATGAGAGGAAGAGACTGTCTTTTCTGACAGTCACAGTCTCTATAGCTCTGAATCCAAAAATAATCATTTCTAGGAAGTTCTCTAGACATTCTTCTCAGATATATTCCATCTCTGGGAGCTACAAGTGAATTGAAGGAGAGGTCAGAGTAAGTCAGTTCAGATAGGGGATATGGTCTTTTCATGACTTCTAGAAATGAAAAGTTGTCTTTGTTGGTGCAAAAATTGCCACCAGAGTCTCCACAATGAGGTAGAAGTTTGTAAGAGGGTGAAGTGTGTGTGGAGTTTGATTGGATTGTACAGAGTTAATAGTCTGGGCTTTGGCCACACTAGAGGAGATGTGAGCACAAAAGCACATCAAAGGGAGGATGTGATGTCTTCATTTTCTCATAGGAAAAAAGGGGAGGAAGGATAGAAGACCAGAAGATGGGGACACTGTTCAACCCTGACATTGCTGCTGCTACCATTGACCAAAATGGAAGGGAGATAAGTCACTGACAAGTATTTATTGAGTGTCTGCTATATGGTAGGAACTGTGTTAGGTGCTGGAGATGTGAATTACTTCCTCACAATGAGCCTACATTCTAATAGGATTCTGAGAAAAGTCTCTAGCTGAACCACAGAGAATAAATGCAGAATGGAAAGGACAGGAAAAGATGTATGTATCAAGCAGCATACAAAAAGAAATGGTCAAGTTGAAGGTACATGATCTTGGTGAATAAAGAGCCAAAAAGCTTAGTTCTTCCCAGCACAGTCTCTGATTGTCCATTTTCCATGCTGTACCAACATTCTCTAACTAAAAAGTCTTGCTGAGAAGAAAGTGTTCAAAGCACTACGTAAATTCACATAAATTTGAGCTATTGGTATTATGTTTAAGCCCATAACCTACTTTCTTCCCAGATTTTAGCTCCTATCTGGGTTTGCAATTCATTTCCAAGACTGCTTAGGTTTATATAAATGATAACCTGTGACTAGAAACTTGCTAAGTAATTGCTTAAATAAATAATTCATGATAAATAAATAAAAGGTTTGTTCCAACTAATAACAGAAGCAAAGAAATAAAGGTGACTTTAGAGATCACCAAATTCAACTTCCTTTTTTATACATAAATGAGAAAACTGAGGCCAAGTGGAATGAATAGACTTACCCAAGAAACACACCTAGTCCTTGGTAGAGAAGATTCCTGACTCACAGTTCATAGTTCTTTGCATTACATCATTCTGTCTCTCTGTCAGGAGGGAATAAAATAGTCTCTGGATTTCAGTTTCCTCATACATACAATGAGCAAGATACATCACATCAGGGGTTTTAACCTAGGTTCCCCTGATTTTTTGAGGCCTATACATAGTTTCAAGGGGTTCATGAACTTAGATGTGAAATATATATATATAAAATTTCCACTAATCTCTAACTGAAATTTAGCATCCTCTTTAGTTATCTTTAAGCATTAATCTAAGACAGTGCCCACCAGCTTTACCAGACTGCCAAAGGGCCTACAACATATAAAAAGCTAAGAATTTTTACTTAAATGAACTCTAAGGATGAGTCCAAGGCTAAATCTCTGATCTTGTAATCCAAAGTCAATCATGACACACTCATATGATGACCAAAATATAACAGGGTATCTATCAAATGTGGTTATGAACAAGAATGGTCCCATAACTTTGTTGGATATTTCCTTAATATTTGTTATGATTCAGTAGTAAATGACTATAGTATTCTAATTTTTGATAAACTCAGAGACTCCACCTTCTAGGACAAGAACTCACTATTTGACAAAAACTGCTACGAAAACTGGAAAATAGTATGATAAAAAATAGGCATAGACCAGCATCTCACACAATATAACAAGATAAGGTCAAAATGGGAACATGATTTAGATATAAAGGATGATACCATAAGCAAATTAAGAGAGCAAAGGTAAGTTTACCTGTCAGATCTATGAAGAAGGGAAGAATGTATGAGCAAACAAGAGACAGAGAACATTATGAAATACAAAATGGATCATTTTGATTACATTAAATGTAAATGTGTTTGCACAAACACAACCAATGCAACAAAAAATAGGAAGAAAGCAGAAAGCTGAGAAGCAATTTTTACAGTCAGTATTTCTTATAAAGATCTCATTTCCCAAATATATAGGAAACTGAGTCTTTTTTTAAGACTATAAGTCAATCAATGAACAGTCAAAGGTTATGAATAGGCAGTTTTCAGGAGAATATTGTACACAGTAACAGCAACTTTGTGCAATAATCAGCTATGAAAGACTTAGCTCTTCTCAGTAATGCAATGATTCAAGCCAATTCCAAAAGTCTCATGATGGTAAATGCTATCCACATCCAGAGAAAAAACTATGGAGTCTGAATGCATATTGAAGCATACTGTTTTCACTATTCCGCTGTTGTTTTTGTTTTCTTTCTTGTGTTTTTCCCCTTTTGTTCTGATTCTTCTTTCACAACATGAATAATGCAGAAAAATGTTTAACATGTTTGTACATGCATAACTTATACCAGATTTCTTGCTGTCTTGAAGGGGAAAAGGAAGGGAGAAAAATTTGGAAGCCCAAATCTTATAAAAATTAATGTTGAAAACTATCTGTACATGTAATTGGAAAACATACAATACTGTTAAATGAAAAAATAGCTAATTGTTAAGTTTATAATAATAAAAATTTTTAAAGAACAGAAATCATATTTAGTCCAAGGCATCAACACAAATGTTCATTTTTATAAAGAATACTGGACTCTCCATGAGATCTGGGACCTTTTCCTGGTTCTTTCACCTTCTAGGCCTGAATTACCTTGGACAGCTCCCTAGCTGAATCTCAGACCTAGAAAATGAGGAGATTGAACTCTCCAATGATTCAACAGTGTCTGTTCACATCAAACCAAATTTAGGCTGGTTGACACTCAAGACTCCACTAAACATGATTCCATTAAATAGATGGAATCATGACAATGATAAATTGATCAATGATAGAGTGATCAAGAAGAAGGAAAAAATACAATGGGAATCTATGTTACACTCAGTTTTCATACATAATTGATTTTTCCTTTACAACCCCAGCATCTAGCATGCTTCTTGGTACATAGTAGGTGTTTAACAAATTTCTGTTGTTAGGTGATGACTTCCTCACCTTCAGGATGCATTTTAACAGACATTCATCATATGAACAAAGAGGAAGGGATGGTAAAACATCCAACAAATGCCCTTGAGCATGAGTCTATCAGTCTTCTGCTCACATTCAGTGCTATCTTAACATTCAAATCATCTGAATTAAAATTCCACAGAAAATGCTGATGAACTCATGCCTAAACATAGCAGCAAAGAATTGGAACCAACTAAGACATCTGGATTCAATTAAGAATTTATTCTCAGCTAGTTCATATAGATATTTAAATAAATTAGCCCAAGCAACCAATGATAAATCTCACTTCTTGGGATTTACAAGTCATAAGCAACCTTCTACTCTAAGACAGATATAGTACTTCTCCTGATTTTAAATATCACATGCTTGATTTATTATACATCATATAAAATGTATTATATTATACAGACTAATAATACAAAATATGTCATTTATACCTGTCATTTAAATTTGATATCTGGTTCAGGAATGTTGGGCAGGATTTGTATTTGAATATACAAGCAGTATTTGTTGTCTGGCAATTTCCAAGATCTATGCAAATATCATTTCAGAAGTGTCTCATTGACGGTAATCCCAATTTTCATAGCATAGTCAGTTGAATTGATTTGCTTAAGTTTTCATAATTCAGTATTTTCATGCTAAGTCAGATAATTGAATTCCTGATCTTGATCAAGATATATTGATTACTTGGATGCATGCACTGCTTCTAACAAACATATTACCCAAACCACCATTAATTTTTCTTGTATTTTCCAAAGAAAAGAAAAATAGAAATGCTCAGTTTAATATTGTCTCTTTGGAAATTGTTCAACCAGTAAGAATGAATACTTGTAGAAGAGTCAGTCAGCCTCGCAACTATAAGCTTGAATTATCATTCTGCTTTTCCCCTGTCCACATCCTCAAAAATGATGGAAGATGATTCTCTTTCCATGGTAAGGAATGGAGTCTTTTCTCACTCTGTTAACACCACTGCAATTCCTTCTGATCCCTCTGCCAACAAAGGTCAGTCATCTTGATTACTGTGAGCAAGAAACCATGAAATCCCTACTTTGTGTTCCCTATTCAAATGCCAAGATTCATCTCAATTGTGACTTATATGAAACTATCTCCTTTACTGGTTATTGTTTTCCTAAATGTTCTAATGGACTAATGGGACATCCCTTGTCTATTTTATGCTCTGGTCCTGAATTGTACTGGACAATTATATTTATTTTTTAAATTTCTGGGTTTTGTCCTTATTCTACTAGTCAGAGAGGAGGTTTTCATTTTCTAGCTTCCAAAGAAATAATCCTGGAGCTCAAAGAGATAGAAATATGGATTTACCCTTTGATTATATTGGTGTAGAGATTTCCTTGATGAAGAAAATTCCTTTACTGATGCCAGTTGACATGGTGTTTGTAACTTATAGTTTTAGAGAACACTAACATCAAACTCAAAAGAGAAAAATGAGTGTAACTAAACCATAATTAAGATTCCTATGGGCAGTATATTGACTTAGAAAATGACATTAACATTAACTATATTCTATTGAATTTTGGTTTATTTTGTCAAAAATTCCCAATTATATTTGAGTCTGGTTCAGGAGTGTTACCTGTAGTCTAGAGTACTGAGAGGTTAAGTAACTTGCCCAAGGTTTCAGAGCCCACATAGGTCAGGGAAAGGTCTTGAATCCAGATCTGCCTGACTTTTGGTCAGCTCTCAATCCACTATTCTCAGATTCTTTTTTATCACAGCTTTCTGAAGGAAAAGTTTTTGGTTTGTTTTTCCTTTACTTTTTTCTTATTGGACGCCAGTGTAATTCCAATTGAGTACTTCTGGATATTGATGTTTTTCCTTCCAATATTTAAAAAATATGACCTGAGAATCAATTTCTTTAATTAACAACCAATGTCTCAATGTCTTGAAATATTTTTGTTTATTAGATATTATCTAGTGTGTGTGTGTACATGTGCATTTCCGTGCATGCATACATGTGTGTGGGTGTGTATGCATGTATTTAAGAGAAATTAGATTTTTGGAATGGAAAAAAGATGGAGTATGGTACTCCCAAATAAAGGAAGCCTTTTTTCTGATTATTTTGCAACCACAACAAATGTCTGTAGAAAATTTCCTGTACAATGACAACAACATTGTATCGTCATCATCATTGTCATCATAATAAATGTGGAAAGATTGATAAGTCCCTATGATACAGCTGAAAATTTTTATCTCTAGCATTTTGAAGAAGATGTAGACTATAGTCTATGTACTATCATTTTTGAATAGAGGCATAGTAACTTGGTCCAGGAAGGCTGTGAAGTGCTTAGTTTCATGTATCATTCTACTGCTGAAGTCCTTTCTCAAAATGAAGCATGAAGGGTGGAGTATTTCTTGTTAAACTCTTTTGTGATATGGGTCACTATGTCCTCAATGTTATACTTCTCCAGAGCATAGTCCATGGAGTATTGCAGCAACCCTTCCAACATGGTGGCATTTTTAAAAATTAATATCTTCTGGTTAGAGATGGGCAAGGGAGGCTAAGAAGAAACAGTTTTTTCTCACACCAAAAGCTGAGCTAAAGGAGAATCTGAGCATTAGAAATATAGTGGTGTCATCCATAGAAAGTCCAGCTTCAAGCCAGTAAGACCTTGGTTTAATTCCTGTCTCTGACACATACAGGATATGAGACTCTGGGCAAGTCACCTCACTTTGTAAGAGTTTAGGCAACTAAGACTGTGCATTGCTGAAAAGTTACTGAGCTGAGTGCTTACAAGAGTTGGCAGTGATAGCACAACTTAGTTACCCCTATTTTTTATTAAGAACTGTTTATTCAGAACAGGAAGCTTTTCTTTTTCCTATCCTTTGTATGGCACCTGACACATAGTAGGTGCTTAATAAACACTTGTTGACTAACTAACTAAATGTGTTTTATTCTTATAAAACTGATTATACTCCTTATATATTTTAGAAAGTAGGACTTTATCAAATAAACTTACCATAAGGATTTTTCTCCCATTTAATTATTTTCCTTTAGTCTCTGAGTGATTTGAATTTGTTTCTGCAATAACTTTTTTGTTTCTATGTAATCAAAAATTTTCATTTCACATTTTGTGATCCTCTCTATCTCTTGTTTTGCTCTTGAGAACTGGGAATATCTTTTGCCTCTTTTTGTATCCCAAAACATAGCACAGTACCAAGCATGCAGTAGGTGTTTAATAAATGCTTATTGATTGACTGGCAATCCATAAATCTGGAAAGTAATTTCTTTCATTTACCTCTAATTTGTTTATAATTGCTTAATATCTACACTATGCAACTGTTTGAAGTGCATGTTGGTAAATAACATGAAGTGTTTGTCCAAACTTAATTTCTGCCAATTTTTCCAGCAGAAAACTGCTTTTTTGCCAAATAGTGAGTGTACCTTTATCTTAGTAACTGTGATCTTTTGCTTGGGACAGATTCGTGACACAGTGGATAGAGCCCTAAGTCTGGCACCAGGAAGACCTGAGTTCAAATCCATCCTCAAACAGTAGCTGTATGACCCTAGTCGAGTCACTTAGCCTCAATTTGTCCCAGTTTCCCCATCTGTAAAATGAGGATAATGAGGATAGTGAAGTGCCTTCCTCCTAGGTTGTTGCAAGGATCAAATGAGAAAATAATTCTATAGCTCTTAGCATGGAGCCTGGCACAGAGCAAGCACTCCATGAAACTAAGTTGTATCAAGCTGACATCAAAATTCAGAGTATTTAATCAAGTAGGTATCTCTAAGGTCCCTTTCAGTTCTAAAATGTCTGTGAATCAATGAATGAATGATTCTAAGGATTAGGTGAAAGGGGAAGTAAAAAATACAAAAGATAATTTCACTGCCATACATATCAAGAATGTAGAGAAATTGTTATATAGATAGTACTGTAATTGCCACTATAATCGATAAGGAAACTGAGATATTGGACATGTTATTTAGTTTGGCTAATGGTACACTGAAAGAATCAAAGGAGAAGACAGAAATCAAAATTCTCTGATTAAATGCTCAACCCACAAGACTCTACTATCACAAGGGAAGTAGGTGATCGTGGTAGATAGAGCAGAGTGGACTTATAGTCAGGAAGATCTCAGTTCAAATCTGTTCTTAGGCACTTACTAGCTTTATGACCCTGGGCAAGTGATTTAATCTCTATCTCAGTTTCCTCAATTATAAAATGTGGATGAAATAGCACTTAGTTTGCAGGTTTGTTATGAGGATCAAATGAGAAAATATTTGTAAAGCACTTAGCATATAGTAGGTACTATATAATAATTTTTCCCTCCCTTCCCTTGATATCTATGGTAGTATTGCAGATTGATGTAAATGTTATGTCCCTCTTTTGGGAAAGAGGAGGAATAAGAATTATGCTAAAAGTACATATGTGTGTATGTATGTATGTGTACATACATACATACCCCTAGCATTGTATATATGCACACATGTGTATATATGTGGGTATATGTATGTATGTGGGTATACATACACATATGCATATACGCACACATATTTCAATTTAACATAATGGCACACCATTGGGGTGGCCCATCCAAGACCTCTCAGATACAAGGGAGAAGAGGAGAGCATCATCAAAGCAGATCTTCAATTGGAATTTTGTATGGTTTATTTATTTGACACAAGCTCCTTACTAATTAACACTTCTAAACTTGTCCTTGAAGCAAGCTAATGTAGTTTTCAGTGAAATTTATCAATTTATACTACATACCTGGGGTGGACATTTATATATGATTCACTGAAATAATTGAGTTACTGAAGATATATTTCTATATCCCTCCAAAAGCTATAGTGTATGCCTTGGTAATTTTTTTTTCTGGCTTCTTTTCAACCTAGTTGGGAAGAAATTTGCAGAGCATGTTCTCTGTTCATCGATATTAACCATTTCTACTGAATTTCTAAAGGATATCTCAAAAACCGTTCTTGTTTAACAAGCATCTACTCTGAATCCTAGGATCTCATTAGTTATGTATCCAACACACACACACACACACACACACACACACACACACACACACACACACTTTTTTATCAAAGTTTAAGTTGATAGACCCTGTAGAATTTCAGTAGCCAAAGAGGTGAATTGAGCTGACCCAATTTCCATCTTAGCTTGCAGACCAACTAAATTATTAACTAGAAATAGATGGAATGCATACAAAATATTCAGCAAATTTAAGAGACTTCTTGACTGGCTCACTTAGAGGCTTAAAATCAGATTTTAATCCATTTTTGTCAGTAATTAGAAATTATGGAGTGACCTTTGGCTCCTCTCTTTCCTTTATTCACCATATATGATCTGTCAGGGAGCCCTGAAAATTCTACCTTCAAAATATTTCTCAGATTCACCCTTTTTATCCTTTTTCATTGCTATGCATGTCATCCTCTTCCTTCCCTTCATGCCTTTCCTTAAGCTGCTTTCCTAGCCTATAATGCCTTTCTTCTTCCCCTTTGCCTAGCAACATCCCACACAGACTTCCTTCATGATCCATTTCAAAGTCTCCCTCTTTATTACAAAAGACAGGAATGATCAATTGAAGATGGGTTGTGGAAAGACAAGTATTGATGGTGAGACTGTGAAATGGTACGGCTATTCTGGAAAACAACTTGGAAGTAGTATTAAAGTGACTGTTCTTAACCTTTGGACCAGAGATTCCACTGTGAGGCTTAAACCCCAAGAAGATCATGTGGTAAATTAATGCAATGGAATATCACTATACTGTAAAAATCAATGAACACAAGGAATACAGAAAAACATATAAGAACCTGGGGAGTGGGGATGGGGGAAAACCAAAGTAAACAATAGCCACAATGGTCCAAATGAAAAGAAAAGAAACCACCAAATAATTGAAAAGGAATGTTGCAAAATTATAAAGAATCTTAGCCTCAAAGTAGAGATATGAGAAGACATTCATGATCCCCTTTCAAGAAGTTCAAGTCCACGGGTAAGGAACATTACATATAACATCAGATTTCTTTTTCAATGTGTTGATCAAAAATTTTTCTCTTCTTTTTCTTTTGGAAAAAAATTCTTTGTGATAAGGATTGGTTCCCTGGGAAGGGGGAAAAAGGTGGAAAATCTAGGTTATACAAAATGAAAGATATCAATAATCTCTAAAAACAAACAAAAAATTCTTTACTTCTTTCAGGAAATGTTATCTTTTATCCCAGTGAATATTCAGTCCTCTCTTCCTGACTAGCCCACATTTATTTTGACACTTAATACCAGGACATAACAACTAGAGATTTTTCTCTCTATCTGAAATACCATTTTACTCTACCTTCTTACATGCCAAAGGTAAACTCAAGGCCTATCTCTTCTATAAAAGATTGTTGCCACAGTCTTATTTAGACATTGGTCTACCCTGTCAAATAAACAAGCATTTATTAAGCATTCACTATGTGACAGATACTGTACAAAGTTCTGGGATTAAAAATACAAGCAGAAAGAGTTCCTGTCCTCAAGGAGCTTACACTCTAATGGAGAAAGAAAACACACAAAAAGAAGCTAAATGTGGGGTAGGAGGAAAGAAACTATTGTCCAGGGGACGTGCAAAACCTCCATAGAATCAGGAATAGGACCTAGAAAGAAATGAAGCCATGGCTATCCTGGGTACTTTCGTTAAAATGAAGGGCTGATGGGAATTGAATAAGTATGATGAAGGATTATCAGTCTCTGGATGAGGCAATACTGTCAGTAAGGTACAGAGATAAAAAACATCAGGTCATGTAGGAGGCATAGAATGCAATCCAGTTTGGTTGAACCATATAGAAAGTAATAGGATACCAAGATGGAAAGATAGGATAGGATACTTATAGAATGCAACAGAGAATCAATGATAGATGAGTAAGGTAATGTTAAGGATGATGTATTGGAGAGAAAGTACAAGCATAGGACCTCCCAAACAGATGTTCAGATGATAATGAGGACCTGTGCTTGCTCAGTAGCAGTGAAAATCCAGAGGCGAGGACAGATAAAGGAAAGAGAGTGAAGGGACGGAATCAGGAGGACTTGTTAACTTACAAGATATGAAAAATGACAGAGAGGGAAGGACAGTAAAACATTAAGGATGCATGGAGAGAATGAATTGAAAAATAAGGGAGTGAATGGTAACAGTGATAGTAGTGAGATTAAAAGGAAAAGCAGGGATGGGGGGAGGGTGGAATAATGTGTGATTTTAGACATGTTGAGTTTGAGATATTGGAAGGAATGGGGACTAGATGTGATTTTCATGAGATAGGGAACTCCCAGGTGAAGAAACTCTCTATATCAAGGCAGGTTAGTAACTTCTCTGCAATATAATGTCTTAGAGGGTTGTCTTGAGAATTGAGAGGTTAAATAACTTAATCAGAGTCCACACAACCAGTGTGTACCATGACCAGAGACCAACCCAGTAATCTTCCTAGTTTTCAGTCCAGTTCCCATTCATTATGCTACATGCCCTCTAGCAGGAATAGTAGCTACCAAAATTAAAACAAAGAAAACATTCATAGCAGCACAACAAATTAACAGGAATAAATTCCTGGTGATAAAATACTTGCCAAAACAATCAAATATAAGTTGGTGCACAGTTCTAGGTGGAAGACATAGATAGAGATAACCTACAGGAAGCTGAATATCATGGATTCTGAGACAGAAGGAAAGCCAGAACTCATCCAGTCTGACCTCAACATTTTATACAACAGAAATATATAAGAAATTAACTTGCTTGCCCAAGATCACAGTGCTAGTAAATAACAAAGTCAGGACTGAGCCTCTATCTTCTAACTCCAAATTCATTGATTTTTTTTCTACAATTCCAATTCAGGGAAAATCTTGAGCTTATAAGAGATCAGAGCAGAAGATATTGATTGATAATGATATCTGAATGGAACATGCAGTTGAAGTCATGGGAGGAAAAGAGATTACTAAGAACAAAGGGAGAGGTCTAAGGGGAGGCACTTGGGGATCACCTGGCTTAAGATGAAGGAAAGGGGACAAGAACTCCTCATAGGTGACAATCGAAGACTCACTAAAAGGATGAAGACAGTGTTCATCACATACAACACAGGAATCAGACAGCACAGATCTCAAGCAGTCTCCAAGTGAGGCACAATAGAAAGTGGGGCTAACCCAATGAGGCTCACTAAGATATCTGAAGTCGCACTATGGAGCTGCAGTGCTGCCAACAGCCCATGACACAACCAAACTAGGGACCAATCACTAAAAGACACAATCGGAAAAAGAGTTCAAGTATCAAGAAACAACAGTCAGGAACACTCAAGCCTAGACTATAACTACAGTGAGAGAAGTAGTATTTGAATCCTGTTCCTCAGATTCTAAAGCCAGCACTTTAGACTATAATTAAGTCCCTTAAGAATATGGACTGGTTTTTGCCTTTCTTTGTAACTCTAATACTTATCATGGTGCTTAGCATATAGTAAGTGCTTAATACTTATTGACTTGACACTATTTTCCACTACTTGTTCTGTTTAAGAAGAACCTGGCAAAGGGGTCAGAGCCAAGATGGTGGAGTAACAGCACAGACTACTAATACTTTCCCCACAAATTCAGTCAAATACCTGGAAAAAATTACTCTAAAGAAATTCTGGGGCTGCAGAACCCACAGAATGATGGAGTGAAATAAATGTCCAACCCAGGACAGCCTGGAAGGACACCATAAAATGTCTGTTACACCATGCTGGGAACAGAGCACAGATCAGTGTGAGCTATGTTAGCACAGACAGGACCTGAGCACTCCTTGTGGAGACCAAATCTTGGACACCTGTGGTGGTTTCCAGACTTCATGAACCAAAAACATTAAGGACAAATTGGAAGGTCACTGGGAAAAACCTGTGGGAACTATGTGAGAGATTAGGGTAGTTGGACATCATCCTCACGGTAGAGGAGGGAGTGGAAGAACCCTCTGAGGAGAAGCCCACACAGGAGGGACAGAGGCAGCAGCATCAACTGTTTCTGGAGATCTAGGCCCATAGATTGTGTGGGGATCAAGCAAATGACAATACCCTCCCAACCCCACTGGAAGCAGAGAACTACCTTGATAAAGAGCTTAAAAGTCAAGTAAATGGTTGGAGAAATAAGCAAAAACTGTAAAAAGAATCAGACTCTAGAATCTTATTTTGCTGACAAGGAAGACCAAAGTATACAAAGAGAAGATAACAGAGTCAAAGCTCCTGCATTCAAAGCATCCAAAAAAAATATTAATTACTCTCAGGCCATGGAAGAGCTCAAAAAGGATTTTGAAAATCAAGTAAAAGAATAGACTAACTGAAAAGGTAAAAGAGATCCAAAAAGCGAATGAGGAGAAGAATGCCCTAAAAAGCAGAATTGGCCAGATGGAAAAGGAGGTCCAAAAGCTCACTGAAGAACATAATTGCTTAAATGTAGAATGGAGTAGATGGAAGCTCAAGAAAAATCAAGAAATTATAAAACAAAGTCAAAGAAATGAAAAATTAGCAGAAAACGTGAAATGTCTCATTGGAAAAACAGCTGACCTAGAAAACAGATCCAGGAGAGACAATTTAAGAATTATGTGACTACCTGAAAGCCATGATCAAAAAAGAGCCTAGACATCATCTTTCAAAAAATTGACAAGAAAATTGCCCTGATATTCTAGAACCATAGGGTAAAATAGATATCGAAAGAATCCACCAATTGACTCCTGAAAGAGATCCCAAAAGGAAAATTTCTCAGAATGTTGTCTCCAAATTCCAGAACATCCAGGTGAAGGAGAAAATACTGCAAGCAACCAGAAAAAAACAATTCTAGTATTATGGAAATACAATCAGGATAACACACAAGATCTGGCAGCTTCTACATTAAGGGATTGAAGGATTTGGAATATGATATTCTGAGGTTAAAAAAAACTAGGATTAAAACTAAGAATCACCTACTCAGCAAAACTGGGTATAATATTTCAAGGAAAAAATGATTATTCAATGAAACAGAGGATTTTCAAGCATTCTTTTTGAAATGAACAGAACTGAATACAAAATTTGACTTCCAAACACAAGAATCAAGAGAAGCGTGAAAAGGTCAACAGGAAAGAGAAATCATAAGGGACTTAATAAAGTTGAACTATTTACATTCCTATATGGAAAGATCATATTTGTAACTTTTGAGACTTATCTCAGTATTAGGGCAGTTGGAGGGTTTATATACATATAGATAGAAGGCACAGGGTGATTTGAATAGGTAAGGATGATAGCTAAAAAATAAAATTAAGGAAGGAGAGAGGAATATATTGGGAGAAGAAAGGAAAAAACAGAATTGGGTAAATTATCTCATATAAAAGAGGCAAAAAAAAGCTTTCTCAATGGAGGGGAAAAGGGAAGGTGAGAGGGAAAGAGTCAATCTTACTCTCATCATATTTGACTTAAGGAGGGAAAAACATGCACACTCAATTTGGTATTAAAATCTATCTTACACTACAGGAAAATAGGGGAGAAAGGGATAAGTAGGGGGGTGGATTAATGATGGAAGGGAGGATAAATGGTAGGAGTGGGTAATTATAAGTAAACACTTTTGAGGAGAGATAGGATCAAAAGAGAGGATAGAATAAATGGGAGGCAGGATAGGATGGAGGGAAATATAATTAGTCTTTCACATCATGACTGTTATGGAAGTATTTTGCTTGACCACACAAATGTAACCTATGTTGAATTACTTGCCTTCTCAGTGGGGATGGATGGGGAGGGAGAAAGGGAAGGTAATTGGAACTCAGGGTTTTAAAAATGACTGTTAAAAATTGTTTTTACATGCAACTGGGAAATATGATATATAAACAATGAGGTACAGAAATCCATCTTGCCCTACAAGAAAATAGAGGCAATGGGGTTAAGAGAAGGGAGGGGTGTGATAGAAGGGAGGGCAGTTTGGGGGAAGTATTAATCAGAATGTAAACTGTCTTGGAGTAGGGGGAGGGAAGAGATGGGGAGAAAATTTGGAATTCAAAATCTTTAGTGAAAACTAAAAATAGATAGATGGATAGATAGATAAATAGGTAGATAGATAGATAGATAAGATAGATAGATAGATAGACATCAGGGAGAAGATGTGTCAATGAGAAGCTTAGCATAAGATCCAATTAAGCCAACACATTGAAGGTTTTTTTCACTTTATTTAAAAAAAAATTAATTATTTTTTCCAATTTCATGTAGAAATAGTTGGCATTCATTCTTTGAAACTTTGGATTCTAGGTTCTTTTCCTCCCTCCTCTCCCTGCTACTTGACAGGGCAAAAAAATTTTTTTATAGATTGTACATGTGTAGGTATGTAAAACATATTTTCATGTTGCAAAAGAAAGAAAACACAGATAAAAACAAGAAAAATAATGTTAAAAAAAAGTATGCTTCAATCTACATCCAGACTTCAATAATTTCTTTCTCTAGAGGTAGGTAGCATTTTTTATCATGAGTCCTTCAGAGCTGTCTTGGATCATTGCACGGCTGAGAATAGCTAAGTAATTCATACTTGATCATCATACAGTATTGCTGTTAACATGTTATACTGTAGTTTCAACCACAAGACAACAAATAGACACAATCAAGAACAAAAAAAAAAAAGAAACCAGCAAAGAGGGAAAGAATTTCAAAAGTAATGGCACAAAGAAATTAGATAATACATGCAGAAAGTTTTAGAGAGAGTAGAACAGAGGCATACTCAAGGAAGAAGATATTCTCATTGATTCTTAGGCACCTAGGATAAATATCTCCAAAACAAAATCTACATAGTAACACATTTTTCATTCTGCACTAGGAATATTCCACAACTCTCATTATCACCATTAATCAGCCCTTTTGCTTCATATTTTTTTTAAAAAAATGATTTAATTACACATTTGTCTCAATAGTCTGAGAATTTATTAGCTTCAAAGCCTTAAAGATTATTCATGCTTCTTCTCCAAAGGTTTTGAAGAAAATGGAAAGAAGGCAAGCTGCACTCTTTAACAGACTAGTCCAGCATTTCCTTCATTATGCTGAATGCCACTTCCATTACTACAATTCACATTAATTATCCATAACTAGTAAGTTCTTGGAAAGTCCACATACCATTTAGAGCCAAAAGCTTCTATATTTAAGATGTCCAGCTATCTCCCCCTCCCCCCATAGTTCTGGTTCCTTTATCTCAGGATAGATTTGCCTGGAAAACATGGAAAAAGAAAGCTATATCAAAAGATCAAGGGAGGTAAAGAAGATCTCCCTTCCTCCACTGTGAAGAAACAGCCCCTCCAGCTAGAATTCAAAACTGGCCTCCAAACCTCAGCAACTCTTAATAAGACCAAGAGGCCCCCACCTCATCTCTTGCCATAGTTAGGAGATCATAGAATAAAATGTATCCCCTCCAGTTTTTCTAAGACTTACTTATGGCTTTCTTTAGTGAAACATTAGAGCCATTTGAGGTTAGGGTTAGAGACTGGGTTATACACTAGTAGCATAAAAAAGAGAACATAAGATAAAAAAAGGAAGGAAAGATGGTGGGAGGAAGAGAGGGAAAGTAGGAGGAAAAGGAATCAGGAAAGTAAACAAAATGAAAGGAAATAAAACAACATGAAAAGAAACAAAATGAAAGGAAATGAACGACAAGGGAGAGATGAAAAAGAACAAAAGAGAGTCAACAAAAAAGATTGGGAAGTGTTTAAACAGAAAATAGTCCAATTTGTGGAGAGACCAGAGTCCCTGAAAGGTTGGTATGAAACAAAGTTGACCTAGTAGATCAGAGCCATCCTGTAGAGGACTGTGAATTCCTGGTTAAGGAGTCTACATCTCATGTTCTTTCTAATGGGGAATATAGACAGTTTTTTAATAGGAAGTGACATGGTCAGAGGCATGGGTTAGGAAGATTAAACTGAAAATCACGTATAATATGGGTAGGCATCAGGGAGAGGAAGATTGAGGGATGGAAACAATGAAGCGAAAATTTTAATTGGAAAGTTAGGCAGTCAGTCAATTTGCATTTATTAAGCATTAACTATGTATCAATACTAAACACTGGAGACACAAAGAACTGGGAGTATATGACCTCAGGAGCTCACAATCTAATGGAAGGCATAACAACAAACAAATATGTACACATAAACTCTATATAGGCTAAATAGGAAAAAATCGCCATAGGAAAGACACTAGAATTAAGGGGAATCAGGAATGCCTTTCTTTAGCAGATATGATTTAAGCTGGGACTTGAAGGAATTCAATACTATTTTATTCAGTGAATAACTCACCTAACAGCTATAAATATATGATCTTATGATATGTCATACTGGGATGTCAACTCACTTTGGAGTTCGGTCTGTGACATATGAGCATAAGGGGTGATTATGGAAGAAGAGAATGGCTCTCATGCATTCAGTCTCAGAGGCTTAGTGAGTTCTCTCCCAATCATTTGGAGCCTCTCTCCCCATGGAAGCCATATTGTTGCTATATTACCTATGAATTTCTGAAATCATTTTGGGGAAAATACATTGATTTATGCATTCTTCTGACTATTAGGTGGGCTGTGATCAGAAACATAGATATAAATACTTCCCAAGCTGATTTCTTTACTGAATTATGGATGAGAAAGTGATGGGTCCTATTAGAGATATAAGATGTCTTTAAGATAGAGATTTTACAAGATTTAAAATGAATAGAGACATTGAAGATATTTGTATCTTCAGTACACAGTAGGCATAGACAGACAGATAGATGAAAAACAAGCTAACCACAGTATAGATTGGAAATAATCTGAGAGAGAAGGTACAAAAGTTAAGGAGAACTGAGAAAGACTTCTTTCAGAAGATAAGATTTAACTGAGATTTGAAAGAACCCAGAGAAGTCAGAAGGTGGAGTTGAGAGGGTAGAATTTCAAGCATGGGGTACAAATAGTGAAAATGCCCAAGAGCCAGAGGACAGGGTATCTTAATCAAAGAGTAGCAAGGAGGTCAGTTTCACTGGATACCTGAGTACATACAGGGAAATAAGGTCTAAGAAGAATGAAAAGTTAGGAAGGGGCTTTAAAAGTCTAGCAGAGGATTTTATATTTGATCCCAGAGGTAACAGAGAGTTGATGTGAGTGGAGATATATACTTTAGAAAGATGAATGTTACAGCTGACTAGAAGATGGACTGCAATGGGGAGAGACTTGAGGCAGGAAGACAAGCAAGAAGGCTCTTATAATAGCACAGGTGTGAGGTGATGACAGTATTAGAGTGGTGGTGGCAGTATAAGAGGAGAAAAGGAGTATATGGGAAAGATGTAACAAAGACATAAATTGCAGGTCTGACAACTGATTGGATATGGGGTGGAGTGGAGAATGATGACAGTAAAGAGTAAAGGATGATAGATTGCTGGGTGACTAGAAGGGTGGTAAACTGGAAGGGTAGGGGAGCCTCAACATTAATGGAGAAGTTAGAGGGGAAAAAAGAACAAGTTCAATTTTGGACATTTGAAGTTTATAATTTCAACGAGATATACAGGTTGATATTCAATAGTGTACCGGAAAGGTCATTCAGTTGCCTGAATGGAGACCCAGCTATCTGGGTAACTTAGCTCTTCCTCTCCTGTCTGTCTCTCTCTCCCCTTCCTTCTCTTTCCTAAAGGAAGGTAAATTTGTATGACCAGAAGATGACCAGTGAACTTGGGTTTTACTGGCTAGTTTCCTCCCCTCCCTTTCCCTTCCCTTCCCCAAAACCTTAAACCTATTGCACTCTGAAGCTCATACATTGTACAACCCTAGGCCCCTGCCTAAGGGCTCTTCTGGATCCTCCTGGCTTCAGAGTGATTATTAATAGTAACTGTTGCTGTTTCTTTTTCTTTGACTCATTAAGGGGGCCATCCCCTGGCTACTTCTTAAAAAGGCCTATTCAATGAATGGGCATTACTTCACCCTAAGTGAGTACCTGAATAGACCTTGGTCTAAAAGGGTCAAGGTCCCCATTACATCCTTGGCCATCTGTAGTCATCCTGATGAATATCTGGTCACTGGACCCAGATGGCTCTGGAGGAGAAGTGAGACTGATGACCTGCACAGCCTTCGCTCACTCAAAACAAACTCAAGTGCAAGTCATGTCATCATTTCTCTGATGGCAGTATCTTCTTCGGCAATGAAGGACAAACACAACAACAACAAGGAAGGGTAGAGGACCCTCAACATTACTAGAGAAGTTAGAGAAGGAAGGGAGCAAGTTCACTTTTGGTCATGTTAAGTTTGCAATTTCCATGAGATAACCAGTTGAAGACGGCCAAAAGGCAGTTAGAGATGCAATACTAGAGATCAGAAAAAAGGCTAGGATTGAATGAATAGATTTGAGAACTGTCAACAAAAAGATGATAATTGAATTCATGAGAGCTGATGAAATAGTAAAGATAGAGAAGAGAAGAGAGCCCAGGACAGAGCCTTGGAGGTCACCCATAGTGAGGGAACGGGATCTGGATAAATATCCAGCAAAGGATATTGAGAAGGGCTAGCCCATAGGGGTAGGAGGAGAACTAGAACAAAACCTAGTGACAAAAACCTAGAGAGAAAAGAGTGATCCACACAGATGGAGTAAAGAACATTTCACATACTCTCAGATCTTCAGAATATGTTGGTCACTTGTGCTGAATTGCTTTATTTGTATCTGTTGGTTTGTTTGTTTGAGGGGCTAGATGGCATAATGAATAGAATGTGGAACATGAAGTCAGGAAGACCTGAGTTCAAATTCAGCCTCAGACCCTGGTTGTGGGACCCTAAACAAGTCACTTATCTTCTCTGTGCTTTGGTTTGCCCATCTGTAAAAAGAAGATACTAGCACCCTCTTCACAGATGTGTGGGAAGCAAATGAGATAGTAGTTATAAAGAACTTTGCAAACCTTAAACAACTATACAAATACTAGTTGTTATAATTGGTGTTTTAATGTTGTTATTTGTTACAAGAAATAACTCTAGGTCAGGAAGGGAAAAGAATATGTCTGGAAATGAACATTATATACAAAATGGTATAAAATTTGAATAACCTTCCATATTATTTTATTTACTTATCTAGCTATGATTGATGTTTCTCAGGGTAATGTAAGCTTCTTGAGGCAGCTATGGTTTGGGTTTTGTGTTGCCATGTTTGGTACATGAGTACCATGTTTGGTATTTGTAGAGCACTCAAATAGCAATGCTGTGTACAAAGTTAGAGTTTAATAAATGTTTGTTTAATTTAATTCAACGATGGAGGCAGCTAATTGGCACAGTGAATAGAGCACTGACCCTTGAGTGAAGAGGACCTAAGTTCAAATGCAGGCTCAGACACTTGACCTTGGGCAAGTCATTTAACCCCAATTGCCTTGCTTCCCCCCTCAAAAAAATAAACTTTAAAAAGATTTAATTTAATGATGACTATATGCAATGAACTGCTCTAGAGAGGTGTGGTACAGAAGGGAAAGCATTGGAAATGAAAAGACTTGAATCTTGGCTCCACTGATTCTTGCCTAGGACAGTGAGTGAACTTGGGTAAAATGTTCTCCCTCTTATGCCTCCAGAGTCATCATCAATAAAGGAAAGAAATTAGATTATTTGAAATCTAAGGTGATTTCAGTCTTAAATTTGATTGTCCTGGATGTAGGAAGTGATAATATGGCAACCTCTCTGCCCCAGAAGAGCTTATAATTCAACAGGACCAGTTGAGTCAGGGACATACTTTAACATAATCCAAATTATCATATGATAAATGCAGAGGAGGGGGAAATCTTGTGTATAAAGGTGTACTTCCAGGTACTTTCTCTGGATGTCCCACATACCTAGAATGGTCTCCTTTTTTATCTCAGCATTCTGGCTTCCTTTCAATTTAAAACCAAAATGGCATCTTCTACAAGAAGTCTTTCTCAATCCATTTTATTTCTAGTGCCTTCCCTCTGGTGATTATTTCCTGCTAATCCTTTATAACCATTGTTCATACATATCTGTTTGCATATTGTCTCCCCCAGGAGATTGTGAGCTTTTCTTTGATGACAAAAACTATCACTTGCCTTTCTTTGTATCCCCAGGGCTTAACACAATGCCTGGCAAAAAGTAGCCTCTTTTAGTAATGTTTATCAACTCCCTAATTAAGTGACTAGAGTCAGGGAGAAGTTAAATGTAAGCACAGTGGATAGAAAGGAAGACACGCATATTCCTGAGTTCAAATAAGGCCTCAAATGTCTCTGGGAAAGTCAATTAACCCTGTTTGCCACAGTTTCCTCATCTGTAAAATGAGCAGAGAAGGAAATGGAAAACAACTCCAAGTATCTTTGCAAGCAAATTCCAAAATATGTCAGAAAGAGTCAGTCATGACTGAAATGATTGAACAACTTAGAACACAAAGTCTGGGTTTAGATTTGATTTAAAAAACTTGCTAGATTTGGTATGCTGGGCTAGTTATGGAATATTTCAATAGCAGTGCCTTCATCTAGATCTAACAATAAATCCTCGTTTTGGCCTTGGGAGAAGGGAAGGGAGAGAGCTAAAGGACATGATCTTTCCCTCTAAGAGACTCCCTCATCTCTGGGCTTTTGTCCTTAAATCTTCATTTAGTCTGGGGGATCCTGGTTTCTGGAAAAGGGGGAAGCTCCTTTTCTTACATTCTCTGACTTTTTTGGGTCCTCACTGTTTAGCCTCAGGGGAGAGTTTGGCTGTCTTTTAGGGTCTTTTAAGTTTGGCTTTCTTTTAGGGTCTTCCCAAAAGGGAGTAGAAAGTTATTTAATGTTTCATGTAGATCAGGGACAGGGCAATCTTTTATTTGTTACACCCAAAAGAAATGTGACAAACATAAAAATTCAAAGTGGCTCCCTGATAAAGATTTAGACATGAAACATTCACCAACAACTGCTATTTTGAGGGCAGCTAAGTGGTACTAGATAGAGCGCTGGAATTGGAATCAGGAAAATGTGAGTTCAAATTCAACCATGTTCAGATACTTCCCAGCTGTGTGACCCAGGGGTAAGTCATTTAACTTCTGCATGCCTCAGTTTCCTCAACAATGTTATTGTGAATATTTGTACCCTTAGTACAGTGTCTGGAACATGATGGGTGCTAGATAAATTCTAATTATCATTCTATTCTCCTGTGAGATTGTTATTTAAAATATTAATATATATACAACATTTAGTGGAACTGTTGAATAGGTAAATTGTCTTTACCTTAATTTTGTACTACCCAAATAATTCCTTAAAAAGGTCCATAACTTCTGGCAAGTCAAGACAAGGATTACCATTCGTGCTCTTGTTAATAATTGTCTCCTCCACATAGAAGAATTTCAGCACCTCTATTTGGTCACCTATGGTCCAAGAATAAAATGCAAAGCAGAAGAGGCAGTCACAGTCCCCCCTCAGACTTTCCTAAGCAACACAAACTCTACTTGTCATGTTTCATTGCCATTGACTCTAAGGCAGGGAAAAGTAAAGATAAATTCTTTCCTTACACCACAGGAAATCACATAGAGATTGTTCCATGACACACGCTCCAGAGAAAGGACAGAAGAGAAGCAAAACTGGCAGTTGTCTCTCCCTTTAAAGCTTTCTGAGTGGAAGGCTTTTCCTAACTCGGTGACTAAAACTCCTGATGCATCCCCTAGACCAACACCAAGTTCTTTAGAGCTGAGTCCCACCTGACATCTCTAGAAGTGATCCAGGGCCCAGAAGATCACATATCATATGATGGGGAATTCAGTTGAGGACTCCTACATGTAAAGAAGCCATAATAATAGCTGTAGCAATTATCTTACAGAATTATTGTGAGAGTTGAATGAGATAATATATTTAGACTGTGTCACAAACCTTAAAAAATTATACAAATTGTGGAATAAGATGCTATCATATCAAATAAAGAAGACATGACTTCCATAGGAGTACATATCTAAGTGGCACAGTGAATATAACAATGTATTTTGTGTAGAGAAGATCTGAGTTTGAATCCTACCTCAAATACTCATTATCTGTGTGACTCTAGACAAGTTAACCCCCACCCTGGGCCATAGTTTCCTCATCTGTGAAATGTAGATAGTAATAGTATTGACCTCATACAGATATTGTATAGAGCAAATGAGATAATCTATGGAAAATGTTTTGCAAATGTTAATTCATGATATTAATGTGATTACTGTGATAATGAGGATGATGATGGTCTGAAAATCACTGAAAAATCAGTACAGAAGTGAGTTAATTGGATAGTGAAAAGAGAACTGACTCTAAGTCAAAGGATATAAGGTTCAAATCCTGGCTCTGAGCTCTGTGTGACCTTCAACAATTCATTAAACATCCATGGGCCTTAGTTTCCTCATCTGCAAAATGAAAGGGTTGGGCTCGATGGCCCTGGGGTTGCTTCCAGCTTTAGAGTTATGGTGGCAATAATTATAAACCTAGTGTTACCATGTAGGGCTATTATGAGGATAAGATGACATAGTTCAAGGATGTTGCAAACCTGGACCTTGGCTTCCTCATCTGTAAAATGAGAGGACTGGGGTTAATAGCTTCTGAGGTTCTTTCCAGTTCTACATCCATGATCCTACGAAGTCTTTACAAGATATTCACATATTTTCCCACAGGGTGCTTGGCACATGCACTGCACCTCACTTAAAATTCACAAGGGACTGGGAATGAAAATATAATAAATACAAAATGTGGAAGACAGAAGGTTAACTTGCTGATGAGCCATAGTTAAACAGTTCTAGTCATCTACATATAAAAAATGTGCAAAACATCTTGTCTTCCCTCATCCCCTGCTAATCTATCATTTTAATGGCTGCTGAGAAGCTGCAACATCACAGCCCAGTCTCATCAATATTCAGGATTGATTGGTGTTAAGAACCTCGATCCACAGGGGCTCCTGGGCAGCTCAGCAATGCGGCTTGCCAGAACCCTCCCCTGCCCCCATCATGTGTGGCAGCACCTTTGGCTCCTGAACAGAGCAGGATTTACAACCAGCCATTCTCCATACAGTATTGCTCTGAAGAGCTGTTCCTTGGGGCCAACAGTAGTCCTAAACCTTAATTCTTTTCACAGTCCTGGGATTAATTCCAACTGGCATCTTCTGGATCCTGGGGACTGGTGCCCCATACAGCTTCAGAAACCAGGGTATCTGGGGGCACTGCCAGAACTGCTAAGCTTCACTCCAAAGAAGTAAAATCTCCAGAGGAACTTGCTAGACCTGTCACAGAAATGCTGGAATTTTCTGCATCAGTATTGAATAACCCTTTGGTCTTCCCCCCTTGGCTGATGGCTCCTGGCCCTTCCCAAGTACATTGCAAGGAGAGCTGTAGGAATTATTTCAAGTAAAGACAGGAAGGCTTAACTATTTTTCTTTGTGATGAAGGTAAGTCAACAGGTAGATTCAGCTATACCTGGAAATGCTTGATACAAAAACAAAAGACATCAATATAACCTTAAAAATAATGAATATCAAAAGAGGTAACGACTGTGTCATTGTGCAATGACTAGATAATTGGTCATAAGGTTGGGAAGACTTAGGTACAAATCCCAGCTCTAGCATACACTGGGTGATTCTAGACAAGTCTCTCAAATGTTCTAGGCAACTCTCCAGAACTCTAAGTTGCAGTGAAGGTGCCAGCTTACTTTGATAGACTGAGTTTTCTCATCTGGGAGTTCCTGTTGCCAGTGAATTCACAGGGCCTGGCTTTAGCCTAATAAATAATGATAGCAAACCTATAAGCTGTTCTGCAATGTGATTTATCCAACGAAAATGACACACAAACCTCTCTACTATCTTTATTTTACTTTTTTATCATTTTATTTTTTATTTTTATTATTTTTTTATTTTATTATTTATCTTTATTTATTTTTTTGTGAGTAGGCATCCTCCAAACCTAGAAAAATTCTTCAATGGGAGATTTTTTTTCGATGTCCTTTCATAAGAATTAAAACCAAAAGGGTTCTTAGAAATCATCTAGGTCAACTCCTCAGTTTACAGAAATTCAAAGGATCTATATGATTTGGTCAAGGTCAGATGAGCTTAGTAAGTGATAGACCCAGGATTATAGCTTAGATTGTCTGATTCAAAAATTAAAAACAATTTCCACATCTTTCTTTTCAATACTACCATACCCACTTTGACACATTCCCTAAACCACAAGCATCCCCATTATGTCCCTGAGTTGCCCAGAGCCCTCTTATTCTAATCTTCCTACTGGTTCTGTCATTCTTTTCTGCCTCTCTTCCAAGACATAACTGCCTTGTGCCTGTTCTTGAAGGCCTATCGCTCTGATATCCAAGATATCCACATCTCACAATGCCCTGGATTAGGATAACTGCTAGGACTCTATAGGGGTTATGAAGGCGAATATGAAAGAGGGTAAATACAAAAAAACAAAAACTTAGGTCAGGCCATAATTTAGGCTCTCCAGAATGCCAAAAATCCAAAAGTAGAGGTAGAGAAGCAATGACTCAACCTAGGGAGGTCATTTTGGATGAGAAGCCACTGTAGGGGTCATCATCCAACAACCTGGCTACCTCCTCCTGTCTGCTCTCTTATGGGTGTGCACCAACACCCATTCTCTATCATTTACCTGTTTTCACATATAGATTTCACATGTAAACTAGGTGCCAGGAGGCCTACACTGGTCACATTAGTTTAAAGGAACTGTAGGAATGGACAACCAAAGGCAAGGACTTTATTTAGGCAGACAAATGAATAATGGACTTTCTTTCTTATGTACCTAATTTGTACCTTGTTCAATCTTATTACCCAGGAGGGTATCGATGATGTTGACCATTATGAGTGCTAAGAATGTCAACACTTCTAGCAGCTCAATGAGAGAGGCATGTTCAGTTATGAGTCTTTAGGAAGCCCATCAAATCACACAATACTTATGGATGTAAAGAAACTAGGGACACCTGCAACCCTCTGCCACAGAAGTGATAGAAGCAATGCCCCCCCCACCACCCCATCTTTGAGGAGCTAGAAATTCTATTTAGTTGACCACTTGCTTGGGTGAGAATAACAATGATCTGACACACAGGTTTCCCCATACTTCTACAGACCTGACTCCAGATATTCATCCCAAGGAGATGAGCTATTTTTTTTCTCTCAACTTGAAGATAGATTTTGAATCTCTCATTCTCCATTGATCTCCTGTTATTTTGATCATCTCTGTTTTCTTGGAGTTTACCTATCATTATATCAGTCTGTTTCTGTATTTTTGTTACTATCTGACTGCTTGCTCAGTTTTTTGGTGTTGTTCATCTGATTGATTAAACTGAAGCTACATGTCCCTCTCTAGATTTTCCTAAATGCCAATGATGTTTAGTAGGTTATGGGGAATAGTTCTAATGCTGGAGTCAAAGGCCATGTGTTCATATCTCACCTCTGTGATCTTACGGAATCACTTGACTTCCCTGGGTCTCAGTTTTCTCTCCTGTTAACTAACGGAGTGGGTTAGATGGTCCCTACAGTCCCTTCCAGGTCTATAGCTATGGTTTTGTCATCCTGGGAAAATAATTATCATGATATTTCTCTCCTTCACCTCTTCACTGATGATACTATTGTCATTAAATATCTCTTGAAACTCATTATTTTCTCAGCCTCGTTTATGGCCACTCATTCCTGGACAGGCATTGCCCAGGTCTGCTAGGAAACCATGGATATCAGTGTCTTTTGTTTCATATTCTATGATCACTTCTCATCAATTACTGACAGTATCAGCAGCTATATCACTAGCCTCTTTATTTCTTTTTACACATCTGGAGACCCTGGCTTATCCCACAGAAACTTTTCTTTCTTATATATTTTAGTGACAGAATGAATTTCTTTTCCCATCTCTCCTTATCTTTTTTTTTCTTATTTGCTTTTAGATCACGATTGTCAACAGGTTCTTCCCAAAATGAGTAATTATTCCTAGACACAATGAAAACAAGCACCTGGAAATTTCTGATGTCTTTGAAAAGTTGGGATTTTATTTTGTTTTGAATTGGATTCTTTTTTTAATAGATAGTTTTCAAATTTTTCAGTAACCCTGGGCAATTGAAGTAGCTTAGCATCTAAGGGAACATAGAACACTCAGACAATCCCATGTAATTAAAAACTCATTAGTTTAAAACTGGTGGCCATGGTGTTCAACTCTTATTTGAGAGGTGAAGAAATGCAATCACAGGGGTCAGGTGACTTGCCCAGGATCAGTCACACAGCTAGTAAGTATCTATGGCAGAACATGAACTCAGGTCTTCCTGAACCTAAGTCCAACAATATACCTACTATATGACCTAGCTGCTTCAAATTCAATAATTAGTCGATCTTTAGGGCTAAAATTTACAGACTGTGTGTCCATTCTCACCATGGATATATATTTTGTGGGCAGATGTAATATAAATTGGTTCTTTAGCTCACAGGCAGCAGCATCCTTGCTCTTGCTCATATTTCGTTTTGTAATAGTCAATCATTCTGTTCTTGATTGGCAGAAACATTGGTAAATACGTATGTCTTTAAAACTGATGGCCCAGGTGCCCTGCTATTACTAGCTGCATTTGAATCTGATAGCTCCTCAGACTTGTCCTTTAAAGGTCACCCAGCTACGGCAAGTCTTTGTCCAGTCAATAGCCAGGCTCCCCATCATATTCAATCAGAATTTCTTTTCCCCACACTTAACCAAATGTGGAGACTAAGATGTGACTAAGTGTAAATTCATCTTTATTCTTCATTAGTGTAAATAATGTTTTTTTAACTCCATTGTGTGTTCACCAGAGATGGGAGAATAACAGACAGACTGACAGATAGAGAGACAGATAGATAGATATAGATAATGTACATAAAATCACACATATAAATAAAAGAATGTAAGATTAGGAATTATACAATAAATATATTCACTATTTATAGTATGAATATATACTATAAGATATACTACACTATATAGTATTATAATATGTATTGTATCATATAATCATATGTATATATAATATATAGTATAATTGCCTGTCTTACATTATTTTTTGTTGTCCTGTCTAATATCTGACATGCGCTGTTATGAATTCCTTTAAAAAAAAGAGCTCCAATTCATTTTTCAGATCAGATCTTTACAATCACTATTTGTAGCTATTTGCAACATTCTTCATTTGATACAAATAATTTCCTTAAAATGGTTCACAGAGAGTTAATTAAATTCTCCTTTTCTACATGAGAAAACTTATTTAATCACTTTGAGTACTATGCTCAGGCACACTTTTTATTGCTTTTTTATTACTTATGAAGTGATTTATTATAAGCCAATATTCACTCTAATATATCTGATTTTTTATTTAAAACAGAAAGTGCATAATTAGCTTTTGACATGTACTTCAAATATTGTTTACCATCATAAAGAAAAAAATCTTCCCATTTTCCTTAGAATTCTCCTATGAAACAATAGTTAATTGATATGGAAATACTTAAAGATATTTTCCTGTCATTAACACTGACAAATTAAAATGAAAGGCTTTCATCCATCAGCTCATTTGTAAAACATAGAGTAAAATTCACTGTTCAGTTTTTTAAATCTACTTTGATCTTTGGTTAACCTTTTATATAGAGGACAAAAAAGGAAAAAGTAGCATCCTAAGTGACTATTCACAAATCACTCTGTAAGTCAGCAGTAGAGATTAGAGCATATGACTAGAGTTTCCAGTTTGCCAATCCATTGAAAATGTACTCCACATCCCAAATGGGTGACTGACATTATTCAGTCAGTGCCAATGACACCAGTCATGTTCACTTGATGGAAAGTTGGTGACTAGTCAAAGAATTGAGAAGGATGGTGTAATGAGATAGAGCAGTCTAGTGAGATTCCAGATACCAAGATTCCAAAACCATCATGGATTGACAAATGTCTAACTCATCCCTTCTGTGAGGTGAATGCAATTCCCCCCTGTTTCATAGGGACCCTGTGAAAATAGGAGACAATCCTTGCTGTGGAGTTTTTAAGCTCATGGGACAAGAATTGTATATGCTAATAGGATCATAGATCTAGAGGCAAAGGGGAACTTAAAAGTCATCTATTTCAATGCTCTCATTTCACAGATAAGGAAAGAGCAGCTATGAGAAGTTAAGTGACTTACTTGCCCAAAGAAACAAGGTAGTAAGAGAACTGGGAACTGAAGCTAGGTCCTCTAATACATCAGCTAGCACTTTTTCCACTCTTCTACACTGCTTCCCATGGTTCTGATAATCTGGAGCCAACTCATTAAGGACAGGGAGTATGTCATTTGTGAAAAGGGACTGACCATCATGTTGATAATAGAATTCAATTCTTTAAGGTTTACAAAGTAATTTAGATACATTATCTCATTTGATCCTCACAAATGCTGGGAAGTAGGTGCTATTACTATTATTCCCATTTTAAAGATGAAGAAACTGAGGTTTAGGGAAAATAAACTTGCTCAGGACCAGAGGGTAATTAAGTAATTAAGGCAAGGTTCAAACTCAGGTCTTCCTGATTCCAAGTCCAGCATTCTATCCACTATACCACCTAATTGCCTAAAGATCATTGTATCACCAGTGTCAATCACAACTCCTTCAATGTGGCATGTAATTGAAAATGTATGTTTTGTTTACTTTAATTGAGTTAATTGTATTAATAATTTATATCAAGCTCTCCCTTTCAGTAGGAAATGGTTGCCTCCACATCAAGATTAAGCATCAAAGCAGTAAGTTACTGTAAAGGAATGAATTAATAAGATTAAAAGTTGTATATATGTGTTTATATATATGCATACATATACACATATATATATATATTATATTATATCTATGTTGTGTGTGTATGTATGTAATACACTAAAGACCAGGTAGGAGTTATACCAGGAATGTACAAGTGGTTCAAAATTAGGAAAATTATCAGCCTAAGTGACAATATAAATAACAAAACCAACAGAAATCACATGATAATCTCAATGGAGGCAGAAAAAGCTTTTGGCAAAATACAGCATCTATTCCTACTAAAAACAAATGAGAGCATAGAAATAAAGGGAATTTTCCTTAACATGATAAGTAGTACCTATCTAAAACCATCACCAAGCATTATCTGTAATGGGAATAAAGTAGAAGACCTCCCAATGAGATCAAGGATAAAGCAAGGATGTCCATTATCACCAATATCATTCAGTACAGTACTAGAAATGTTAGCTATAGTAATAAGAGAATAAAAATTGAAGGAATTAGAATAAGCAATGAGAAAATAAAGCTATCACTCTTTTTAGATGATATGATGGTATACTTAGAGAATCCTGGAAAATCAACACAAAAACTACTTGAAATAATTAACAACTTTAGCAAAGTTGCAAAATATAAGAAAAACACACAAATCATCAGCATTTCTTTATATGATTAACAAAGTCCAGCAGCAAAAGATGAAAAGAAAAATTCCATTTAAAATAACTGCAAACAATATAAAATTCTTGGGAGTGTACCTGCCAAGATAAACCCAGGAAGTACAGGAACACAATTACAAATCAATCATTTAGATCTGACTTTATTTGTGTGAAAAGTGTTTTGTAATTGACTATTATTAATTCCCTGGATATTCTTGACCTTCTGTTCTTCCAGATGAATTGGTGTTGTTTTTTCTAGTTCTATCAAACAATTTTTGGTAGTCTGATTGGCATGCACTAAGTAAATTAGTTTAGGCAGAATTTCCTTTTTTATTATATTGGTTCAGCCTACTCATGAGCAAACTAATTCATTTAGTCAGTGCTATCCACATCCAGAGAAAGAATTGATGGACTCAATGCAGATCAAAGCATTTTTTTCACATATTTTATTCTTTTTCATGATTTTTTTTCTTTTGATCTGTTTCTTCTTTCACAACTGTGACTAACATGGAAATGTACTTCACATGATACCACATATATAAACTATTATCAAACTGGCTACATTTCTGGAAGGAGAGGAGCGAGAGAAGGAGAAAAATTTGGAGCTTAAAATCTTGTAAAAATGAATGCTAAAAATTTTCCTGACACATAATTGGGAAAAATAAAATACTATTAAAAAGATTTAAAATTCAAAGGAAATAAAACATTTTCATACTTTTCTGTGAAAAACAAATGAATAATCAGTCCCTTAAGCACAATAATTGACCAATAAATATATATATATCAATTGACTATGATGTAGTTTTATTCTTGGTTCACCAATGTAAAATTTAAATATTTGAAAGTTTGAGCTTTAATTTAACAAAGAGCTAGATGAACAGAAAAAAGATTTTGTAGTAGAATTACACTATTCCAAGATGACCTAATAGTACATTATTTTAATAAAATATGTTTCAAATACCTGAGGTCATCTACTTACAGCTAAAAAAGGGACCTGAGAGATTATAAAATGCCTTCATTTCACATATGATGAAACTAAAGCAGAGAGGTCAAGTCACATGTCAAAGGTTATACAGGTGGTAAGGGACAATGATTGTTTCCCAAACTCCAAATACTAATGCTGTTTCCACTCTGTCATGCTTCCTTCCACAATGAATTAATTGAACCAAAATGAATGAACATTTTAATGATATCTGTTATATCTACTCAGATTTTTTTTAAATGAACATTGCAAGTGTCTTCAACTTTTTAACTACTGATTTGAGCCCCAAACTTCTAGTAACTCTAGTATAATGATAATTGGTACAAAAAAAATGGAATAGAAAACATGACAAAAGGAACTTGGAAAAGGAAGAGAAAGGTCCAGAAGATGCCTAAGGGACAACTAAATTAGCTAATATTAGAATAAAGTCCAAAACAATCTTGAATGTACTTTCAGGTAAACAAACACAGAAAAGACTCAGTAGGTAAGGACCAAAAGCAATCAGGAGGCATTTCAGCAAGACACAAAGATGAGGCTGATTTCACAAATGGGCAGATGAAAACATAAGGTCTGTGACTCAAGGTCAAGGTCAATGAAGCAATAGGCAAATGGGAAAGAGATAAGTAGGGTAGAATTTAGATCCAGGTTCTCAAATTTTTTCATACTTTTTGACTTTTAGTAAACATTACTGTTAATAGTAACTATATAGTTACTATTAATAGTAAATATAAATATGCTGAATAGTAAATGCACTATTCAATATGAAAGGGAATATGTTCTAATGTTTATCATATGTGAAAAATATACATGCATTCTGGGACACATATACACTTAATTACAATTAATTTCAATAGGATAATATCATTTTCCCCAATTATTCCCATGGACATGCTTTTTAACTCCCATATAACCACCCAGATTAGAAACCCTAGAAGGAAGGGTATTTTGTTTAACTCTCACTAATGTGAGACCTGCCTTTTTCTGCCTGGAAGAAGGAAGCATCCCTTCCCTTTCCCTCTCTCAACTCTGGTAGCCCTTTTCTCCTTTCTCCCTACCCCAAGACTACACTTAAAAGACAGTAATTACATTTACATGTCTCTTTTATGATAGCCTTACAGAGACAAACTTCTTTATTAATCCATAAGACATTTGCCCATCTTCTAGTATTGTCCAAAGTCATCACCAATAAACATCCAGTAGCTACCAACAATAGTAAACAGAAAAAACATAGTCCTTGTGTGTAGGCCATACTTTTACTGAAATTTTTACATTGTGAAAATCGATTTTTTGATATTTCCACATAGCCCTGCTAATTGCCAGGTCTATTTTATTATACGATATTTTAAAATTTGATCTTTGAGCAAGTCTTGAAGGAACAAAATAAGTTTCTCTAAGTATGTCAGAGAGCTACATTAAATTAGATGAATTTCTTGAAAAATTAAGCTTAATCTTAGTACAGGGGAGCAATTAAATGCAAGTATATAGTAATGCTCATTTTTTAGAAGATGAACGATCCCCTCAAATTAGGATGTGTTTTTAATGGGCTGCTACATGGCAAAACTGAAAGCAGTTTCATAAAACTTTGGTATCAGATGAGGATACTGAAAAGATACCAAAGCATCTCTACACTATAAAATACTCTCCCATTTAAGAAGGACTCCACTTTATGGATATTAAGTCTTACCATTAAGAATAATGAAATTAGTTTGCAGTCAAAAGTTGTTCAGTATCCTGGCTCATGACTAAGAAAAGACTACTTCAAATCAACTTTTTTCATGTTAACTTTTAAATCGCTCCAACAGAATACTGCCTTCCAAATGATTTATAGTGCAGTGAAAAAGTTCAAATAGGAGCAATAAGTAGGATGGGGTAATGAGGGTTTTGCCCCAGAATGTCTACTTAAAATATGATGGCAGCATTTGCAATCTTCTGGTAGGTAGAAATGGCAGAACTTACCATCTAATTGGAAAGAATAATTGCTTAAAATTGGAAACTATTAGATGGTGGGCTGCCATGACCTTTTCCCCTGGCCTACTCTACTCAACAACATCCCCCTCAACAGACAGTATACCTTATTTTCCCAAGTACAGTTTGTGATACCAGCCATTGGTGCAAAAATTTTCTACTTACAAAAAATGACAACTCTACATGCAATTTTGGAATCTACTCAAGAGTCAAAACTTGGGGGTAGACAAGGTAACAGCTACCTAAGGAGTAACTAAGTGAAATATATAGGGTTCTGGGATGGAAGGAGTAGGATGGAAAACAAGACTCACAAGGATGAATTTCCAGTATATGAAATACAGAACTTTTTGACAACACCCAGGGCATGCAAGTACTTTGTTCTGTCTCTGCCATCTCAGTCAACAACTTGTTTCAACTATTCTTTTCAAGAGGAAAAATCATATGTAGACCTTACATTGCTTTTGGTGGGGAGGAGAATCTTAGCTCCAATAATTGACTAAGGACATAAAAACAATACAACACATGCCCAACACCACAAGAGATCAATGAAAGATGGTCAAAAGAATCGATCTTAATGACTTGAACCTGTGAGCAATTCCCAATAACACTGTGGACCCAAGGGACCTAAGAATCCATTTATATATGTATAAATAATTTTCTTCAGATGAGAATCTCTCTCCTCTCTCTCTCTCTTTCTCTCTCTCTTTCACACACACACACACACACACACACACACACACACAAACATATGCATGTTTTCAAAAGCATGTATCTGCTGGTGTGATTTATAAAATATAAATTAATTAAAAAGCCTGGATTCATGGATGATTTTTGTTATTATACATTTTCTATAGGATCCTAGATTTAGAGTTAAAAGGGATCTCAGAAGCCAGCTTGATTAACCCCTTTATTTTATACATAAGGAAATTGAGGTGCAATAAAGTTATTACTTACCCAAGGTCACTCAGGTAGCAAGCATCAGGGGCATGATTTGAACCCAGGTTCTCTCATTCTACAGCTAGTGTACTTTCCACTACACATTTTACCAATAACATAATTACTATTATGTCAAGAGTCCTCAAAATGTTTACATTTACAATGGTATCCTTATGCTCAAATAAATTGGGAACCATAGACTTAACCTGCCACATGCCTTGTTATACATGTCTAGACAGCACATATTGACCTGGCTCCATCTAGGGGTTTCGAAATTACCATCCTTCCTTGTTTTGCTTGCTCATTCACCTCTCCTCTAATAGAGCAGAATCCTCAAGGGCTACTATATCAAACTGTTTCTCTTTGAGTACTCTAGAGACAAGATGGAAAAACCTCCAAGTTCACTAGAAGATCCTCCAGAGCCCACTGAGGCTCTGCTGGGAGCCCATCAGGATTACCAAATATGGAGGATACTCCATGCAGTACCAAAATATACTTGGCAGAATGAAAGCTGCCAGACCACATATTGACACTCCCCAGCTTAAACAAAAGCACATTTTTCAAAGCCTCATAAATTTTCTATTCATCTCAGAAATTGGACACAATGAAAAGGAATTTATTCAAAGGAATACAATATTGGTAGCAAAAAAGGTGGTGTGGGGAACAAAGTAAATGTCTACTATTGAAGAATAACTAAATGAGTTGTGTTACATACATGTAAAGGAGTTTTACAGTTTTTCAGTCATTTTTCAGTTGTACACACCTCTTTGTGACTCTGTTTGGGGTCTTGTTGGCAAAGATATTGGAGTGATTTGCAATTTCCTTTTCCAGCTCATTTTTCAGATGAGGAAGCTGAAGTAAACTGGTTTAAGTGACTTTCCCAAAGTCACACAGTATCTTAGTGTAGATTTGAACTTAGGAAGATGTCATCCTGATTCAAGGTCCAGGGCCTCATGTACTATGGTGCTATCTACTTGCCTCGCCATGGAATATGACTGTGCAGTGAGATAGTATGAATGTGATGGATACAGAGAAGCATGGGAAGAATGATATCAACCAATTCAGAGAGAAGTAAGCAAAACCAGGAAAATGATATAGATATTGATAACAAAAATGTAAATGGAAAGAACAAAAAAAGAAGCTTTAAAAGAGGGTAATGATCAAGTACAGTCCCAAAAAGGTGTAAGAAAGTACCTCCTCAAATACCTTTGCAAAGATATAAGATGATGTGTATGAAACACTGCATATAATTTCATTTTTTTTACTATTTTAGTTTTGTTGCACTGCTTTTTCTCTCATTCTTTATTGTAAGGACTTGAAGAAATGAGAAGGAATGCATTGTGAAATAAAGGTGATATGTAAAGAAAACAGATCGATAAAATTTATTTTAAAATCAAAATCCCTCAAAAGAATATAAAACAGAATTTACAAAATAGGCCTAAAATCTGCCTATAAACGTTTTTATTATCTGCCAAATAAATGGTTCAGGATTAGCCAAAATCTACCTCTTTTCTACACAGAAATTGAGAAGTACTGTATATAACTAGAGAGAAACTCCAGGCCTTTCTGAATGAATCAAATCATGCTCAGGTCTAAAAATTTTCATTCTATTAAGAAGATTTATACAACCAGAAAAGATCTTTCCAATTTAGGCAAGTCATTCAAAGGAACTTGCCAATTACTTGATAAGTTTTGAGTTCTATGAAGTACTCATATCTGCAGAATTGGGACAAGCTATTTACTTTTTAACCTTGTTTGCCTCAGTTTCCTTATGTACAAAATGAACTGGAGAGGGAAATGGCAAACTACTTCAACATTTTTCTAAAGAAAATTCTGAAAGGGATCATAAAGAGTCAGACACAAATGAAAAATGACTGAACAAGAACAACAGATCGTAGCATTCATTTTGGTGAGATCATAGGATAAACTTGTCATTGCTGTTATGATGCTGGGACCTCCTGTTGGAGATAATGTATCTTCCTAATCATGCACAAAGACTTGGAAATAAACTGTTCTGCTTGTCTCCAGAGGATAAATTAGGAGCAATATGTAGAAGTGAAAAAAAAAAAGATTTATTGTTAGTGTTAAGGAAAAAGTATCTAATAATTAAAGAGATCTATTAGTAGAATGGTCTATCCAAAAGGGGGTAGTAAATCATATTTAGTCCAGTCTTTTCATTTTAAAGATGTGGAAATGGAGACCCAGAAAGGATATGTCACTTGTCCAGTGTTACTCAAGCAATTAAATCCAGGTTCTCTAATTCCACAGTCAGGGTCATAGCCGCATACCTATTCCCTCCAACTATCTTGATACTAAGAAAGTTCTCAATGAGTTACAAGTATCATCTTTCCATGTAGGGATATAAGTAATAATAAATAATTTAATAAATTCCTTCTGGTTTCTCTTTCCTGTTTTCCTTTTCATGCTTCTCTTGATTCTTATATTTGAAAGTCTAATCTTCTATTCAGTTCTGGTCTTTTCAACAAGAATGCTTGGAAGTCCTCTATTTCATTGAATATCCATTTTTTCCCCTAAAGTATGATACTCAGTTTTTCTGGGTAGGTGATTCGTGGTTTTAATTCTAACTCCCTTGAACTCTGAAACATCATATTCCAAGTCCTCTGATCCCTTAGGTTGGAAGCTATGAAATCTTGTGTTATCCTGATTGCATTCTTACAATATTTGAATTATTTCTTTCTGGCTACTTGTAATATCTTCTCCTTGACCTGGAAACTCTGGGATTTGGTTACAATATTCCTAGGAGTTTTCCTTTGGGAATGTCTTTCATGAAGTGATAGGTAGATTTTTTCCATTTCTATTTTACCCTCTGGTTCTAGAATATCAGAGCAGTTTTCTTTGATAATTTCCTGAAAGATGATGTCTAGCCTCTTTTTCTTTTAATCATGGCTTCCAGGCATTTCAATAATTTTTAAATTATCTCTCCTGGATGTATTTACCAGGTCAGCTGTTTTTCCAAAAAGATATTTCATATTGTCTATTTTTTCATTCTTTTGATTTTGTTGTATAATTTCTTGATTTCTCATAAAATCATTAGCTTCCATTTGCTCCATTCTAATTTTTAGAATTTAGTGAGCTCCTTAGTGAGCATTTGGATCTCCTTTTCCATTTGGCTCCTTCTGCTTTTTAAGGCTTTCTTCTCCTCATTGACTTTTTGGACCTCTTTTGCCATTTGGGTTAGTCTATTTTTAAAGGTATTATTATTCTTCAGTATTTTTTGGGGGGGGGTCTCCTTTAGCAAGCTGTTAACTCATTTTTCATGATTTTCTTGCATCGCTCTCATTTCTCTTCCCAATTTTTCCCCTCCTTCTCTTACTAGATTTTCTAAATCCTTTCTGAGTTCTTCTATCACCTGAGACCATCACATGTTTTTTCTTGTAGGCTTTGGATGCAGGAGACTTGACTTTATTGTCTTCTTCTGGTTGTATGTTTTCATCTTCCCTGTTACCAATGACACAAGAAAATACCTTCTCACTGAGAAAGTGAGAATCTATAGTCTGTTTTTTTTTTCTCCTCATTTGCTCATTTTCTCAGACAATCACTTGACCTTTGAGCTATTGGTTAAGTGCATGGTTTGGAAGAAGCTGCTTCTAAGGCAGTGGTTACCACCAACTTGAATCCTGGGCTGGACTGGGACTGGGACAGGAGCAGGCTCCCTTCTCAGCCAGATGAGAGATGCTTCCCACTGATCTTCTAAGCTGTCTTTGGTATTTGTGGGTTAAGAAGTCTGGAAACCACTGCAACCATCAGCAATTCAGTTTCCTAAGGCCTGCTCCAGCTCTATCCAGCATGGTGAGGCCTATACCAAACTGCACTCTACTCCCAATCCAATGTGATTGACCCTTCCTGGGGACCTTCCAGCTTGTCTTAGGCTGGAAATTTGCTTCAGTCTGTCATTTTGTGGTTTTTGCTGCTCTAGAATTTGTTTAATCCTTTTTTATAGGTTTTTGAGATATTTAGGGAGAGAGCTCAAATGGGTCCCTGTTTCTGCTCTACCAACTTGGCTCTGTCCCATTCCCCTTTGCTTATGATATGCAATCTGTCATGAACATCTATCATAAACTTGTCTGACTCTTCCTTATGAAAATAGCATAATCAGAATTTAGCAAAACTTTCCAAGTCAAGTGAAAACAATGACAACCACAATCCAAATGGACCTATCATGGGAGCCTGCATCACAGTAGCTACTGTGGATGATGATGAAAGATAAAATCATAAGATATAATTTTGCAGTAACAATTCATTATCAAATATGAGGTGATAAAAAAGATTAACATAATGCAACAACTGCAGACCAAGGAACATCTTAGAAAATTACTTCCACAGCACATCCTGTAAGATTATTATAAAATTGGATTAATCCATTTCTAGCCAACAGTGTCACCATACTGCTATTTTGAAAAAGTAAAAATGCTTATATTTACTATATTTTGATCCAAATTAGTAGTTTTATCAGAGAAGATTATACCTGATATGTAAATATCTCATACTAAGATTGCTTGGCTACTCATCTATAACTTACAATCCTAAGGACATGCCTAGGGCATTGAGAAATTAAATGGTTCTCCCACGGGTCACACAGCTACTGTGCTTCATGGGTAAGACTTGATCTCTCTGTCCTTCTCTCTGTCTCTGTCTATGTCTAGCTCTGATCTAGCTCTATCTCAGTTAATCTTTGTCTATGTCTCTGTCTTGTTGCTGTCCCTGTCTCTGTCTCTCTGTTTCGGTGTCTCTGTCTCTGTTCCTGTCTCTCTGTGTCTCTCTCTGTCTCTACCTGTCTGTCCGTCTCTATCTCTGCCTCTCTCTATGGCTCTCTGCCTCTCTGTCTCTCTCTCTCTCCCTTTGTTTCTCTCTCTCCCTCCCCCAAGTCTAATCTAAGTCCAATAGCATGGAAAACTAGCATCTATTGTATGAAACTCCATCTTAATAATCATATCTACAACCAATAAAGAACTTAATTGCTAGCAAAAAATAAGTATTCAATATATAACTGGTGAATTAACTTTAATATGTTAATAGCTGATAATGGCTTGATGTTTTGTCCTCCTAGGAGTCATAGACAGCATACTCATCATATTTGCATATAACACAGCTGTGGAAAGAAGAGCAAGCACACTGGATGACAGAGACAGAATCCGAAAAGTTAGAACACAGGGTTGAATCTAATAAGGTGAAATCCAATGGGGATTAATGTTGTTTTATAATTGGATTATACATATGCTTCATAATACCAAGATGGGACAGGCAAGATTAGACAGAAGATTATTTAAACGGGGCTAAAGTGATCTTCAAGTTTATTATGAGTATGCAGTATAATATGACACCCAAAATAAGTTAATGTTATCCTGGGAATCAATAAGAGGTGCTGGTGCTGGTGGTGTTGGTATTTCTGATTCTTCTCAACCCTTTCTTGGCAGAGATACTGGAGTGGTTTGCCACTTCATTCTCCAGCTCATTTTACAAATGAAGAACTAAAGCAAACATGGTTAAATAATTTGCCCTGTCTCATATATCTAGTAAGTGTCTGAGGCTAGATTGGAACTCATGAAGATGAGTACTTCTGATTCCAAGTCCAGGTGCTCTAATCAATTGTGTCACCTAATTGCCCTATGACAGCCATAGTTCCCAGGAATAAAGAGGTAAATATGCCTCTGAATTCTGCCTTCATGTGTATATACATATATATATATGTATATACACATACATAAACATATACTCATATACATACATACACACATACACATACACACACACACATATGGAGTATTTTGATTAATTTGAAGCATCACAATTCAAATAAAGAAATTGCTAGGCTGGGGAATATCCACAGGAGGCTTCCTAAGATGGTTGTATAAGGCTCACTTGGATGCAAGATGTCTGCCTTGAAAAGCAGAGGACTCTGGGAGGGCAGGAAGGTTGTTTTCTAGTATCTTAGGGATTACCATATAGAAGCAAGATGAGATTTGTTCCACTTGACTCCGGAGGGTGGAACCAGGAGGAAAGAATGGAAGCTACAAAGAGTCAAATGTAGGATTTGACTTTAGGAGCAACTTCCTAATAATTCAAGCTGTTCAGAAATGGAATGAGCTACCTCAGGGTCTGCTGGGCTCCCCCTTATTAGACATCTTTAAACATAGACTCCTTCAAGGGAACTTTCCTAATTCTCCCAGATTTTGGTGTGAACTTGCCATGAAAATAAAATCATCATGTATTTATTTTGTATATAGTTTGTACTAAATCACATGTTATTGTGTTGTAGCTGTCCTCCTAAGGGCAATACAGGGATAGAGAATATCTCATTTTTCTATTTGAATCCCCATTGGCCCCCATAATACCTGGAACATAGTAGGTACTTAATAAATGGTTGTTGATTGGTTGATTGGGTTAGGGGTCCTTCTCAGACTCTTTTAAATAAAATTAGACTGGCCTATTAATTCACCTACTTATGAGGCTATCTATAATAATGAGCTAAGGGGCATCTAGGTGGCACAATGTATAGAGAAATGGGCTTGGAATGAGGAACACTCATCTTCCGGAATTCAAATCAGACATTAGACTTAGCTTCGTGACCCTGGCCAAGTCACTACCTCAGTTTCTTCATCTGTAAAATGATCTGGAGAGGGAAATGGCAAACCACCCCAGTATTTTGCCAAGGAAATCCCAAATGAGGTCATGAACAGTTGGACACAACTGAACAACTATAATGAGCTAATGCTATAATTATCTGAGATATGAAAATGAAATTCATAGTGAAAAGATTTGAATTTTGATAATTCTCTAAGACGTCCAACTGCTTTTTCTATAATGTCTACTAAAATGGTTTCATTGAGGAGCTTTCCCCCTCATTAACATGTATATAGTCTTTTTTTCCTGAAAAAGGATTTTTGACTCTTACTTTCTATGTTTTGGTTTTGGCAGTGATTGCAGAGATTTATGAATGAGAACTCACTGTGGAAATTATAGAAGACAGGTAGAAACAATTTCTCTGTTCTAGTAAAAGGCACATTTTAACAAAGTGAAAATTAGTAGCTACATGATGGAGCTAGTAGAAAATGTAGCTACAAATTAAATTCAAGCAATATTGAAAATTACAGGATATTTCACTCTCTTCCCCAGAAAAAGGTCAGTTCTCCAACTGTTGACAAGGGAAAAAAAGAAGCCTGATATTTAAAGAAAATTGCCTATGGCTCCATGGACTGATGGAGAAACACATTTTGGCCGGCAGTCTTAGAAGTCTGAGTTATTCCATGGTGGTTTAGAATTTGGAAGTAGTAATTGAAGATGTCAAGTTGGAGATTTGGGGGTGGGGAAGTCACAGAGATGGACTCCTCTAAAGCTGGGCTATTAGACAAAGCTTTGAGGGGTCAGTAAGCTCCTCTGGGTCTATCTGAAACTAGAAAAGTTCAGAAGGGATATCATCCCACCAACCACTAGATAAGTGTTCTACTCCTGTCAGAAGGAAATTCAAAATTGAAGACTAAAGATAAAGAATCATATAGTTGTAAATATAATTTAGTTGAGTTTTTTTTTTCTAGCACAAGGACATTGTGTAAGGGTAGGTCAGGAGAATGGAGGGTGCTGCATTTGAAGAGAGTATTTGGAGAAAAGATTTGTCCTTGAAACAATCTGAGAGACAAAAAACAATTATGTCATTAGCCCTTCAATTTATTTATTTTCAAAACCCCTCACAAGTACAAAAATATTCATGACTGCATGTATGGGATGCTCCATCCCAACAACATGAATTAGGTATTAAATATTATTCTTATTTCTCAGACTGTAGTTTGACAAAAGCTAAAGGTTTTTGGATGAATGATGAACACTTAAATTCAAATTTCAAAAAACACAAAAGGAGAAAAAACAAAAATTCTCCTTTGAAATTATATATAATTAAGGATACTTTTATGTAAAGTGTCCTCATTAGTGAAAATTGCTGAGAATAAAATAAAATAAACTGCAGTCTATCACAGTGCCTCAAAATGTGTTTTGCAAAAGTACCGTGTTAAGACCACTATCTGTAAGTATAATCAATGGAATTTTTACTCTTAATGAATACATCCCTAGTTTGTCAAAGCTCTTAAATCTCTGACTATTCAGGATGCAAGTTTCTAAATGTAGGCTGAAACTACAAAGAGAAATCATCAGCACAATAAACAGAAAATGAGACGCTGAAGTATAGTTATTGTCAAATTATGTTTAATTTTTCTCTTCCCTAGAAGGAAAAATTCACCCTTTTTATTGTGTTCATTTGGAAGAAGAAATATATTCTCAAATGAACAAGATTAATTGGTACACATAAATATTTATATAGGTATTCGTCCTTCTGATGAATGACTATAATCTCAACAGTGTAGATTGTTAAAGAGATTTGAATCTTCTTCCTGTGGGTTGGCTTCCTATATTTGGTATGTTTTAAAGGCAGTCTTGGGGCAGAGGCAGAAAATTGGACCAGCTAACTTTTTTAAAATTTCTCCCTGCCTTATGATAATGGGAATGTACCAAGGATATATAATTTCATCAGCACATGGAACTCCCAGTATGGGAACTCTCTCCATCAATTCAGATTAAAACCCATCTATGGTTTTAGTAGATTAGTCCCAGTTCTATTTCCTGAAGCATGTAGAGGTAGAGTGATTTGCAATAAATCATGCAGTTTAGTAACTAACAGAGGCTGAATTTGAACACAGGACTTCCTAACTCCAAATCCAACACTCTACCCCCACACCATGCTTCCACAAGATTAAAAGACCCAGATTTAAAAAAATTAAATTGACAAGCAAGGAGATCATCTAATTCTCACACTCCACAATTCACCATTAGCCCCTCACTAGCAACTGATGCTCAGTGGGGTGCTTCTCACTACGGGAAATGTCTCAAAGGATAAAGAATCTGGGTCCTGAGTTTGGGCATTCATACATCCCAAACTTGGACAAATGGCCATCATTATTTATAATTTTTAAAGGGCAGTACAAATAATATACAAAATATAGGAGCACTTCTATGCAAGCCTTGCAAGTATCATCAGTTTCTTTGTTTGTGAGGAATAAGACAACACTGTTATATCAAGTTCATGTTTGTGATGATATTTGAACCAAAATAAAGGAGAAAAGACTTTCTTTTGTCTCAACGGACCTTCACAGCCTGGTTTTGTTTCTCAATAAAGGAAGTTAAACTTTACCCTCATTAGTATCTGATACAGGTAATGTGAGGGACCATACACTATCAGGTAATAGCAAGTGGCGAGTCCGATTGTTTATTGATTTGCTCTTTATTTATTTCTATGTTTTCTCTAAAGCAGAAGCAATTATTCTCTCATCACATACACAGCTTCCAGCCTCTACTCAAATTGAAAAGTAACATTTCAATTGATGCTGGGCTTTGGAAGTCAGCCTAGATATCCACCAAAATGTTAAGTCTTTCTTAACAATGTTTCTAAATCTAATCACTTTCAGATTTCAGGAGCAGTTAATACCACCATGACTGTGACTGGCTAGAGCTCTGCAGTAAGAAGGTCAAGGTCACAAGCATGATAAGAAAATTTTAACTCAGGAGAGCTACTAATTGACTATGTCAAGACCACTAAAGCACCTCCCTGACCACAAACAAAGGATAAATTTATGGTAGACAGTAAATGCTTAACAAATTCAAAGGAAGAGAATACAGTCTCTCTCTCTCTCTCTCTCTCTCTCTCTCTCTCTCTCTCTCTCTCTCTCTCTCTATCTCTCTCTCTCTCTCTCCATCTCTTTCTCCTTTACTGTCTCCTGTATCTGTTTCTCTCTGTCTTATACTGTCTCTCTCTGTCTCTTTGTCTCTCTTGCTCTGTCTCTGCCACCCACTCTCTCTCTGTCTCTTTCTCTCTCAGTTTATGTCTCTGTCTCTCTAGCTCTGTCTCTGTCTTTCTTTGTCTCTGTCTCTCCTCTCTTTTTCTGTCCCTGGATTCAGATGGCTCTGGAGGAGAAGTGAGACTGGTGACCTGCACAGCCCTGCCTCACTCAAGACAAAGTCAAGTGCAAGTCATGTCATCATTTCTCTGATGTCATGGTCTTCTTCGGCAATGAAGGACAAACACAATGACAATCCTCGTTTTCAATGAAGAGAGATAGATGATAGAAAATGAATAGACAAAGGTAGATAAGGCTGAAAATTTTTTACCATGTTTGGATGTTGCAGTTTAATAAACGTAAGGATCATATAACATAAAATATTTGACTTAAAGAGATTAAGAGATTGACTAATATTAAAGGTCAACCCCAAAAGCAACATATCAAGGCATTGAGGCACAGGAGATAAAGCTTTACTTCAGTACATTCCCATACCTACATTAACTCACTGGGCAGACCTTCAATGAAGCACCATCATCTGCCATTTATGGACAAATAACTTCCATCTGTTTTCCCTTCTGATTTTTTTGTTGTTGTTGTTCAGGGTACACAAGTGTAATGATGTGTAGAAAGCCCTGAAGGATAAAATTGGAATAAGCATATGTTGAGAAAAGACCTAAGGCTTGGGAACATTTATAGATCATCATAGTCTTTGTACTAAGGAAGAATAGTATTTTTAAAAATTTTACAAATACATAGACAAAGAAACCAAGCCTCCTTCTGGTTGATGGCATACCTTGGATTTGTTCACCATCATCTCTTTCCATGAAAAAGGAGGTTAAAGTTGACAAATAAGAGCTAAGGATACAAACCAGTTAGATGAGGTCCCAATCCTGAAAATAGAGAAATAGTGAGAAAGAAGGAGTGGAGACAAGCAGAGACAGCTAAGCATGAACAATGAGTATCCATTAAGTGCAGTGCCCAACTCCAAAGAAAATATAACCCAGGGGTGGGGAACTTGTGGCCCCAAGGCCACATGTAGATTTCCATGTCCTTGAGTGCAGCCTCTTTATTGAGTCCAAGTTTTACAGAAAAAATCCTTTTATTAAGGGGATTTATTCTGTGAAGTTTGGATTCAGCCAAAGAACTACCCTTGAGGACAGGTCACATGTGGCCTTGAGGCTACAGGTTTCCCATCCTTGACCTAGGCATGATTGGAGTATTCAAAGCAGCTGGAGACTTGTTTAACCCAGAAGGGAACATCTGGTTCCTTTTGGCTAAGGCAAGCTATAGCTACCCAGCTGATTCTCCTAATATCTTCAGGCCACTCAAAAACAGTTATCTCTTGAATCAAGACAGTTTCCTAGGATCTTCTCCCCAGGTGAAAGTGGGAGCACAAAGACTTTCAGAGAGGAAAATTATCTCAGTTACCCTCCAATTTAACTAATGTTTCCCAAAGAATCTCTTCCACTCTACATTGCTGAGAAGGAGTTATCCAGTCTTTGCCAGAAGACTTCTAAAGAGAGCCAGGGAACCAGTCTGCTCCCAATGCAGCCCATTCCTTTGGGGAAGCTCTTATTAATGAAAAGTTTCACCCTATATCTAGTGTACATTTGATTCTTTGACACTTCTGTCCATTTTTCCTAATTCTGCCTTCCAGAGTTACATCAGATTGCCTTGTTGTATAAGAAAGCATGGTTGCTAAATTAGTTGATATGCTATCAATATATCCAGAAGTTAGGTCAGATTGAGCAGCTAGATGATGCATTGGATAGAGCACTGCCCAGGCCTAGTCAGGAAGACTCATCTTCCTGAGTTCAAATCTGGCCTCAGACACTTTCTAGATGTGTGACCCTGGGTATATCATTTAAAACTCTTTGGCTCCATTCCTCATCTGCAAAATGAGCTGAAGTGGGAAATGGCAAACCACTCTACTATCTTTGCCCAGAAAATCCCAAATGATGCAACTAAAACAACTGAACAACAAACAGAAATGATCAGCTTAGTTTGGAGTTTACTCAGGCAAGTTTAATGCTGAAATAAAGCCACTCAAAAGCCATTCAATAGTTAATAAAAGGAGGCTTACTTAGCCATAGTATGGGAAGGATGCTCTACAAGGACACTCTAGCATTTAGCTGGGGTAAAGAGTAGCTCCCTTCATCTATATGAGGGGATTTGTCCAAGTGGCAGAGTAGCATGTGATATCTTAAATGGTCTTGGAATATCTGCCATGAATGTCTGAAGTTATATCAGTACAACCAGTGGCTATCAGGAAGTTGTGAAGGGGCTGGTTGAGCCTTTGCCCTTGAAGCTAATCAAATCCCACAAATAACTTTGTCACTTTTCAGGGAAAACTCATATTGTGAGAGTAGGATGGTAGGGAGGGAGTATTCGTGGTAATGGTCCTATAACACAAGAGTCTATAATAACCATCTTCTTGATAACGGCTTTCAAAACATATGTAGGTGGGGGCTAAAGAAAGCACTCTCTACTCTGCTTCTTACAATACTTTTTTCATCATTTTTACACATGAAAAAATTGAATTACATTTCTTATTGCTAGAAAATGTAGTGTTCTTTGAAATTATTTGCTGGGATAGAAATAGAAAGAAGCCTTGGGCCTTCTAGGAAGCATATGTAAATTTAAGGAGAAAGGAATATTCCATCATCTGGCAAAACCTCAAGTACTCCAGAGAAAATGATGTCCTTTAATCAAAAAAAAGTGTTTGCTATGTTCTACATGTTTAAAAATAGACTTTGTGTAAAAGGGGAGAAAAAAGGTTTGAAACAGTCGCTGTCCAGCAATAGTTCATTTGACTGCAGATTAAAATTCTCCAACAGTTGTTGAGGTTGGCAGAATAGTTACTATTGTTTCCTTAAAAACCCTGGAGGCAGCCCCAGACTTCTCAAATGAGAAGAGGCCCTGCCATATCAGAAACAGGGAACCAGGCACTTGGGCCTCATGCCAGGTATTCTCTCATTGGCTGAAAGAAAACAGAAGGATGGAAGGGCTAGATGATTGCTGTGTTCTAGTCTGTGAAGTGCAGTTTGAATTGAAATATTGGAACAGAAGGACAGAAATAGCTCCAGTTAGAGATATAAGCATGTTACAGGAGTTTACTGGAGGGAGAGTGGGAGATGGAAAGAAAGACCTTAGCTGAGGAGGTTGTATGACCGAGTAGAAAGTGCACTTGCCAGATCAGAGCCAGAAAAACTGAGTGACTGTTTACTCCCTGTATGACCATGGACAAGTTATCACTCCCCCTTTGGCCTCGGTTTCTTCATCTATAAAATGGAAGGGTTTGGATTAGACAACTACTCTCTCAGGCATCAACAGTGACCTCCAAATTGGCAAATCTAATGGCTGTTCTCAGTACTTGACCTCTCTGAAGTCTTTCATATGATTAACCAGATCCTCCTTCCTTAAAGGTCCACCATCCATGATTTCTATTACAGAACACTATCCTTCTCTTTATAACTCTTTAATAACTTTTTCTCTGTCTCCTTCAAGCACTCCAGTACCTCCTCCTAGCCCCTAAAATATTGACAATCAGAAGATCATCATTGATCATACTCTCTTTTCACTTGGCTTTTTTTCTTTTAATGATTTCTCAAAGCTCCAAGCCTCAACCATCACCTCTTCCTTCTGAATCTGTCTCCTGGCTCAACACGCATTCCTACATTTCCACTTACATTCTCAACATCTTCACTTGTCATCTCACCATCACTCCAAACTCACTGTATCAAAAGCCAGATTCAGTCTCTTCTCTTGCCTAGGTATTTTTGATGTAACCATGCCTCATATCATACCCAATGGTAGAAGAACTCCATTTTCTGAAAATCCTATGAAGAGTAAGTCTTTGGAATATTGCCCAAGATGAATTTGTGATTTAGCAACTCTTATAAGACTCTATTACTGTAAATGTGAGTTAAGGGATCCTCAGAAAATCCTGGTAGTCAATGCAGACTGGGCAAAGATAAACTTGACTCTGATTCCATTTTTTTCCTTACATGTCTTGTGTGAAAACTCCACTGTGTATATATGTAATTATGATGAATATACCATTACCTAATGCAAAGGAGACACTAAAACCAAACTAATTTCCCTCCAAAAGCTAGCTAAGGAAATAAATGAATGAAATCAACATTTGATTTTTACTTCTGACCTAGGGCAAATCTGAAGGTACTCTGGATAAGTGCAAAAGTATTATTTTCAGAGCAGATATTACAGTAATTATGAATGACTAATCACTCCCCTTGAAAATGTTTTAACTTAGAAGACCAAAAACATAAACTCATTTGTGCCAAAGACACAAAATAATTCATTGCAATCAAAAATATACATGTGATCATATTGATCATATATGTGATATATTGATCAAAGATGTGATCATTTTGATATTACATAGTTTGATTTGAACATGGCAAACAAAAGAAGTAAATTGTCAGGGAGTTAAATGCAGCTGCTATAAATTAATGTGAATCTGCTCATAATTAGGTTGGTCACTTAGCCAAATTTCCCATGCATTAAAAAAATTACCAACTCTATAACATAATTTTTGGGAATGAAGAAAAATTACAAATACAAAGCAATGCAGTAAACCATTACTAGCTATAGAGAGATTCATCTCCACATTAGGTCATTTATGGTTCCCCAGAAATCCCCAGTGGAAAAGAGAAAGAGAAAAGGGGAGGAAGAGAGGGAGAAAGAGGAGGTCAGTATCATAGGTGCAGCCATATTCTTGACCATTGAAAAGGCTCTTTATATAATCAAAAGAAAGAATTGTCAAGCATGTCAAGTTCTTTCTAGACACAGTTGTATACATAAAACGTAACACCAACAGCATCAATAGCATCTTCCAACATAGCTCCATAGATCCATAGATTTAGAACTAGAAGAGCTACCTTAGACGTCACTAAATCCAACTTCTTCACTTTACAGATAAGATAATGGAGGTCTGGAGAAATTGTGACTTGCCTAAAGTCACACACTGAATAAATTGAAAAGTCAATATTCATACTCAAGTTCTCTGATTTATAAACTGAGAAAACTTTCTGCCATAACACCACTGGTATGAGTTGAGTTACTCTCAATACAGTTCATCTGAGTAAGATTTTATTCTTTTCTACTCCTCTCATACATGTAATAGACCTGGGCAAGAAATATCTAAAGAAGGGATAAGGATTTAAAAGTGATGAAGATGTGGCCTTGAAAGGACAGTGAGTATCTGTTCTTATTGTCCTCAACTGGCCTGGTTGCTCTGTTGTGGTTTCTGGGAACAGTGACTCCTGATTATGCTTCTCCCATTATTTCCAGAGCAAAAACCTTTAGTAGCAATGACTTATCCTCAATAGCTTTTGAGCAGAAAGAACTGACTTGAAATATCCCATCTAGCTTCCAAATGCCGCTTCTGACAGTATAAAAGAAATGAGATAAATTAAACATCTGTAGCATACAAGTCTGTGTCACATACACAGAAGGTCTCAGAATGGAGGATGTGTGTGTGTGTATGAAACAATTTTTCTGAGGTGCCAGGATGTCTTACCAGAGTTATAGTGTTTTTGACTAGCAACCAAAGTAAGCAGTAGTTTGTAGAAAAATTATTAACAATGAAATATTGATTAAGTAAAAGAAACTATTTTTGCCATAGCTAATGGTAAATGTCTTTTTAGGCACTGAGAAATTATTTCAAGACCCAAACAAAATGAAAAAAGAGAAGGACAAAGAAGGTCCTTGTGTTTCAGGATGGATTGGCATTTGTTCCACATCTAGAGCAAGTGCTGTAATTTACCTATTGAACACTGAGTAATAGTCAATATAATTTCTCCAGATTGAGTTCTTGGTTTTACAAAGATAAAGCAATTTGAGCTCACACAATACATTCTTTTAAAATCTATTTTCTGCTCAATCAGCCTTTTCTTTTTACTCCAAGTATATAGGCTGGTATACAGATTCTGTCTCATCTGAGACCCAGTAAGACCCATACATTCTTAGACCATGTCTTATCTGAATGATGAGGGGTTTTGTGGCATTTCATTAGTGATTTCAAACAGGGAATTTTGACTGGTATTTTTTCCCTTAGCATCTCCATTAGCTCCAGAAGTAGGAACATCTGTTCAGGGTTAAAAATAATTCCTGGGTTCTATATGTCAGTGGGAAACTATAGGCTGCTCTACTTTGCACTCAGCAATTGAAAATTACTAAATCAATATGTTTCTGGTGATAAAAGTCTCCCTCAACTGCTCTTCAAAATTTATAGGATAAAGGAAAAGCTGAACTGTCCAACAGAAACTTTTCATATCCTTAAAGTAAAAATAAAATTTAAAAATGATTTCAAGTTTTGGTTATAGGACAGAGAAAATGGGTAAGTGTGTAGATGAGTGTTCTATTGCTCAAATATTTGATAACTGAAAGATTGAGGCTTATATAGAAATCTTAAACATTGAAGTCTCCATGGCCCAATAGCATATTTCCTAATCATCCCAGACAAATGAAATCTACAGTATGCTCTTTTTAAAGAATGAACAAAGAAAAGAATTATACAAGCATCTACTTAAACTCATCTCAATAATCAGCCCTACTGTTAGGAAATTCTCCTTTGTAACTACCCTAAGTTTTTTCTTGATGGAGTTTAAACTCCATTCTAATTACTTCTTTCCTGGAGATTGAAAACTAAGTTTGTAAGTTCAAATCAATACTTATACCTTGGAATCAGAAAATCAGACAATTGGAAGGAACCTCGGTGATTATCTTATACAAGCCATCACTGAAGTCCATCAACAACATCCCCAACAAGTGACTATCTAGCCTCTTCTAGAAAAGCTTCAGGAAAAGGGAATGACCTCCCAAGGCACCCAGTTACACTATGGGATAACTCCAACTTAGCAATCAGAGAAATCATAATCAAATTTATGAAGCACTTACTATGTATCAGACACTATTCTAGGTATTGAGGATACAAAGAAATAACAAAGCAGCCCTTTGCTTGAGGGAGTACAGACTGTATTGGGTGAAATAACATATGCAAATGTAAGCAACTATAGCATATGTTTTCATATGTACTATACATATATACATATAATATATGGTAAATTATACATGTATACACCTACACATATATACATACATATGTGTATATATATACATGTGTATATACACTGAGTTTAGACTAACAACAAAGGTAAGCCATAGTTTGTAGAGAAAAATCCTAAGAAAATACTAAATACACACATAGTGAATGTCTTCCAGGAGATTCTGTAATATTCTCAAGGCTTTATGTAACTATTACAATGTCATCAGCACACAGTGACATCAAGAAGATCTCCATCTATCTCCACAAGTCCATCTCATTCACATGGAATCCCTCTTCAAGATGAACTCTGTGTTAGATCCTCACTGACATCATGATAGTGAAGACCTTTGCTGAGCATACATCACCATGTTGTCTACCTTACCTAGTGTTTATTGTCAGAGGGACACTAAAAAGGGTTATTTTAGTTGTTGAAATCTTGAAAGTCATGAGTTCTAGGTGGGAGACACATCGTTGATCAAAAGACCATGGACAGTATTTTGTTCCACTGAGACAAATGCTGTTCTGTAATCAAAAAACAACAAACGATGAAATTTTATCTTCTCTACACCTTTCACTTAGTTAAGTGTCAAGAGGTAGTTGATTGTTGAATTCAGAAAACTTACTTGTTCTTTCCAATATTTTACTCATAAAGATTTTGTATAGAAGAAAGTAAAGGTGAGTAGTTTTGAATGTTCTCTCAATCACCTTGATTTGGTATTAATGAAATCCAAGATTCATTTTCATGCCTTTGATATCTTCCCCTTCCTTTAAATACCTTGATTTTAGTCCTTCAATGCCCTCATAGTTTGGTCTGCATATCCATAACGGAATGAATAAATAAATAAAGAATATCATTTGCCCAAAATTAACATGCATTTGGATGGAAACAACAGACCAAAAGTGTGTATCTATTGGATACAAATGGGCAATGGACAATGATAATCACTACTTCGGGACAGCATGCCTACTTTAGTACTGCCTAAGGAAAGATCATGTGAATGTCCCATCTTTGTTCACAGTATTAGTGTAAACAAGACGGCAAGAGTAATGTAAAATATACTTGAATACAAAACATTCTGAAATGCTTAAACATTTCATAATAGGATATTTGGTTCTAAACAATGGATGAGGTAATTACCATTCATTCTAAGCAAACACACATTCACCTTAAAGCAGATAAACCAAAGCAGTGGATGTAAGTTATCATAATTAATAGAAGATCACAGTTTCAAAACTTAGAATTCCAAATCAATTTGGTACAGTGGTGGAGGAGGTGGGGGATGGATTATCAAAGAACTCAGGTTCAATTCTGCTTCTGACATCTTATGTCTATACAACCTTCGGTTAAGGCAGTAAACCTCCCTGGGCCTTGGTTTCTTGAACTATGGAAGGAAGAAATTCAACTAGATGGCATGTGAAGTTCCCTCCAGTGGACAACCTATTATTCTAACCTGATTTACTTGTTAAATAGTAACAATGGCATATCTAGTCAATGATAGAAGGAAGTAAGCATTTACTAAGCACCTACTATGGGCCAGACACTGTGCTAAGAATTTTACATATATTAACTCATTTTATTTTCACAACTACCTTTGGAGATAGGGGCTATTATAAGCCCCATTTTTGTGGTTGAGTCATTTCAGTTATATTCTACTCTTTGTGACTCCATTTGGGGTTTCCTTGGCAAAAATACTAGAGTGGTTTGCTATTTCTTTCTTCAAATCATTTTACAGTTGAGGAAACTGAGGCAGGCAGAAGTTGGATAACTTACCTAGGATTACACAGTTAAGTGTACAAGGTCAAATTTGAACTCATTTCACTGATTATAAGCTCAGTGGTCTGTCCACTGCACAATCCTTGCTGATTCAATGAAGTAGATTTCCCAAAGAGAACACTAGACAGGTTAGAGAACATTGGGTTGAATTTAATAAGATGAAATCCAACAGGATTAAGTGTAAAGTCTTAAACAAGCATAAAGAAGTCAACTTTACAAGTCCAAGACAGGAGAGGAATACTTGTTCTAAAAATGATCTGGAGGTTTTAGAGGACTGAAAGCTCAATACTTGTCAGGAATGAGATATGGCAGCCAAAATGGCAAGTTTGCTCTTGGGCTGCATTAAGACTGGAATCACTTTGAGGAGTAAAAACGTTATTGTGTCCCTACTTCCAGCTTCATCTGGAATCTTGTGTTCAGTTCTGGGATTAGGAGAATAATAAACTGGAGAATTTCCAGCTGAAAATAATAAAGTAAAGGACTATAATTCCAAATTATATAAGAATTTGACGAAAGAAATGCTTAGCCTGGATAAAAGAAAATTGGGCACATGAAGTATCTTAAGGCAGATAGCCTGTGTAAGAGCAATTATTCTTCGATTCAGCCCCAAAAAGCAAAGAGCAAAAGTGTTTAAAATGGGGGAGGGGGAAATTTGGACTTGACGACTGAAAAAATTTGACTAATAGTTTAAGTACCCCCAAAATAGAATGAGACTGCCTTGAAAGGCAATAGGTCACTTCATCTTAAATATCTTCAATCTATGCAGCACCATGGATAGAATACTGAGCCTGGAGCCAGGAAGATCTGAGTTCAAAATAGGTCTATGACACCTACTAGCTATGTGATCCTCAGTAAGTCACTTAATGACTTGAACAAACTTAATACAGTTTGTTTAACTATAAAATGAAGATCTCAGTATCACCTACCTCCCAGGGCTGTTGTAAAGATCAAATGAGATATTTATAAGACACTTAGCCCAATGCTTAGCACATAACAGATGCTTGATAAATGCTTATTCCTTTCTCCTTCCCTTCAAAGCCCAAATGAACATTTATTGAGTGTATTATAGTGGCCATTCCATGTACAGGTTGGTCTAGATGACCCCTGGGGTTCATTCTGACCCTCAATTTCTGTAATCCTGTAACTTCCTAGACAGCCATTTGTCATTATAATTTAAATTGTAGTATCAGTTTGGAAGTAATAGAATTGTAATTGTCTGAAAATAGTCAGATTCTATTTTTTTTCCCTTCGTTCAAATTGTTTCTTTTCAATTAGTCTGAATTAATGAGGTCTTATTACATTATTCTAATTATTATCAGAGAAACATTTCCCTATCATCAAAGACTATTATAGTCAGCATCATAATGAAAGTCATTTGTCATAGTACATTACTATAGATTGTTCTATTTGTGCATTCAAACAGCATTTTTAAAATAGCTGCCCAATGAACAGTTGCTAAGCCAACATATTATTGCCAGCTTTCATGACCCAGGTTTCGTAATTCTTGTTCCCTTCTGAATCCCAATCCACAGCTACACAACAAATGGGAATAACTCCAGGTCTAAGCAGATGGATGATAATGAGGTTCAGCAGGCAACATTCCAGGTGTTTCGGGCATGAATACTAAAAAAAAAAAAAAAACTACAGAACTCCTGCTTCCTGTGTATACACAGCTGTGTGTTTGTTGTTTGTGTGATGCTGATCTTAAATTAACTTGTTCTTCTATGCTAGTAGATCGGTAAAAATGAGGTCTACCCCTATCATTCCTTGTAATACTGTTGATTCAACCTCTCTTTTGAAAATGAATAGCCCAGACTAAGAAGAAAAGTACTGCAACCATTCCTTAGATTATTGCTATTTGCCTACATGCTTCACAGCCTCTACCAGTCTTTAAACTATTTGAGATGAGAGACAGTATCTTAATTGATGAGAAACAGTGCAGTGTAATGGATAGGATACTTTATTTTTTGTTATGATGACCTGAGATACCTTGGACATGAACTAGCTGTGTGAGCCTGAATAAGTCAATTACTGTGTTTCCTCATCGATGAAAGGAGAGAGTTAGGCAATGGCTTCTAAAGTCCCTTCTAGCTTTAAAACAATGATTTAATGAGTATTATCTTTGTCCCCCACTCACCACCCAGAATGACAATATATTGATGGATCTGCAATCTTAACCAGATAGGAATTCCCTCAAAGATGCAGAACAAAATGGAACCAGGTGGCCTTTCATCTTTGCCATTTTTTCCACTTCCTCCCGTATATCTTTACAATGGATTCATCCAAAATGCATCTAGTTGCTACGTAGTAACAAGTTGAATTAATGAAGAAGAAAATCTAAAAATATGGTTTATATTAAGACAGTACATGAGTGGTTCCATAATTATGGAAGATTTATGCTAGGGGTATATCTAATGTGAACAAAAATTATGCAAGCCCAAAAAATGCCCCATGTTGAACTACAGAGATTCCCCTTCCATGTACTGTGACTGTGACATTGTCAAATAAGTGATATTTCTTGGTCCTTTGCCCATTGATGTTATTCCTCATAACCAACCCTAAGATATGATCTCAATACTATATGAATTAAAATTTTGAGCTCATAGCATAGATTCATTGATTAGATTAATTATGACATGATATTCAATCAGTGACCAAGAAATAACATTATATTACAAAGTAGTAATTTTCAAAACAATTTGATACTGGCTTAAAAAAGGGAGAAACTTAGTAGCTTAGTATTTGATAAATACAAAAATCCCAGTGACTGGCATAAGGACTCACTATTTGTTAAAAAAAAAACTATGGGAAAACTGGACAGCAATATGGTAGAACTTAGGCTTGAATCCACACCTTACACCTTATAGAAAGTTAAGTTCCTATTAGATGTGGGACATAGATATAAAAATTCATATTACAAATGAAATAAAGAAACAATTAAATACTAACCTGTCAAATCTAAGGACAGGGGAAAAATCCGGAGAAGTTATAATGGATATTAGAGAGGAGAAAGGATTAAAGAAGATAAAATCAAAAATTTTATACATAAAATTAAATCATGTTTATACAAGTTCAAAAAAGCTAAGATTAGAAAAGAAATAGTTAATTGGGGAAAACCCCTTTATAGAGTTTCATTTTAAAAGGTCTACTCTCCAAGATATATAAAGTACTGATTCAGATTTATTAGAAAAAGAGTCATTCATCTTCGATAAATGGTCAAAGTATATGAATAAGTATCTCTTAAGGGAAGAAACTCAAGCTAGTTATAGTCATATGAAAAAAAAAGTTCCAAATAAGCAAAAATTAGAAAAATAAAAACTGAAGTTTAGCACGACCATATTGGCAAAAGTGATACAAGAAAGAAAGAGAGAGAGAGAGAGAGAAGGAAGGAAGGAAGGAATGAAGGAAGGAAGGAAGGAAGGAAGAAAAATTACAAATGTAAACGAGAATTAGGAAAAAATAGAAATAATGACTTAGAGGAGCTGCAGAAAAGTAGGTACTTCACCCATAAGTAGAGCCACGAACAGGTCTAACCGTTGTGAGAAACAATTCGGAATTACACACAAAAACTTACAACACGCGACCCTGCTATGCCACGGCTAGACCCGAGCCCAAATTAGAGCAAAGAAAGAGAAAAAATACAAAATATTTCTAGCAACTTTTTTAGGGGTTGGGGGGGGAGGGGGTTGGGGGGGGATTCTGGAAATTGACAGAATGCTCAGCAAGTGTAAAATGGCTATACAAATTGTGGCATATAAATGTAATGGGATTCTACTATGGTATAAGAAATAAGGTAAAAAAAATTTTCAAAGAGATATAGAAATATTTTTATGCACTGATTCAGAGTGAAGTAAGCAAAATGAGAATGAGTTACACTGTAATATTAATATTATAAAAATAAAAATTGTCGAGGGATTAAGCCAAGATTGTGTAGTAAAGGCAGCGAGAGTCTGGACTTTCCCCCAAACTCTCCCAAATACCTTTTAAAAATGACCAAATAAATTCTACAACAGCTGAATCCACAGAAAGACAGTATGAAACAAATCTCCAGCTCAAGATAACTTGGAAAGATTTGTTGCACTAGGGTGAGAGAAGAGTCAAGTCCAGTATAGGTCATGCCAGTACAGAAAGGACCCAACAAATCCAGAGCAGACTTCGGGGAGATTGAATAACTGGCAGGAGTGGCAGTTTTCAGACCTCTCAGCCTGCGGATATCAATGACAACTTAAAAGTTCAGAAAGAAGGGTCTATTGCACCCGAATAAGTCTAGCACAGACTGCACCAGCACCAACAAACTGGAAGCAGACCTTGGGAGCTATTGGGAGTGACTGAATCAGCAGTGGGAGCAGTGATGGCTTTCAAAGCTCTCAGCCCATAGAGAGTAAAAAGGACAAACAGCTGGTCAGAAGGAGATTACAAGGGTCTTTTTGCTAGCACTGAGGCAGGGCTCTGTTTGTTTGCCCATACTTGAACCTGGGTCACAGTACTGGGGGGACAGTCCCAAAGTGAGGAGGAGTACTAGCAGAGCAGAGTTTGATGCTACAGTGGAAGGGAAAGCCTCCTCACAATTCCAGGGCTGAAAAGAGTGCTTGTGTTCACTCAAAGATCAGACAACAGACTAAGAGAATAGTAAGCACTTCTCCTTAGATCATACATCTCAGAAGAACTGAAAACTTGCAGATCCCTAGAAGTATCTCTGAAAACAGCTGCACAAAAGTCCTGAAGGTTGGGACAGCATACTCTCTACCCTGAAGCAAAACCCTACTTTAACAAACAGTTAAAAGTCAAGTAATGGGCTGAGAAAATGAGCAAACAACAGAAAAAAAAAATCTGACTATAGAAAGTTCTGACAAGGAAGATCAAAATATACTCAGAAGAAAACAAAGTCAAAACTGCTACAACCAAAGCCTCCAAGAAAAATATGAATTAGTCTCAGTCCATGGAAAAGCTCAAAGGGATTTTGAAAATCAAGTAAAAGAGGTAGAGGAAAAATTGGAAAGAGAAATGAAACGATGCAAGAAAACCATGAAAAACAAATCAATAGCTTAGTAAGGGAGATATAAAAAAAAATACTGAAGAAAATAATACTTTAAAAAAAGACTAGACCAAATGGTAAAAGAGGTCCAAAAGACCAATGAGGAAAAGAATTCCTTCAAAATTACAATGTAGTAAATGGAAGCTAATAACTTTATGATAAATCAAGAAACAATAAAACAAAACCACAAGAATGAAAAAAATAGAAGAAAAACCTGAAAAATAGGTATAGTAGAGATAATTCAAAAATTATTGGACTTCCTGAAAGCCATGATCAAAAACAGAGCCTAGATATCACCTTTCAAGAAATTATCAAAGAAAGCTGTCCAAGTATTCTAGAACCAGACACTAAAATAGAAATGGAAAGAATCCATCAATCACCTCCCGAAAGAGATCCAAAAATGAAAGCTTCCACGAATATTATAACCAAATTCCAGAGTTCCCAGGTCAAGAAGAAAATATTCCAAGTAGTCAGAAAGAAATAATTCAAGTCTGATGGAGTCACAGTCAGGATAACACAAGATTTAGCAGCTTCTACATTAAAAAGGGCTTGGCATATGATATTGCAGAGGGCAAAGGTGATAGAAAGAATCGCTTATCCAGCAAAACTGAGTATAATACGTCATGGGGAAAATGGATATTCAATGAAATAGAGGACGTTCAAGTATTATTGATAAAAAGACCAGAGCCAAATAGAAAATTTAACTTTCAAATATAAGACTTAGAAGCATAAAAAGATAAACAGGAAATGAAAATCATAAGGGACTTAATAAGATTAAATTGTTTACATTCCTACATGGGAAGATGAGGTTTTGAACTCATAACACCTTTCTCATTAAGATAGATACATGTGTGTGTCTGTGTGTATGGGGCGCAGATGTGAGTTGAATATGAAGAGATATCTAAAAAATGATTATATCTAAAAAATAAAATTAAGGGGTAAGAGAGGAATGTACTGGGAGAAAGGGAGAAGTAGAATGGAGTAAATTATCTCACATAAAATACTCAAGGAAAAGAGGGGAGAAGTGATGGGGAGTAAGTGAAACTCATTCTCATCAGAATTGGCTCAAAGAGGGAATAACATAGTCACTCAACTGAGTTTAGATATCTATTTTACCCTACAGAAAAGTAGAAGGGCAAGGGGATTAGAGAAGGGTAGTGGAAAATAGGTCAGGTGTGATAGAAAGGAGGGCAGATTGGGGGAGGGGATAGTCAGAAGCAAAACACTCCTGAGGAGGGACAGGGTAAAAGGAGAAAATGGAGTAAATGGGGGAATAGGATGGAGTTAGCATAGTAATTGCGAAAAAAATTTTGAAAAATGTTTCTTTGATAAAGGTCTCATTTTTCAAATATATGGAGAACTGAGTAAAATTTATTTTTAAAAAAGAGCCATCTTCCAATTGATAAATGATCCAAAGATATCAGTTTTCAGATGAATTAATCAAAGCTACTTATGGTCATATGAAAAAATACTCTAACTCAGTATTGATTGGAGAAATTCAAATTAAAACAATTCTGAGGTACTACCTCATACCTATTAGGTTGGCTAATAGGATAAAAAAATAGATGACAAATGCTGGAGAGGATGTGGGAAAAATGAAACATTAAAAGCACTGTTGGTGGAGTTGTGCACAATTCAACCATTCTATAGAGCAATTTGACTCTATGCTCAAATGGCTATAAAACCATGCATACCCTTTGACCTAACAATACCACAACTAGGTCTCTATCCCAAAAGAGATAAAAACACAAAGGAAAAGGACCTATATGTGCAACAAAATTTACAGCAGTTCATTTCTGGAGGTAAATAATTGGAAATAGAGTGGATGCTTGTCGATTGAGGAATAACTGAACAAGTCATGGTATGTGATTATGATGGAATACTACTGTGCTACAAGAAATGATGAGTAGGATGTTCTCAGAAAAGACTTGCATGGGCTGATGCAAAGTGAAATGTACTGTGTACAAAGTAACGGCAATATTGTAAGATGATCAGCTGTGAATGACAGCTGTTTTCAGCAGTACAATGATCCAAGACACCTCTGAAGGACCTATGATGAAAAATGCTATCCATCCGCAGAGAAAGAATTGATAGTGTCTGAATAAAGATGAAGGATAAAAAAACAATATTTTATAAATGACATACAGAAATATATTATATATATATATATATATATATATATATGTATATACATTATTGCCAGACTAAAGAACTCTGATCATCTGTGGTTCCAGAATACTGTCTACCGCATGACCAAGAGAAGATAGATTAATATGCAGAATAAGAAATGTATTTTTGCATGTGACCAATGTGGAAATACATTTTTTGCATAACCGTACTTATATGATACAGGGATTCTTTCTTTTTTTCCTTCTTAATTTAAGTAGTTTGGAGGAAAAAAATGGATGCTCCCGTTGGTAAATCCACTAATTAGGTCAGTCATTTTAAAAAGCAATTTGAATCATACAAGAAAAGTCACTGAATTGCTCATACCTTTTGACCTGCTGATCCCACTTCTAGCCATATAATTCAAAGAGGTCAGTAGCATAATGAAAAGTCCCATGCATAGCAAAATATTTGCAGCAATACTTTTTGTGGTAGGAGAAAACAAATAAAAAAACAGAAACGCTTCCTTTGGAGTTGACTGAGATTTAGCTGACAAATTGTCTGTAATGATTTTGTTATAAAAAATGATAAGGAATCCAAAGAAACATGGAAAGGCAAATGAAGAAAGCAAAACCAAGAGAATATATAGGTACGTATGTGTGTATATATACACATATATATATACACACATGCGTCCCTATATACATATATATATATATATATATATATATATATATATTGACTGCACTAATATTTTTTTAAATCACTGGAAGGAAACAAAACTATAAGTAATTGCAAAAACTAATATTTGTTTCATCACAATGGGAAACTATAGATGTAAAATGTTGCATATACTGTAAGAAAGTCACTGCATTGAATGTTTTTAGTTATTACTTATTCTTATTGAGGGAGAGTGTCTTGCATCATATTATATGGTAGAGACAATATTAAATGGTAATAATGTTTCAAATGTAAAAAAGTTAAATAATGCAGTTGGATTAGATGCACCCTATAATCTCTTTCAGCTGTAAATCCTATAATCCTAAACTGCTTCCTGTGGCAACCTACTAGGCTTTCTGAGGTATACCAAATTCAGTTTAAAATAGTTTCTATCTTTGGCAAGCATATAATCTAGTGACAGAGGGAAACACAGCAGGTGCAGCTTGAGATGGAAGGTGGGAGGTGGGAGGTAAGTTGAGTCTGAGTTCCTCTTATTTATGTCTCTTTCTCTCTCCTCCAAACCCTGAAGAAGCCCCAGGTTAGCTCAATTTAAAGTCAGCCCCATATGTAGCTCTCTTTGTCCTCTCCCAGCAACAGCTTCATGCACAGCTGGAGTTTAACAACTGCCTTTCGATGATACTGCTAATACTGATGTTGATGGCAGTCAGCTCTCTAAAGACCAATTAAAAGCATACTCTATCAGGAATGCACAATGCTGACTGATTACAATTCAGGACCCAGGTGTTCTGATAAAAAGAATCCACAAGAATTAGTATTTATTCATACCCCTTGCTCACATCTTGTCTGATTTACCTCTCACTGGATTTTCATGAGACCTCAGGGAAAATTAATGAATTTATTGAATAAATTTGCTCAGCTCTACCAACCATTTTCATCAAACTAGGAAATTTTATTAAGCATTCTTATGAAAAATGGGATCAAATTGGGAAATGCTGACACAAACAGATCCACAGAAACATAAAATAGCAGCAATGTAATTAATATTGTGCCCTAAAGCCTTCTTTGCATATATGTCTGAACACTATGAAAATGGACATATTTTTAATGTGGCTTATTAAGATTTCCACATAAAGAAAGCTTCCACATCAATGTGACCTTCAAAATAGGAATGCATATAAATGGAAGCAGTAGAGTAAGGAAATTTAACAATGTCAATTCACACTCCTTTTTGCTGTTCATATTTCTAATAAGCCTGTTTTCATATTCACAAGATAGCCTTAGGTCCTCAACTTAAGGAAAAAAGTACATCAGCACACCTGATTGAAGACATCTACACCAAGGCAGGTATGTTCCAACAACAATGATGCTACATTTCTTTGAGCCAGGAGCCAAGTAAAAATCAGGAGCTCCCCCTAAATGTCCACAGTAGAATCAAATGAATCAAAGAAGACGCTCTCTAGATTCACAGGAATTAAATTCTAAGAGGAGGGGAGAACATGTTGATCAGCGAGTAGCCCGAATCATATGGATTCTAACCACAAGGAATGTTTCTGCTATGGAATAACATGTCTTGCACAAAGTGAGCAGAAAACATCTGAACCTTTGAGGATACATTTTTGTTTAACTGATTGAAAAAAAATCCACCCACTCAAATAGAGCAAGTTGTTTGTCTTACGTTTTCTGCTGATATGCCACTTTTGAACAGTCTACAGCTGAGCTGGCCTTCATTCTATTTTATGTACTGAACAATCCTCTCTGGCATATTGAAATCTACAAGAGCCAGTTGGAGGAACAGAAGAAGAACATGGCCATCTAGACTCTTTTTACAAGTTGCCTGTCCCAGCCGCCCACTAATTCAACTTGGAAAAAGTGTCAAGAAAAGTCAGGAGGCTGCAATATGCTAAATGGCTTTGCTTTGGAGAATTTGACCATCAGTTAGTGAAGGTTCAAGGACATTCCTGGGCAAATCAATTATTGAAGCTGATGCCCTAGAAAAAAGATAATGTCCAAAGAAGGAGGGAATCTGACTTGACTTTCTGGAGGCCTCAGTGACCCAGTAAAATCATATTATTTACTTATTCTGTCTTTAAGGATAGCATGATTGACTCAGTTGTGGTTAGTTTTCTTTATCTTGACTCAGATACTTCCTGGTTGAGTGATCCTAGGAAATTCAAAACCTCTCTGTTTCAGTTTTCTCATCTCATATGGTAGATGCTATAATAGCATCTACCATATTTGGGGCTTAAATGAGATTATATGAAAAGTGCTTTGCAAACCTTATAGCACCATATAAATTTGAGTTATTATTAGTAGAAAAATAACCAACTTGTACTCCACTGATGACTGCACATAAAGTTGCAATCAGAAAGAATAATGAAATAAATTCATACTTATTCTTCCAATGGACCTGAGTATTTTGTAGAGTCAAGCTATCCACTAGTAGAATGGGGTGCCTTGAGAGGCAATGGGTACCTCAACTCTGGAGATTTTCAGTCAAAGGATAAATATTAGAGGGAGTTTTTGTTATGTTATGAGCACCAAGATTCCTTTTAACGTTGAGATTCTATTATCCTAATTCCTTATGATTAAGGGGCCAAGAGTTCCATAAGAAGCAGTATAGCATCATATGTAGCAGGCTGCCATGAAATAAGGAATGTCTGAGTTGAAGTTCTGACAAATCTGTGTGATTATGGGCAAGTCACATTTGTGACATAACTCTAACGCTATAAATTAGTGGTGAATTGCTATATTAATGGAAGCAATATCCAACTTGGGGGTTTCCCAAACTAATGACAAATAGGAAGCTAGATGGCACAGTGGACCTGGACCCAGAGTCAGGAAGATGAGTTCAAATCCAGAATCAGACATTTAGTAGTTATATGAACCTGAGCAAATCACTTAATCCATATCTGCCTTGGTTTCATCATCTGTAAAACGGGATATAATAGCATCCAATTCCCAGATTTTTTTATGAAGATAATATTTGTAAAATATTTTGCAAACCATAAAGCCCTTCCAAATGCTAGCAACTATTTTAATAATTTTTTACTTAAGAAGTTCTAATTGACTTCTTAGATAATTTTCATATTATTAATTTTTTTTTACATAGTGGCACAATTCTGTGATATCAGTTTTGTAATACTCTCTGCTGACCTCCAGTATCTCATCTCCAACTACTTTTCAAACACCTCAAATATCTACTGGATATCCAGTAGACATCCTAAACTTGATGTGTCCAAAATGCGACTAATCATTGCCCCCCTAAACTTTTCCCCTTCCTATTTTCTTTATTGATATAGAAGCAAAACCATCCTCTCAGTCCCTCAGGCTCACATCCTGAACTCCTCACTATCTCTTACCTTCCGCCCCATATCCAATCTCTTGCCGGGGCTGTTGATTTCACCTTTGCAACATCTCTTGAAAATGTACCCTTCTCTCCTTGGATATTGCCACCATTCTAGTGTAGGCCCTTCTCACCTCATGCTTGCTAGTGGGGCTACCTGCCTTAGGTTTCTTCCTAACTCTAATCCATCCTTCATTCAGCCACTAAAGTGATTTTCCCAAGATGCCATTCCAGTCATCACACACACACACACACACACACACACACACACACACACACACAATCAACTCCAGTTGATTGCTCCCTATTACTCCTAGGATGAAATATGAAATACTCTCTTTGACATTCAGAACCCTTCATTATCTAGCCTCCTCCACCTTTCCAGTCTTCTTATACCTTATTCTCCAACACATACTCTTTCAATTCTGGGACATGGCTCTCCTGGCTGTTCCACATAGAAGACACTCCATCTCTCAGCTCCAAGCATTTTCCCTGGTTGTCCCCTACACCTGAAATGCTCTCTCTCCTCTTCCCTAGTTACTCACCTCTCTGACTTCCTTTAAGTACCAACTAAAATCCCATCTTTTATTGGAAGCCTTTCCCAAATTAATTAATTCTAGTGCCTTTCCTCTGTTAATTATTTCCTATTTATCCTGTTTGTGTGTGTGAGAGAAAAAGAAAGAGAGAGAGAGAGAGAGAGAGAGAGAGAGAGAGAGAGAGAGAGAGAGAGAGATGAGAGATCACATTTATTTTCGCCCATTAGATTGTAAATTCTTTGAGGGGCAGGGATTCACTTTTGGTATCTCCACTGTTTAGCACAGTGCCTGAGATACAGTAGACACATAATAAATGTTGACTGATGCCAAAATTGAGTAGCCACAATGACTTTTTTATCCCTTACATGTAAAAGGAATGGAATTCAACTGAATTATATTGAATTGACTTAAACTCCATCTGCTTGGATCTCTGCCAGTTGCCTGTCATGCCCACTTCCAGCAGGTTCCATATGAATTCTGCTTACAGGATTAAATTATTATTACATTATTATTTTATTTTATTGAGTCTTAAACTTGAATTGGAAGCTAGGTTTACAGTAGTTTTATTCTACATAGCCTAACTCCCAAGAGATTGATGTTCTGGTTTTGAAACTACTCTTTGCCTGACATTCCTGAGACTGTGTCTTGCCTTGCTCTCCTCATGCAAATCCTTGACGTTTACCCTACTCAGTGGCTGGTACTGGACTTTTGGTCTTCCTCATTTGGCCAACCTACCCCATTGCTAACCTAACCTAAGATATATGTTAGCGTGGATAATATTAACAATAAAATCACCAATTAAAAATTTAAACTACTTACTATGTATCAAGCACTATAACAAACACTTTTATAATTTATAACTCATTTGCTCCTCACAACTCTGAGAGGTCTCTATTTTACAGAAAAAGAAACTGAGGCAAACAGAAGTTAAGTGACTTGCCCAAGGTCACTTGGCTAGTAAAAATATGAGACTGATTGGAGTTCAGGTCTTGACTCCAGGGCTGGTTTTCCATCCACTGCACCACCGAGTGACCTGGGTATGCATTGATCATGAACTAGGTGTGCTGGCACACTCAGACATACCTGAACCATCCTCTCTACGCACCTATGTCAAGGAGTTATTGGTCTATTCTTAATGCTGCCCCTCAAGATTTGTATGTATTATGCCCTTAGATACTCCAATGTATTCTTTTGCTTCTCTCTTCAGAAAAACGGCAGTAAAACACTTTTAGAAAAACTTCTATAAGATCTGAAAACTCCCATTCTGTATGATATGTTATGATGGGAGTTTTAATTAGACATATAAAACTAATTTAAGTGTCGGCAATATTTTTCTAATGTGAATGTAGACAGTCTTCATCTGATAACAATGACATGAAGAAGGTAAAGCGTTATTGCGTAGGAGTAAAAATTGCCTAAGAAAATACCATGAGTCGCAGTGAATAACCATCTTTGCATGACTGGCATTATAATAATTATACAAGTTTTTGCTTGTCAGTGAATAGGGAATATACGCAACTACTGGTTTTCTTGTACAAAGATAGATTCATCAAGTATGTTACCTGACAAATATTAACAGTGTCTTTTTAAAAAAAATTCATCAACTGTCATCCTGTCTTAACATTGACATTTGTCAAGCTTCCATGAAGCAATAAGCATGTAACACAATATACAGAAAGAGAAAAACCTTCTCTTAAACTTGATATTCTAAGAAAGAACATTTGGATGCATATATGTGCCATGTAAGCTAGCTTTCATCAACAATCATTTGTGCTCTTAAGCTTTTTTATATGTATATTGCTGTATATTATGTTATATAATGCATTTCAATGATACATTACATATTATGATATGTTCTATTACTAGTTATGTTAATTATAATAATATATAACTATGTATTTTTATCAAACTGATGATATATCTTCATGAAGCAGTGTTGATCATGCCTTGACATTTTATTCCGGTTCATAGTATCATAGATTTAGAACTAGATGAGACCTCTGAAGTCATCTAGTCTACTACCTTCATTTTATCGATGAGGATGCTAAGACCAGAGAAAGGTAAATGTTTGCCCAAGATAACAAAGGTAATAAGCACCAGATCTAGGTGGAACAGGAAGCCAGATTTTCTAATTCCAAACTAGGCATTCTTTCCACTGCACCAAGAGCACTCCAATTAGTCACATTATCACACTTCATTATTTCTAATCCAAGTTTGTACATGCATTATTGCTTCAGTGAAGCTGTAATCTCAATGATAAAATGATAAGGGGATTCCATCAAAGGTGTAAGTCATAGCCCAGGGTTTCCAATTTTGGTCAATTTTTATCTATATCCTCTCACAAATGCTTTTCTGAGGACCCAAACAAAATAGAGAAGTCCTGCTTCTACGTCTCAACATTCTGAGGATATGAACATGGATCTCAGCTCATCCATTTTTATTTTAGGACTGGCTTATCACCTTTTATACCATGGATTTTCTGGATGGTATATTTTACAACACTTTTCACTGTCACTGAAGGTCATATACAGCAGCCTCCTCATACACACTTCATAACTTTATTGTTTTCACTAAGGAAACATCATTTCCCACCTTCTGAAGTGTATGCTCCATGATTAAATTATATATTATCAAACAAGAATATTAGAATTATAAAGATAAGTTTTTTATGTCAAAGACCAGCCTGGAGTAACGGTTTCCCATATGCCTGCTCTCTTACTCCCATCCAACTCTTGGCACAACTCATTATATGTCTGCAGTATTCAACCAAGATATATGTGTTTGTGGAATATCACCATTGGATAACTTCATATCCTAGTCTAGACAGAAGACATTTTCATAATATATCTTTTTCTGGTATGGATTATTAGGTCAATATTTTTAATGGTTGTGGACTACAGTAAGGAGGCCTTACCATATTTTGAGGATTAATCCAATCAGTGCAATATAATCACTAATAATACAGAATCCCTCTCCCATTAGCACTACGTGAAAGAATCCCTCATGGTGATGGTGAACCTTTGGTTCGCCAAATCACCAAATGAAGTATAAATCTTGCTTCATTGTTTGCCTGATACTGAGAAGCAAAAAACTGTCCACTTTTTTTTCTCTATAATTAAAACTATGAATAAATTTTGTATACTTTACACATATTGATGGGAGTCATTTTGTAGAAAGGTAGCTTTCAAAAATGCATTTTGGTCTATCAAATCATTTTTTAAATAATCATTAAGCAATAAATACACCAAGATATTGCATTATTTGTATCAGTTAACTTGATGATTGTGAAGATCACCAACTAATGTATAAAAGTCATTTTTGGAAGTTTTATTTTCACCAATCAAATTTTCACCTCATCTTAATATTCTAGAGACATGAGAAAATAGGTTTATTTATGAGTTATTTCTGATATTTTCCTTAGTAACATTTTTATAGGTAGTAATAAATCCATGATTTTTTAATTTATTTTATAGCATCCTCTTTTTTATAGGATCTTGAAAATTGATTTCTGAAACCTTTCAAAATTATGCTACTTCCCACAGATTCATTTTCTGAATATTTCACCTGGTCCGAATATACTTCCCATTTCAATCTTATCTCGTGGTAATAGCACTTCCTCCAATAACAAAAACAGGGCTAAAGTGCTTCAGTTTAGATATCAGTGATAATTACCATAGTTGGTTACAGAACTTCTGACAGATCTCTTTCATCTTTGATATCCTACTTTCATCCATAAGTGATCTTGTGTTGATATGGATTAGTTTAGTTTTACACAAGTTTTCTACAAATTCATTTTCCCATCCACCAATCTTGAATATTTTACAACTCATAAATTTCCACTGTCCTTCTCTATGAAGTCTTACAAATGAGTTGTATTCTAGTGTTTCCCTTGGGTACCATGTCTTTCTCCTTCACAAGGAAATCAAATATTTGCTGACAAGGTGTTTTTTGTACTCATTCTCTTCTTTGTTATAGAGATTTATTTACATTGGCAAACTTCTGTATTAAAACAGCAATAATCCAAATGATATCTTTCCCTTTATTTTCCAATTTTGAGTGTCAATAGTTCATTTTTACTGATTATGTTGGAGCTCAAGTAATTAATTACATGAAGTTCTAATTTGGTATAGAATCTGAACTTTAACTAGTTGATCTTATTACACAAAGGAAAAAAACTGTAAAGAAATGATTTTCACATTGACATCCAGTCACTTCTTTTCTATCAAGATGTGGCCAATTTCATTTTAATGGTGCTTATTAAATCTACTTTTTTTTCTGATTTTCATCTTTAGGAAAATATTTATGATATACTAATGTGAAGTTCCTAAATAGTCTAAGAGATTTGGGCTTTGTTTTTCATTCCTCAGCGCCATACTATATTTTTCAACCTATTTTTCACTAATTTCCACATGCCCACCTTTGCATTGAACTCAATGAGTATAGATGTAAATGTTGATTTATTTTGTAGAATGAGAATTTTCTCATTCATCCTCTTCAACAGATATTTGTGGCATCACCTATAGTTATTTTCCTGATAATCTTTTTGCTCATACTAGTCATAAACCTGATCTATTTTGGCTGAAATTTCTTCTTCTATTCTGATATATACCAAATTATATAATTTCATTCTTCCAATAATATATTAATTCACTCTATGAGATATAAGCAAATCCCATTTTAAAAAAACAAAGGGGAATTAAGTACTAACTATATGCTAGGGATTACACTAAACACTTGGTCAAAACAAAAGGAAACATAGTCCTTGCCTTCAAGGGTTTTATACTCTAATGAGGAAAGACAGAGCATCAAAGGAAACTGGAAAGGGGGTGAGGAGTATGAATTACAACCTGCAGAGAAATAGACGAATGACCCAGGCTCCCTCTTTAAATAGGGAATCTAGAAAGCTACATCTAATCGGATTAAAGGGACCAGAGGGACTGAGCAGCAATGGTTCAGTCAGAAAAAAAAAGTTAGGCTAGGATTCGATGTTTTTGTGGAATACTTTAAAGAAAGCAATTAGTTTAGCCCTATTACAAAAGGAATCTTAGTGTGGTAGATCATGTAATGCATTTGTTAGGATGAATCCTGAGTCCATCACAGATTATGAGCAAGTAATAACCTCTGACAGTGTTAGTTTCCTCATCTGTCATTGTCAAAAATAGGGAAACAAGGAATAAAAATGTATTTGGAGGAGATTAGTGTCCCCTCCCCCCATTAGACCCAACCCGATTTGTTTTAGGTCTTTTTTACTATGTGAATCAGCATGTATTTTTAAGTTTGGGACTTCTTTTCTTTAAGTTCATTCTCCTTTTCCCTTCTTTTGTGGAAATAGAAAATAAATGGCCATTATCTTTATAATAATCATTGAAAGTTAATTTCAGTTTCTATTAGTTGTCTCTTAATTCCTCTGAAGCTCACATGATACTTTAACATACCTTCATCTTTCTATCTACAGTGTCCTGTATCTTTAAAAAAAAAAATGGAGACTAAAACTAGACATAAAGTATTAAAATAAGGGCTCAATCAGTTCCATTTGTGGTATAAGGATTATAATTTCATTCTTGATTGTCATTACTTGATGACATACTCGTATAAAATTATGCATAGCTAGGCATATATGTATGCACATGCAAATGATGGGCTACAGACTCTGGGAACCTCCTAGAACTCACCTTGAATCTTCCTACTCAGTCTGGCTTTTCATATGCAAATATGTTACCCTTAACCTAGCCTGGTCCTCCATTGTCTGATATCTTCAGATTGCCTCCAGTTGTTTCCAGCCTTTGATCAGTCACTCCAGTCCCATTAAGATCCTCCTTGGACTTTTCTTCAAGACCCTCCTTAAACCCCACCGCCCATCACTCTGGATTACTAGACCACTCTCAGATCCCTCCCACAGTATTTAAATTCCATCTTGCCTCCATGAAGGCACTCATATTCGATTCAGCTCAGACTCAATGTAGCTCAGATTATATCCAGCCTGCTTGTTAATACAAGCATTACAAATGCTTAGGCTCCTTAAGAGTCAACCCAATATGGTGAATCTTTAATAAACTTTGTTTTGCTTTGGCTGAAAGAAGACTTAAGTTGAATTCATTCAGTAGAACTTGGTGTGTCAGTATTTTGGGGTCCTGAGCACCCCCACCCCAACACAAACAGACATATGCATGTGTTAGAATAAATCAGTACATTGCTGACTCAATTTGCAGTCACCATGACTATAATAAGATCTTCTATATTTGTGTCTAACTAGCCATTTTTTAATTTGCTCTTATAAAGACTTTTGTTCATATGGGTTCATGTTGAATGTCATACTCTTTTTCATAGGTCGTTTATCCAAATTACCAGATTTCCTTTAAACTTTATTGTTATATTTCAATGGTTCCATTTGTCTTTCAAGCAAACTAAAATTTGGTTCCATATGGTTTCGAAGGCTGACTAAAAACAGTGATTTTTTTCTCTTAGAATAAAAATGTTTCTATCCCAAGGAGATTAAAGATATAAAGAAAAGACCCACATATATCCTATCAAAAAATTAGATTAGCATTTTTGTGATAACAAAAAAAAAGTCTAGATATCCATTCTTTGGAACATGGCTAAAGAAATTGTGATACATGAGTATAATAGAATATTACTTCATTGTAAGAAGTGATAAATATGAAAATTGAGAGAATAGGAAGATTTATATAAACTGAAGAAGAGTGCAGAAATCATAACAATGAAAGTAAGTTATACAATCACTACAAAAAAAGAAAAAAACATCTTTGCAGAGGTTGGGTATAATACAACACAACACAACATTATACTATACAGTACACTAAACATTTTATTAATTTGTTATAATTATAGTTTATTATAATAATTATGAATTATTAATTTATTATACCATGTGCCAGGCATTGCGCTAAGTTTTAGAGATACAAATAGGAAAAAGAAAGACACTCCCTACCCTCAAAGAGCTTATATTCTTATAGCAAATGACACAAGAGGAAAAGCAGGTCCATGGTGACATAGGAAGTGAAACCAGTACAGCTGGTAAAATAATGAAGGCTCAGAAGTGCCAGAATGGGGTTTCTTTAAAGGGAAGTTTTGGGAGGAGTGCTATGGTCTAATTAGAAAAACAAAGGCAACTGGGTATACTAATGAAGTGTGAATATCAAAGCTGAAACAATTAATATTCATGATGAAGTTTTTCCTACTTATCAGCTTTGGGGAGTGAGGGCATGTGTGAGAGGTAGTAGGGAATGAGGACAGGGAGTCAAACCACTCAGTGAAAATGCTATATACAGGTAGTAGCAGGTTCTACTACATGTATTTTCAGACTCCATTGATGTGTTTGTTGATTATACTGATGTTTTATTTCCTCATTTTTAAATATTAAATTTTAAATATTTGTTACAAAAGAAAGGTTCTCTGTGAGTGGATAGGAAAAGGATAAAAGAAATAAAGGTCATATATAAAGAAAAAATTTCAATAAAAACATTTTTAAAAACAAGAGAACATTTGAAACTTACTTTTTGAAATGTTCTTATGAAGTAATGATACTTGGTGTATTCCTGGTTATCCTTAATTGCATATAGAAGTATATTGGTGAATGTTTAACAACTAGTTCTCTGGAAACAATGTGTACATAACACCAATTTTTAGTTTAATGCACATTATAAACATTTTCTCTATAATTTTCTTAAGTCTACACAATCAACAAAAATCATCCTCTGTTTTTCAGCATTTGTCAAATTCTGGGGTATAAATACTAATGATGAGGTGATGGAATCTGGATCAGTGAAAGGAAAAGACCATGTGTTTCAAAGCAACCCAATCCGTGAATTTTCCCACACACTTCAGCAGCCCAGATCACAGGCTTCTTGCTCAAGGCATCTGGCCTACGCCAGCCCACCTAGTTACTTTAACCTAAATAACAGCTCTTGGCCTACCCCAGACCATTTAGTAATCCTTTCACAGCTCCCCTTATAACCCACCCCAGACTACTTTATTCCTTTCACTATTGCACCTGGCCCACCCCAGGCTATTCACCACTCCTTAATCCCTTAACCCCACCACTATTTCTTTTTTTTGTATATAAACATAAATCTAACCCCCATTAAGCGGCAGATTCACAAGGAATCCAGCCTGCTCCTATTGGCATCACAATAAACCTTTCCACTTTGGCTGGAAGGTCTGAATGCATGGATTCTTTCCAGGCAGATGCCACCCTGTACCTTGATGTTTTGAGGTTCCCAGCAATCCCAAACCTCATCATTCTCACTAAAAATTAAACAATCAGTCCTTGCAAGCTGGTATGATCTGGCAAATTTCTTCCTTTTCCTGAATTCCATGCTCTCTGCACAGCGCCTGAAAGCAACTAAACATTTGTCAAAATAGCTGATCTTTTGCAATAAGTAACCATAGTTTCATCCCTTTCTCTTTTTAGATGAAAGAAAATTTTGCCTAATGTGTGGGTATTTCTATTTATTTGGATAGAGAAAATAAAGATTATTTCATTATCTTCTCCCAACAATCCAACACTTGATATTACCTAGTATGTGGTTTTGAGACTCATGACTATTTCACTGGTTAGTTTCAACTCCCTGGATTCTGGAATTCTCCACAGTATCCAGATGAAGAGTACCGAGTCAGTGTTTTTCTGCTTAAATTCCAAGTCACCAGTTTGAGGAACTCCCCACTCTGGCACACTCCAATAACACTCTTGGATGGCATTTCATCTTGCAAAACTTCATGTGTTGCTCAGCATTTTATGATTCAAATGAATTCCTGTCAAGCGTGCTTCACATAAAGCCTTCCATTACCAAACCTGAGGTTTTACTGCAGGGAAATTGAAAAGTGATTGCAGCTGAATGGAGGATTACCTTCTCTCCATCTATCAGGATGTCAGTATTTGAGAAATAACAGATAAATGACCAGTGCTGGCAGATCATGAATCAAGGATATAGTTTTTAAAAAATCATTTGACTGTAACTAGCAGAGGTAAAAGAATAGAAAAAATTAGATGAGATTATTACAAAAGGTAGAGAGTCTTGGGGTTTTCCTTAGAAAGTCAAGTTTTTAGTATGTCTTTAATGGACTGTACAAATATGTGGTAGACACATTACTTACAGTTCATCTTAAAAAGAAGTAGAATTTGGTTTTATTTTAGTGCAATATAAGTTAATAATGTGACAAGGCACCCAAAAAATTTAATATGATTTTATAATGTATTAGGAAAGGAGTATAGTATCCAGCTCTAGGGAGGTGATGGTTCCACAATGCTCTGCTCATGTCAGACCGCATGGAATTCAGTTCTACACATACCACATTTCAGGAAGTACACTGACAAATTCCCACATGAGGATGAACAGGATGGTGAGGGGACATAAAAGGAAATTCAAGGCAGCATGGCATAATAAATAGGTCACAAGACTTGAATGAGGAAGATCTAGGTTCAATTTATACTACAGAAATTACTGAGTGACTTGGGCTAGTCACTTAGTCTCCCTGCGCCTCATTTTCCTCATCTACATAATGAAGGGATTAGACTCAAAGATCTCTGGCTCCATTCCAGTTCTAAATGTTGTACAGAAATTGACTGAAAAAAATACAAAATATATGAATGTAAGGTGCTATAAGAAATGATAAGCAAGCAGACTTCAAAAAAACCTGAAAAAACTTATATGAGCTGATGCTGAGTGAAAGGAGCAGAACCAGGAGAACATTGTACGCAGGAACAATCACATTGTGCAATGACTGATTTTGACAGACTTAGCTCTTCTCAGCAAGGCAAGGATCTAAGATAACTCCAAAAGATTCATGATAGAAAATTTCATCCACATGCAGAGAAAGGATTTTGGAGTCTGAATGTAGATGGAAGCATACTATTTGCTCTCCTTTTCTTTTATAATTTTGTTCTGTTTCTTCTTTCTCATGGTTCCTTTCATTAGGTCCAATTCTTGTTTATATCATGACTAATGTAAAAATATGTTAAATATGAATGCATAAGTAGAACCTATATGAGATTGCATACCATCTTGGGGAGGGGGTGGGAAAAAGGGGGAGAAAATTTGAAACTCAAAATCTTATGGAAGTTAATGTTGAAAACCAAAAATACATTTTTTTAAATACAGGTACCTGTAGATAATAGTAAAGGAGAACAGTATAAATGTCTCCAGGTGTTTTAAGAGCAGTCATGTGGAAGAATGATTAGAAATTTTTCTTCTTGACCCCAGAGGGCAGGCAAGGTACATAGAAGTTGCAGAATAGATTTAGCTTCAATGTCAAGAATAAAATTCTTAACAAAGCTATCTAAAAGTAGCAGTGGGGTGGTGTGGTAGGTAGTGGGCTCCCCAAAACTGTAGGTATTTAAACTTAGTCTAGATGAAGTCTTTTTTTTAAAGAATGCTGTTAAGTTTCTATTCAGGTTGAACATAGATGATGTCAAAGTTCCCTGCCTATTCTAAGATCCTGTCTTTCTTTGCATCACATTGGATAGTTATTCATTCATTCAGAAAACACTCAGAAATTACCTAATGTGAGCAATGAACTCTGCTGGACACTAGAAGATATGCAAAAAAGAGAGAAGGCAACATCCTGCCTTCCACACAACATAAAATTCAATAAGAATGATACATTATTCTAACTAGAACATAAGAAAAATGTGAATGAGAACAGATGAGGAAGAGAGCACTTCTAACTGGAGGAAAAACAAATGAAAATGAATGGATAAAGAATCCTGATGGGGACTAAAAATGAGTGACAGAAATGACACAATGACTTTTTTATTCATTAAAATTCATTGGTTTAATTAACAAAATAGAACAGGAAAGAATTAATAAGCTAAGCATATGATTTAAAAAAATCTAGAAAATGAATAAATTAAGAAAACCAAAACATCTGCAAAAAGGAGTAATGATAAAAATAGAATGAAATAGGTGTGTTCATCCTTCGTTGCCGAAGACTATGGCATCAGAGAAATGATGACATGACTTGCACTTGACTTTGTTTTGAGTGAGGGAGGGCTGTGCAAGGTCACCAGCCTCATTTCTCCTCCAGAGACATCTGAATCTAGTGAACAGATACTAATCAAGATGACTGGAGATGACCCAGGATGAGGCAATTAGGGTTAAGTGACTTGCTCAAGGTCACACAGTTAGTGAGTGTAAAGTGTCGGAGATGATATTTGAACTCAGGTCTTCCTGACTCCTGCACTGGTGGTTTAAATTACATGAAACTATAGATATAAAATAGCTGTTTTTATTAAAGATATAAAAATTGATAAATATTTAACTAACCTAATAAAAAAGAGTTAAATAAGATTATCAATTTTGTTTTAATGTAACAAGGTGAATTCACAGGAAGTAGAAGAGAAATAAAAGGAATAGAACCCATCATAAACAATTATATGGTAGCAAAACTGAGACATTAAAAGGGAAAAAAGGCAATTATCTACAAAAATATACTCAAATACTTAAATGGAACTGAGATCAAATAAATTTAGAGGTTCCTTCCAACAATTTTCTTGACAGTTCATCCATCTGTGCCTTTAATTTTGCAACTGATCAATGTTCTCCTAAAAGTTAGCCACTCAGGGTCCACACTGGCTGTTCTGTCATCCCTCACTCTTTCCATGTAATAAGCCATGCTCTTTCTATAATAAAATTCCTTGATGATGTCCTTTTTCCTACTCTTCTTCATTCCTTATTTGTTTTATGTTGCTGCCTACTCAAATCCATCATCCTCTTCTCTGTATCTCATCTTCAGGTCTCTAGAGGCAACATGTTCCAGTCTTGCTGCCATGTAGCAATATAATTTGTATGTTAGTACTGAAAATTTGTACCTTTGCTTTGGTTGGAAATTCAAAGGCAATAAAAGAACTATGTATTTTCCCAATATCAATCCATGCTGTTCTCTTCTCATTCGTTTTTGACCCAGCTCATTATCTCCCCATATCATGTGCTCTAGATATTTATACTGTTGAATAACAGGGTGTATTTCCAAAAACACACTGAAAGTTGGACAATTAGACATTCTTCAGTCACTTGATTTCTCCTGTGTATGTTGGAAAACCAAACTCCAATGAGTGATTAATGACCTCTTTCAGGAGGCTCTGCAGTATTCTAATCTTTTAATTGCCAAAGAGAATAACTTTTTTCTCAACTCATCCTTAGTGACCTCTCTGCACCATTTGACACTGATGACCAAACTCACCCCCTGAGTGCTCTCTCATACCTAGATTTTCATGACATTCTTTCTTCTCAGCCTCCTTTGCTAGTTCATTATTTATGTCATGTCCATTAACTGTGAATGTCTTCCAAAGCTCGATTCTGAGACTTCTTGTCTTTTTTCTCTAACTTCCCTCACCTGGTGACCTCATCAGTTCCAATTATTCAATTGTTATCCCTATGTATATATTGCATCTATACACCCATTCTAGTCTTTCTCCTGAGCTCTTGTCACAAACTGGCTATTGGACATTTTAAACTGGATATCCCATAGGAATCTCTTTAAAAACAGAACTCATATGGAATTTAAAGATCTTCACAACTTGACCCACCCTATCTTCCTGGTTATATTACCATCCTTTCCATAATCTCCATTCTTAGCAAACTAATGTTCTCTCTTTTCTTCAAATGCAACACTCCATCTCCCATCTCCTGGCCTTTACTCCCACTATCCCTTATGCCTTGTATATATGCTCTCCTTACCTCTGCCATTTGAAATTACTGTTTTTTCTTAAGATTCAGCTTACATGCCATTTCCTCTCTCTCCCCAAAGTACCTACTAGTCACTTTGTATATATTCTGTAAATTCTTGCCAATGTACATATAATTCCTCTTTTTGAAACATACAGTACAGAGCATAGCACCTAGCATAAAATATTCTATAATTTTTTTGTTGATTAATTGATTGATCGCCTCACAGGCTATGACTTGCTATTAATGATTTGGTTGGATTTGCTTAAGCTTTGTTGTTGTTACAAGGAAGAGCTCACTTAGAAGAAGAAGATGAGGAATGTCTAGAAATGGTTGTATTGTGAAAACAAAAGTCTTCCACATGAACTTTAAAGATAATTGTCCGCATTATAAATAGTTCCTAAGCAAGATTAGTTTGCATTGCTAGTCCCTGTTACATATCTAATAAAATATTTCATTTTTAAAGCTACTATTTAAAATAGTTATAATTATCCACTAAATCTGCTTGCTGCCTTTCCTCCATTTTACAATAATGAAAATTAATCTTCAGCATGATGACTCTGAAGCAAAGTTTGATTTTTAATCAAAGAATCATATGTTTAATCATCCTATGTTCACTTTACTCTGTTTAATAAGGTAAACATACATTCCTTCCTTCTAAAAGGATTTTCAGTATCAAATTGTTATTTATGAATTTTATGGGAAATTATTACAGAACAAGGATTTTAGAAAATTCAATTAAACTCAAATATCTCTCTTCTTGATTATGCCCGTTAATCAAAAATGTTAAGCAAGACTTCATTGGCAGTGGTGTGGTTGAATCCACATCCCTAGTGTGCCAAATAGATCCCCAGAGTTTGAATTTCTAATCAAAATTTAAAGTCTTCAGAAGAAAAACACTGTATCATAATGGTAATATAATCACTGGAAAGAGACTATTCTCTAACATTACAAATTTCACCAATAGCACCTTTAGTATCTTCACTTCATACATCAATACACAAGTAACAGAGATGTGAGTATTGTTAGTATTCACTCCACTGAGGTAAATCCCAACTTTCAGATGCCTTAGTAGATGTTCTTCATGGGTTGTGACCAAAATGTAAAAATAAAATGTAAAATAAAATGTAAAAAAAAAAATTCACCCTTTTTAGAATGTCCTCGGCAACAGACATACAGTTTATCATGTAGTCATGGCTTGAAATGTTTCCAGCTCAATAGAAAATGCCAGAGCTTGTACTCTGCTAAAAGAGTTTTCAAGAACCCAGGGTAAGTCCAATGTCCTGATTAGACATTGCAGGAAATTTTTAGTGCAGATCTTAAACCATTTCAGAGATAAAATTGGATACCTGTCATACATTTGGCACCTAAATGCCTGAAATTGGAGTCTGTTGTTGTTCTTGTTTAACTGTGCCCAACTTTTCATGACCCCATTTGAGGTTTTCTTGGCAAAGAACTAGATGGTTTGCCCTTTTCTTCTCCAGCTCGTTTTACAACTAAAGCCAAGAGGGTTAAGTGATTTCCCTATGGTCACACCTCTAGTAAGGGTCTGAGGCCAGATTTGAATTCACAAAAGTGAGTCTTCCTGATTCCAACCCCAGTGCCCTATCCCACTGTGCCACCTAGTTGCCCCTAAGTTAGAATCTCAGCTCATACAAACTAAATTTGAACCCAGGGACTGACTGTCTTCCAATAGAGTTGCTCCAGGAAAATCTTAGAGTATACTCATGGAATAAACCTTCTCTCAGTTTCCTCAAATGTAAGAAATGGGAGTCCATATATCCCAAATAAGCATTCAATGTGCTAGATTTATATAAGGTAAAGGATATCATTTGTTGCAATCCACAAAAAATTGCATATATCTCACAGGGACCAATAAAAAGATAAAGGAAAGACAGATGTTACTCAAATAACCCATTCAATTCTCTCAGAAAGGCAATTCTTTGACATCTGAGGGAATCTGTCTTCCCATAGACAGACACATAGTGTCATCTTGTGTTTCAACTGTCCTCTAAAGATAAAGAATTACTGGGCACAAACTTTGGACCCTTTGCTTTGGACCTATATTATACAAATAATTTAGTTGCTATAAATAGACATTCTGACGGTATTAGGTGAACCATACTCTTCTTTCTCCAAGAAACACAGTCTATCAGAGAATGCTCTCTTTTTAGAAGGTCTGATCACTGAATTCACAAACTTTGGATCTCTCAAACTTGAGTTTGGGAAGCAATTCTTTAAACTGGTTGCGACCCACAAAAATCTCTATTTCTGCACAGGAAGGGGTAGATTCTGATTTCACATTGCCTAGGGAATTCAAAATCTCCATTTATTCACATAACTCCCTCCCAAACACATACTGTAAGGATTCATGAATATAGTCCATTAAGTACCTCTTAGACTCTGTGTTTGTGTGTGTATGTGTGTGAGAGAGAGAGAGAAAGAGAGAGAGAGAGAGAGTGTCTACTTCTGCCACAAATCACCACCAGTTGCTCCTGGGGGAAGGAGGGTGGAATGGAGCAAAATGAATGAGAGCACAGTTCCAAACCCTCACCCAAAATACATCTCAACTCTGCTATACAGTGATCTATCTTTTTAACAGGGGAAGAGGGAAGAAAGAATGAGAGAATGACAGAGACAAAGAGATATACAGAGACATAAAGATAGGAGAGAAAATGATATACAGATAGACAAAGAGACTGAGTCAGAGCAAAGACAGAGACAGAAACTAATAGAAAGAGAAACAGAGATGAAGAGGGATGGGGGGATAGAGAGGAAAAGGAGAGAGAGAGAGAGAGACAGAGAGAGAGAAAGAGAGAGAGAGACAGATAGAGAGAGAGACAGAGAGAGAAAGAGAGAGACAGAGAGAGAGAGAGAGAGAGAGACAGAGAGACAAAGAGAGAAAGAGAGAGAGAAAGAGAGAGAGAGAGTGAGACGAGAGAGAGACAGAGAGAGAAAGAGATAGAGAGAGATAAAGAGAGAGAGTGAGAGAGACGAGAGAGAGAGAGAGAGAGAGAGAGAGAGAGAGAGAGAGAGATGGAGGGAGTGCACTGGTCTGTTAGCTTTTTAGTCACAGATGGTTCACCACCTCCAAGTCTGTCTCCCTTAGCCTCCATCCACCAATCCTCTTGAATTCTCTGTGATCTGTCAATATGTTGCTCATGAGCACAAACACTACATTGAGAGGGGTCCCTTAGATGCCTCCAAAGGTTTACACCCTATAACTTCATCAAGCTGATTAGAGAATGCATCAAATCAGGCAAGGACTCTTTTATATTTGTTTGGTACAATACGTATGATATATTAACATTGGCTATGAGAGTTCAAATTGACCTCTGGATGAAATTAAGAGATTCCATTATCACTCATTGCAGGCTCCTGATTCCAAGCTCTGGATGCACAGTTTGTGCCCTAGATGCATTCAAATAACCTTAGGCAGAGGAAGAGTGCTGTTGCCCTCATTGGCAATGTCCTCTTCCTTTTTTTTCCACCCCTTTAAATTATCCAGTGTCCAGATCCATCCCATCATTTCCATGAGCCCTAATCTAGTATCCCATCTTGATAGGAATTCCTATCGCATTTATTGTTGGAATCATGCAATTTAGTATATGTACTTTTTCTCCAATTTAACTTTCATTTGTCTCCTTGGTCAGTTTAAAAGTCCCTTCAGGGGCTAGCTACTCCATGACTTATACTTTATTTATGATGGACACAAGATCTAAAACAGTATTAAGTAACCAGGTGATGCTAATTATTAACCAAAAGAGAAGTAAACAAAGGGTAAGATCTATGCTAAAAATACACAAAACATCATCAGTCCATATATTTAGAGAGTTAGAAGAGGCCTAGAGATGATCTAGTTCCCAGATTCAGCTCTCTTTCTACTACATCACATGCATTCATAAAAACATATCATTTTTTGCATCTAAAAATGATATGTTTTCTTCCTCTCATCATTTCTTAGTCTCTCAAACAAGGCCTCTCTCTGTGTGTCTCTATTTCTGTCTCTGTGTTTTTCCTCTCTCTCTCTCTCTCTCTCTCTCTCTCTCTCTCTCTCTCTCTATCTCTTCCCCCTCTCCCTTTTTCCCTCTCCCCCCCCTCTCCCTCTCTCCCTCTCTCTCCCAACCTTCCATCCTTCCTGTGAACAACTAACATAACAACTGTAGGATCACCTTTTTTTGTCCCCAGTAATACAAATTCTTGTCAGAACGTCTGTTGAAGGCAGCTCACCTTGACAATCCTCTAAGCAGCAACATCAATAATGAAATTTCCTTTAGTTTTGGCAGGTGAGTTCATAGATGTTCTAGTTCAAGAAGATCTCACCTCAAACTCCTTCAATCTTCATTTAAAATTAAAGAAGCAGAACATCTGTATGAATTTGTTTTCATTCATCTGATAAAACAATGGGACACAGAACTCAGGGTCATCTTTGAAATGAACTGGTCATTTTCCTTTTTAATTTACCGTCTACAAACAAAAAAAATCTGGCACAATTCTTAGAAAACATTAAAAGTGCCATGGGAGGTTCTGGGTATGTTGAACCTAGAGAAAAGAACACTCGAGGGGATGAGGCTGAATTAAAGCTATAATGGGGAATATGGATTATATTTTCCTGGTTTTGTAGAGCAGAGCTAGGAATAATGGGTGAAAATTGAAGAGAGCTAGATGCTGGCTTCTTGCAAGGTGAAATTTCCTAACAATTACAATTATCTGAAAACTGAATAGCTGCTGTGTAAAGTCATAGGGCAGTTAGATGAAGCACACACCAGACCTGGAGTCAGGAACACTCATTTCTGTGAGTTCAAATCCATCCTCAGACACAAACTAGTTGTGTGACCCTGGGCAAGTCACTTAACCCTATTTACTTCAATTTCTTCAGCCATAAAATGTCCTGGAGAAGGAAATGGCAAACACTCCAATATCTTTGCCAAGAAAACCCCAAATGGAATCATGAGGAACTGGATACAACTGACAGACAACTCTCAACAACATCAAAGGTCAAGGGTTTCCCCTTAATGGAGGTCAAGCAGAGTTAGAAGAGCATTTGGGGATTTGGAAGAAAGGATTCTTATTCAAGTGACAACTCAACTAGGTAGCCTCTGAGATCCCTGAGTCTACCATAAGAATTATAATCTGTAACGACTTATACTGACTGGGAAAAATGTTTGCGTTAAATCTTTCATATATGTGTCAGGTTCTGACAGCCAAGAAACATTGGATACTAACACAAACGTATGACCAAAAACCATTACCCAATCAACAAGTGAACAAAGAATATGAACAAATGATCCTCAATGGAAGACTTGCAATTAACAATGACACATAAGATTCAATGGAAAAATGGAAATAATTAATATGGGATGATTGATGGAAAGAGGCATATTAATATAACATCAGAGAGGCCTGTGAATTAGCTCAACAATTCTGGAAAGCAATTTAAAGTAGATCATTAAAATATATATTTGTGCATTTTTTGACAGTTGTAAATAACAACACCACCAAAGAAAGCAGATGCCTGTCAGTTGGGGAAAGGTTAAACAAAGTGTTATACATGAATGTAATGGAATATTACTACACTATAAGAAACAATGAATACGAAAAATACAGAGAAGCAAGGTAAAATATGCGTTAATGTGCAGGGAAATAAGCAAAATTAAAAAAGGAATTTACTAAATCAAAATAACTAGAACAAAACAATTCAACTTCTAGTGCCTAAAGCAAACATCTGCTGCACAAAAGTTGAAAACAAACCTCTCTTTGCCTTCCTATTTATTCTCTCTCATGAAACTTGTATTCTCCTGCAGCCTAAGTCTACATATTAAAGGTAAAATGGAAAACTGATGTATTACTCAAACAGTCTGAGTTGAATAAACCCATTTTGTTTCAATTATCTGGCTACTTTAAGCAAGTGTTGTTGGCCTTCATAATGCAAGAAATTGCCTTAATTGTAGTTTATATTTTGTAATTCTACATATAAAAGGTGAAATGGAAAACTGAATTATTATTTGCATAATTTGAGTTTTAAGAAACCCATTTTATGTTAATTATCTGGACAATCTCAGAAAAAGTGTTTTAGGCCTTTACAATGTAAGAAATTGCCTTGGGTTCTGAATTATACATTATATGTCTGCACACAGCAATTTTTATCCTGGTAAAGGCACCATGGATAGAGACAGAGTAGAAAATATTTTCAACTGCCTGTTTTTAAAGAAAAGGGAAATTGAAATCATTTCATTATTTTAATCAATATTTTGTTGTAATCAGATATACATACATTAAATCTTAACCACTATAGCAGCAATGCATGGATGCCACACTCCCTAATATAGTCACAAGGACATTTAATGAGGAAAGGTGAGGAGACTAGCTGCTTGAAGAAAACCAAACCCATTCTGCAGGAATGTCCAACAAAGCCAACTGTCAAAACAGACCCACACAAATTCAAAGAAAATTCCACACCTTACACAAGATGCATTATAGAGAGCGGTAACTGTCAAAATATTGTGACTGAGGGAGGATAGGTATATAGAAGCTGCCCTGAAAATTAGCTGTAGTCATGTAATGAGGAAGGCTGAATCATCAACTCATGCTCCAATTCCTCATGACATAAGATGCCCGTGAAGTCTGATGGTAGGCAAGCCCTGCCTGACGCAAATAATCAGGTCTGGACCCTTCTCTCTGTTGTTACAGGGCAGGTTATTACTGTATTTTAAACAGTGATCTCCACAGGTTAGATGCTTGCAAGAACATAGAACCTAGAGAGCCCTTTGATTCAAATTCTGAGATGTTACCTCCTATTGAATATTTGCGTGAATCAATTTGACTTCTTTGAAGGCTCACATTTGAGTTTGGCTTCAGGTAGCCATATTGTGCCTATTTGCTTCTAGAAGAAAGGAGATCCCTCTGAAAGGGGACCTTTGGGGCAGTATTTGAGCTGTACAACCCTATACATCTCTGAATCTGTGTGTGTGTATATGTGTGTGTGTGAGAGAGAGAAAGAGAGAGAGAGAGAGAGAGAGAGAGAGAGAGACAGAGACAGACAGAGACAGAAACAAAAAGACAAAAAGAGTGGATGAGTCACTGATAAGATGCAATAAATACAATGGTACAAATCCATCCCTAGGAAATCAAAGGTGTCCAGGGATTTAGTTTGAGTACGTCAGATGATGAAGGAAAGTCTCCACTGATGAAGCAACACAGAATCAAGTTATCTCTTCTCTGAGATGTGCCAACTATTATATTTGGAGATATATTTGGGGGTACCCCCTATTATTTTTCCTTATGAGAAATGATAAAAACAATTCTCTATAAATTTAAAATATTCACCCTATTTTTCCAAGCATGATGGTTGTGAAGAGAGAGTCTATAGTAAAATACATGTTAAGTACTCCACTGGAAAAAGCATCATCCCGAGAAGCTACACAATATGAACAGAACTGAAATTTGAAAATTATAAATGGTACAGTTAGGAGTGCTAGCCTTGGAGTCAGGAAGACCAGTATTTGATTACCACTTCAGATATTTATTTAAGAACTATGTGACCTTGGGCAAATTGCTTAACTTTTCTCAGTCTTGGTTTTCTCATCTGTAAAATGGGAATAAATATAGCACCTCCCTAACCAAACAATTGTGAAGCTCAAATGATACAACACATATAAAGTACTTCGCAAACCTTAAAATGCTATATAGATATAAGCCATTATTATAAGCACCAATTCAGTTACTTTAACTGGCACTAATAAAACATTTTGCATACTTCATCTCATTTGAGTTTCACAACAACCTTGTCAAGGTATTGATATCATCACCATTTTGCAGATGGAGATGCTATGATTCACAGAAGTTAAGTGACTTATCCAGCATTAAACAGTATATTAAGTATTTGAGTTGAAATTTGAATCCAGATCTCCTGATTCTAAGTCTAATATGCTGCTTGCCATATTATTTGGCATTGTCTAAAGTGATCCAGGCATTTTCAACCCCCAAGACTGAGTAATAAAGCAAGACATACAGCAGTATGACATGCTGTGAAAGGAGACTCGTTGGCAATGGAGTGAGATGTACCTAAATGGAAAGCTAGCTGTGCAATTAGGTATTGGTCTTTAGGCAAAGTGGCCTCTGACACAATAATCTAGTATGGTCAGCAGAGAGCAACTGATTGCTATCTATTCTCTTTCATCAATTCCCATCACACCTGCAATCCATTTTTGCCATTTTTGTTTACCCATTGGGATGCTATGCCATGACTACCCCTCCCCCTCACAACCTAAATGAAAGGTTTGCTGAGTGTCATTTGCTACAGCTGGTCTACAAGGCTTGGCCAAAGGCCAGAAACCAAGACTACCAAATCCCCCTTTTTGTGGATCTGAGCAGAGCATCTCTAAAGAATCAGACTGACTAAATTTCTCAGCCCCATCTGGTTCCTGCATAGTGTAAAGAGATCTGCAGCCATTGTTTCAAAAGAAAAAATTTCAATTTGCAACAGTAGACCCTGCATCCTGAAATGTGGGAACAGGTCACCCTAATGAATGGGAGAGGAAAATCACTTAAGGCTTCTCTAATTCTTTAGTTATTTTTACATGATGCCATCACATAAATCATGGAACATGCCTGCTATAAAAAAAAATAAAAGCCTGCCTAGTATATAAATAGAAACTGGGAAATGAATTGCCAAGCTTTGTGACTTCCCACAATAGTCATAATACGACATTTGCTTTTTGGGATTCCTGCCTCATTTCATGATTTTTCTACAAAATAAAATTTTACATCTATTAAATGTTCAAGTCTTTATGAACTTGAGTCATGAAGTATTTTCAAATAATCCAAAATACCTTTCAAAACTTTTTCCAAACAATTTTTCACCAATTTGAGCAGTAGGTTGGATGCAGAAAGCCTCAACACTACTGTGATCACAGAGACAGGAATACATGAGTTCAAATTTTGACTCACACACTAGTCGTGTGACCCTGGGTAAATCTCACAATTTCACTGTGCCTCGGTTTCCTTATCTATAAAAATGGCAGTAACAAAACCTACCCAACAATATTGTGAGTATCAAATGAATAAAGCATTTATTAATTGCTTATGATGTGTGAAACATCGTACTAAGGACTGAGGATTCAAGGTGGAAAAACAAGACAGTTCCTATTCTCAAGGAGACCTTGTGGAAATGGTAAGGATAAGATGTATGTTAATACAAGTGCTTTGCAAACCGTATAGTACTACTTAAATGCTATCTATTAGAAGACAATTTGCCCAAGGTCATTCAGCAGTAAGTGCTAGTGAAATAGTCTATGGTGATATTTGAGCCTAGGTTTTCCCAAATCTAAGTTCTATCCACTGTGCTATCCAATCTCTCAATTCATAGAGGTGACTGGAAATGCTAAGGCCATGCTAACCTCCTTCTAGCTTATCATTGTCTGCAGGGGACAGCAGGGTGACAGGGCTGGTGAGTAAGTTAGAAGACAAAAGAATCAAAGATTGTTATAAAAAAAAAGGCATAGTTGAGGGTGAAAAAAGATGGTTAAGCCAGTAGAGATGTGTAACACGTACTAGAGGCAGGACCTAGGCTCAAAACCCATCAAATGCCCTCAGTCTCTTGGGGCTCAGTTTCCTCAAGTATAAAATGGTGGAGTTGGACCAGAAAGCCTTTGAGTTCTCTACTAGCTCTAGATAGATAATGTCAAGTGCACCAGAGAAAACATAACAAAGAAGCAAGTCTAGAGGTATCAGAGCATAATAGATAACAATGACATAAACCTTTAAGGTTAAAGAAGTCCTTTATACATCATAGCTCATTTGATTTCACACTTGCAGCAACAGAGAGGTAGGTACTACTATTGCTCCCATTATACAGATGAGAAAAAGGAGGTTGAAAGCTTTGTTATTGCCTGGAGTCACACAACTAGTACTTTCCTCAGTCAAGACTGGAACCCAATTATTCCCAGCTCCAAACCTAGTCTATTTTCACTAAGCCAAGCTGTTTCTAAATGGTGGGACAAAAGTTTGTGCAAAAAATATCGCAGTATTTCTAGAGGTTGGGCTTTTCTTGTTTTTAAGGGGCTAGAAATGAGGAAATGGGCTGGGAAAAACCTTATTGAGATATTTGCCTATTAATGGAATGGGATGAAAATTCATCTTCCAGAGAGTTTAATAGGATGTTTTTCCTTGAAAGTCTCATAGACTGTATCACCAGAATGTCATATAGATATATGGTAGAGATCTAACTTATAGATGACTTGTCTGTCCACATTGAAGGGAATGGACCACTCAAAAAATATCTGTATTTGGTCTGTGATTTCATCTGTGTGAGGAACTCCTTGTGGCAGAGTTCCTTCCATCAATGGATGTCAGTTCCTACTTTGTGAGCAATAGTCTCAAGTAGTTCCTGGGGCAGTGAGAGATTAAGTGTCTTATTTAGGGTCCCAAAGGTGGCACTTGAACTAAAGTCTTTCCAGACTCCAAGAGAGATCTCCTATCCACTAGTCTGGCATGCTATCTCACAGAAAAGACCTTGAGGGGAAAAAGAAATAGCGCATTCCCTAACCTTCAAGCAGGATGGCCTTTAAGACATCTGGAAGATAACCTGGGTTTTATTTGCTGTATCGACACTAAACGAAATGAGGTAATTGTTTGTCCAATTTATCCATAAATTTAAAAGAAAATAAGATAATTCAAGTACCAAAAAGAAGTGGATCTACATTTTCTATATTATGTGGCTTGACTGTGTGCCACATATATACACCAATATGTGTATATACATAGACATATGTGTGTACAGAGATATATACATATACACACATATGGCAGATTCCTAGCTCACTTATTCATCATTAAAATCTAGATTCCCCTGGATACCGATGATAATGATTTATATGGCATATATATATATTTATACATATATTTGTATATATATATATATATATGTGTATATATATGTATAAATATATATATGATATGGGTATCTCAGTTAAAATGGAAATGTCTGGAATTGACTAAAGCTATGTAAGGTTGTTGCTCATTGAGTTTAAAGGACAGTGAAGGTTTGTTTCCCTCTTCTGCTTCCCATATACTTGCAGTCGGCAGCCAGATCCTACGTTATTTTTTTAAGCTGCTCATAATTCTTGATGTTTTCATATAAAATTATGACTGATCTGTGATCTATATATTTTGTTAATGAGTACATTGGAACTTCAAGAGAAACAAGTGAATAATTTGTGGTACACAGAATTAAAAAGGGCAGAGGTTTAAAGCTTAGTCCATTTTTTCTTTTTCTATTTTTTTTTAATCTATGGGCATGACATTACAGAAGAGGTATTACCATCTGCTTTGCTGTACCCTTAAGAACCATGGGACTTTTCCATCTGACTTGCAGCTGTAACTTTCCCTGGATTCTGTCCTGGGCCCTCTTATTCCTGCTATACTATTTAAAGATTTCATAAGTTCCCATGGATTTAATTATCATTTCAACACTTATGATTCTTCAACCCACTATCCTTCTCCAAATTCTCTTCTGAACTCCAATCTAGCATCTCCAGTTGCCTTTCATACATTTCGAACTGTATGTCCAGGAGAAGTCTTAAATTCAACACATCCAAAACTAAATAGTAATTGTTTCTCTTTTACCCAGGAACCCTGAGGGTCTTCTCCTTCCAGTTTGATTTTTTTTTTTATTAAAGGGGCCATCCCTTGAGCAACTACTTAAAGAAGGAGGGGCAACTAGGTGGTGCAGTGGATAGAGCACCAGTGCAGGAGTCAGGAGGACCTGAGTTCAAATCTCACCTCAGACACTTGACACTCACTAGCTATGTGACCTTGGGCAAGTCACTTAACCCCAATTTCCTCATCATGGGTCATCTCCAGTCATCCTGATGAATATGTGGTCACTGGATTCAGATGGCTCCAAAGGAGAAGTGAGGCTGGTGACCTGCACAGCCTTTGCTCAAAAGAAAGTCAAGTGCAAGTCATATCATCATCTTGATGTCATGGTCTTCTTCGAGACCTAAGGACAAACGCAACCAAAGCAGCGATAACATTATCTTTCACCCTACCCACCCCTTACTTTCCTTATAACTTCAAAGAACAAAAGCATCCTCTCAATCCCTGAGGCTCACAATTTAGAAGTCATTCTGAAATTTGATTTCACCTTTGTGATATCTGTCAAATAATTCTCCTTTTTTCTGATGCTGCTTCCCCTCTGGTACAGGCCTTCATCCCCTCACACCATTGCAATAGCCTGCTGGTGGGTTTACCTGCCTTAAGTCTCTCTCCACTTTAACCCATCCTTCAGTCACTAAAATGGTTTTCTTAAAGTACAGATCTAACCACATCACCCCACTAAGCAATTAAATTCCAGTGGTTCCCTATTACCTTCAGGATCAAATATAAAATCATCTGGCATCCAAATTCTTATAACCTAGGACCCTTCTATTTCTCCAGTCTTTTTTACACCTTAATTTTTAGCAGGTACTGTTCAATCCAGCAAGTCTGGCCTCCCATGAAGTTCCATGAAACAAGACTCTCCATCTCAGTTCCAGGCATTGCTCCTCACTATCTGCTATGCCTGGAATGGTCTCCCTCCTCATCTCTTCCTACTGGCTTTCCTGGTGCCCTTCAGGTCCTAACAAAAATCCCATCTTCTTAATGAAGCATTTCCCAACCCCTCTTCATCCTAGCACTTTCCTTCTCTTATTTTCTATTTATCCTGCATATAACTTATATAACCAGTACCTATTTGTTTTCTTGTTGTCTCTTCCATCAGACTGTGGTCTCCTTGAGGGCAGAGCCTAGATTTTGCCTTGGTTTTTTTGGTATCCCTCATGCTGAGCACAGTGCCGGGCATATAATAATCACACTTTAAATGCTTGTTCCCTTCCTGTGCTTTTCCTTTTTATGTATTTCTCCAACACTCAGTACTTATTTGTACATAATAAATGCTTCATTGATTTATTCAAAATAACTAGGATTTTATCCTGACGGGTGCTTTGAGCTGTAATTTTAAGAGGATCTTATAGTTTGGATCCTTCAATAATAATTCAAAAGGTATTCGATAGCAGAGGAAGATGAACTGTATGACTCAGGACCATTTACCCTAAAGAACTGGGCCATGACTAACTAGATTTAGGTAGTGTGACAGACTTGGTAAAAGACAGGGTGATTCTGTCAGAGGCAGACAGTTTACAAAATGTCACTCTTTTGAAGCTGGTCTTTTCCCTGTCCCTGATGAGAGACAGAGTAGGAGCACTAAGGAAGATGCCTTTCCCTGGGGCAAGGAAAGGAAGAGTTGGGCAAAGAATTCCTGTCCTCAAATTCCAAAGATGGGGGACTAGGAGGGTACTTTTCCATTCAATTTTGTTTGACATTCAAACTACCAACCTTGCAATCTATACACAGTATCACCTGCTGGTTACCCAGTCAACCCTCACATTTTGTATATGAAGAAATCAAGATCTAGCAAGGTGAGATGGTCTATAGTAAGTAAATGCTTCTGATGTTACAGTTTGAAATTCCTATGGCAAATCAATAAAGTAATTGGCATTTAAAGGACCTCCAAAGAAGAACTTCCAACTACAAAAGCCACTGTAACAACTATTGCAGATATACTTCTGTGATGTCAAATCCATTTAAGTCACAACTCACTTGGAACAGTTTAGGAATTCCAATAGTACTTAGAGTTTGCCAATACTTGCCATTAACATGACCCTGTAGGTTTTATTCAGAAAGAACTGATGTTGATCAGTGGGATTATTTGTTAGTGCATAAAATTGGGTCCTGAATATATTAATTCCATGGCTTTATTAATTCTGCAAAAAGCAAATCTGTACATAACTTTAGAGATCATTGAGTCTAACTCCTTCACTTTATAAATGAGGAAATTGAGGTCTAGAGAAGTTGTTATGTCCCCAAAGCCTCACACATAACATGTAATAGAACTATGATTAGAATCGAGGGCTTCTGGCACAAGATCAAGACTTCTTTTTTTTAATACCTTGCTGCTTAGTTTAAGAAAAATAAAATCTGTCATCCAGGAAGCCACTACCTATAGGAGAAAAAAGATCTAAGGTTTTTGGGGGTGGAAGCAAAAAATAGATACTAATTTTCATAATGAAATGAAAAGGGTTTTTTTAATCTCTTAAGATTAAAGCTACTAAAACTGACTATGCAGAATGAGCCATGTACATGGATAATGTGAAAATTTGTTTTGCTTAATAATGCGCAATTGTGATAAGGGTTTAGTTTGTTACATTTTCTTTTTTTCTTTTTGCAGTATGGAGGAGAAGGTAGGAGAGAGGGAGAAAACAGATGTCTACACGTCTAAAAATTAATTCTAAAAACTGTAAGAAATTAGAACCACTATCTTCTGCTAAACATCCTTCACCCATATTGAAAATATTGATTGATTTTTAAAAATTCAATATATCTACAAAGGACAAGTTTTGTTTTCTGTTTTTCCATGCCACAAAGAATAGGAAGAAACCTTAGATGCTTGATTTCTAAGTTGATATCAAAATAAACAGGTTGTAACATCTGTCTTTGCCTCCCTGCATGTCGTCTTGGTTTGTTCCCTGCAGTCCAACCCTGTTGTTTTGAAATCCAAAGGAAATTGTTTGGATGGTTACGATATTTCCATTGACATTTATTCAACACATACATCTGCCTTTTTAAGTACCAAGGATAACATCTTCTTAATTGTTCTTTTGTTTAAGTTATTTCTGACTCTTCATGACCCCATTTGGGGTTTTCCTTGCAAAGATGCTGGAGTGGTATGCCATTTCCTTCTCCAGCTCATATTGTAGATGAGGAAACTGAGACAAAAAGACTTAAGTCACTAGTCTTTTGATGAAAAGCAAGTTAGCATTCTCCTTGTATCCCTGGGTCCCTGATAATCACAACAACTGATATATAATACATTAAATGCAAAGTGTTTCATTTTGTTTTATTCATGTCTGACTCCTCTTGACCCTATTTGGGATTCTCAACAAAGATATTGGAGTGGTTTCCATCAAAAAGACTAGTATCTGAGGCCAGATTTGAATTCATGAAGATGGACTTTCTGATTCTAGTGCTCTATTTACCATGCCACCTTAACAGCCCTGTGTATTTTTGTAGTGGGAGAGGGGATTGTTTTAGTTTAATTTAGTGTTGTTTTTCACTACCTAATATGCTCCATCCACAAAGAGGACCTCAAAGCCAAAGCTTTTCCAAGGTTTTTTTCCAAGAAGGGTAGAAAGATTTAGTTTCTCTTAGAGGTTTTTTTAAAGGCCCTGGAGACTTTGAACATAATCATGTTATACAGTGAATACTGAGTGAAATTCAATTAGGTCACATCTTAACCAGACTCATGGGAAGCAACCTCTGCTGCTAACGATATTTTACAAGTCAGTACAAGGAAAGAGAAGGACAAGAGAGTTTCTGGGTTCCATTCAAGCCCTGAGCTACAGAACAGTTTCCTCACCATGCTCCTTGAGATCAAATGGAGAACTATAAAAATAAATTTTTTCTCCAGATGGCTTTGGTAACCCTGGCACAAATAACCGCTGCATCCAGAACGCTGTATGATAGTAACAGTACTCAAGCTTGCACATACCCCACTTAAAAATTATTTTTAGTAAATTTTCTTTTAAAACAAAAGTCCTTTTGTAATAACCAGGTTTCTTTTTTACTGACCAAAGAGCATACATCTTTTAGGGTGTTGCAATTGCTCTCTTCCCAGAGACTATGATTTGTGACCATGCATTTGGTGAAGCAAAACCTTTGAGTTTGCTTTTTTTTCTTCTAGTAATAAATCCCTTTGGATCAAATGGACTACCTTGAAAAATGCCATTTTTCTTCTCCTTTAGGGTATTCAAGCTGAGGCTAGATGACCATTTGTCAGCAATGCTATGATGGAGATTCTTTTTCTACGTGATCTGGACTCAATGACTGCTAAGATCCCTTTCAACTATAGAAGTTCTATGACTCTTTGTGGGAGGAGGGGAATAACATTTTACTTTTGCTGAAATATACATAACGTAGTCAAGAACTGGTGTGACCAAGGGGATTCAGTGCTAGATTTGGAGTCAGGATGACCTAAGTTTAGAGTCTGCCCCAAATACTTACGAATATGAGACTGAAGGCAAGATGCTCAATCCCTCTCAAACCCAGTTTCTTCAGGCATCAAATGCAGATGATAAATAGCCGCAGCTCATAGCTGATTGTTGCAAATAAGATAGATGATGCTTATGAAATATTTTGAGCAGCTGGGTGGTGGATCGGGTAGAGAACCAGGCCTAAAGTCAGGAAGAACTGGGTTAAATCTGATTTCAGACACCTGCTATCTGTGTGACCCTGGGCAAGTCACTTCATCCTATTTGCCTCAGTTTCCTTATGTGTAAAATGAGCTGGATAAGGAAATGCCTAAACCACTGCAGTATCTTTGTTAAGAGAATCTCAAATAGGGTCCAGAGGAGTCAGACATGAATAAAACAAAATAAAACACTTTGCATTTAATATATTATATATCAGTTGTTACAGTTATCAGGGACCCAAGGATACAAGAATGCTAACTTGTTTTCCATCAGCACCTACCTATATTCAACATCCTAATGAATATTATATATTGTGACTGGTAGTGAGTAAACAATCTGCTATGAGACATAATTAATATACTAGAAAAGTGCTAGACAAGAAGAAGCAATTATAGATTTTGGTATAAGGCTCTAATAACATGGTATTAAATTTGCTTCTGAACCTTTGCAAAATCAGATATTTCCTTCTAATTCCTTCAGGAAGCTATCCAGTTAGTAAAAGTTTCTTGTTACTGCCCCTTCTCTATTCCTTCTGTTTCATTTAATTGCAACTCCCTAGGCTTAGATGAACTCATTTAAAGATTATAAAGTCCTTTAATATTCAGAATTTTATTTAACCCTCAGAACAATGTGCAGTACCACAGTGAGAGTGGAGAATATGGGGAAGGCAAAGGGGACATATTTGGAGAAAGAATAGGGAAAGGAAAATACATATATATATAAATATATATGTGTGTGTGTGTGTATGCATGTGTATGTATATATAGATAGAGATCTTGGTGATAAATAAATAGATAGATAGATAGATAGATGTGTGTGTATGTATATGTATATGTATATGTATGTGTAGCACCAAGATAGAGATCTTGGTGCTAGATAAATAGAGAGATAGATAGATAGATAGATCATGAAGACATTTCATGACTAGGAAGCAGAACACTATCTAAAGTGAGGGAGACATCAGACATAAAAGTAAGGAGGGACAGAAGGCAAACCTTGTCTACCTGAGAAGACTGTCTTAGCCTTGTCCTAATGGACTCTTCCTTTCTATTGCAAGCTAAGGACAGCTTGGTGGTACAGTGAATAAAGTATCAAGCCTGGAGTCAAAAATATCCAAGTTCAATAAAACCTCAGACACCTACTAACTGTGTGTCCCTGAGCAAGTCACTGTTTGCCTCAGTTTCCTCATCTGTAAAATGAGCTGAAAAAGGACATGGCAAACTACTGCAGTATATTTGCCAAGAAAATCCCAGACGGGGTCACAAAGAGTCAGATAGGAGCTTAACATATCTGAAGAAATACACACATGTCTAATTACATCTATATATGAAGGTAAATAAATAGTTATATTGTAATAAGTTCAAACTAATATGTAAAATGAATCTACTGAATGTCACAAAGTATAGTAAGGCTAAGGACTATCAAAGTAATAAACATAGTATGATATAAGTATAGTTTCAGTTTAAAAGGTCATTTTCCAATTCCAATTTTTCCAAGACTTAATGATCAAACCAGAGAATACCAGAAGCTGATTCTGCCTGTTCTTAATATAGAAGAAAATTTTAAATATCTAGATTCACACCCTCTGTAGGCTGGCTAAACTGGATTCCTTGATGTTTTTCACAAAGGTGACATCCCATCTTCCATATCCATGCCTTTTCATAATCTTCCAACTATATCTCAAACAACAATAGCAATAACACACATTTACATAGTGTTTTAAGGTTTGCTAAATACTTTACATATATCATCTCATTTTCTCCCACTACCTTTAAGGTAACGGCTATTGTTATAACCATTTTACAAATAAGCAAATAGGCTGAAAAAAGGTGGGATGATTTTCAGAGTAACAGATTGAAGGTGAGTTTGAACCCAGAGCTTCCTAACTCCAAATCCTACTTTCTATCCATTGTGCCTTAATTTATCTCAGAACATATTCCCTCCTAAAGGCTTAGGACATTCATTCATACATGTAATCTTTCATGATTCCAGCTCTCCCCAAATGACTTTTTATTCACTTTGTATATTTTGTGAGCTGCTAGGTGGTACAGTGGATAGAACACTGGTCCTTGAGTCAGGAAGACTTGAATTCAAATCAATCCACAGACACTTGCTAGCTTTGTGACCATGGTCAAGTCACTTAACCTTATTTGGTTCAGTCCCCTCATCTGCAGAATGTTGTGGAGAAAGAAATGGCAAACAATTCCAGTGTCTTTTTCAAGAAAACTCCAAATGGGATCATGGAGAGTCAGATATAACTGAAACAATTGAACAACAATAACAAATATATTTTGTATATGCTAATATGCATGATGAATACATGATGTTTTCCCCAATTTACTTCCTTGAAGGTAGGTATAATTTCATTTTTGCCTTTTTATTCCAAGTACCTAGTGCAATATCTGCGGATACACAGAAGGCACTTAATATATGCTTGATCTTTTCTTGATTGGTTGATTCACTGCCTTGTTGAGTGGGTATATAAATCAATAAATATACACATATGTATATGTGTGTATGTGTATGTGAGGGCATGTTGTATTGGGAGAAGCAGTAGACTTGGAGTAAGTAGATCTGGTTTCATGTTTCCCCTCAGTCATTTAACTAATTATGAGACTGTGGGCAAGTCACTTAATATCTCTAATTCTCATCTTAAAAAGGGAGATACTATTACAGTTTTGTTTTTTGGTTTTTGGGTTTTTTTAAGTGACAATGGGATAAAATTAGTCAAGGACCAAGGAAAGAAAAAAAACTTAACAAAAAGCTGGTATAAATTAAGGATAAAAGGAAGGGACTGTCAAAGGCATGCAAATTTAACTAATTTCTTATTCAAAATATATCATTTTAAAACATGTTGTCTTTTGGACTTAAACTGAGTTGGGCCACTGAAAAAAGTAACATTCTTGATCTTAGAAACTGACATATGAGTTACTTGTGGACAGTTATTATTTGCAAGCCAGGAGGACCACAAGGATGAAGAACCATCGAAATATAGGATAAGATAACCAGAAAATGAATCCAGAAGCAATGATATGCAGGTAAAAAAGAAAGTTACTATGGCAACAGAGATTAGACTCTGATTATGCACATGAAAGGGAATGCAATTTGCCATGAAATGCAAGTAAGGTAGAATATCCAGAGGGGACAATTTAATAACATTTTGGAGAAATAGTTGAGAAGTGACATCAGTGAACCTAATGAGGATACTGGAATGTGACTTAATGAATGCAATGATCTTTGTTCAGATATTTACCAATAAGGCAAGGGACTGAGGTCATTATGCAATTGCAGCAACATCATTTCCCATATTTTTAAAAATATAGTATTTTATTGAAACTTTGTTTAGATATCACTTTTACTTCCAAGAGCCTATTCCATGCAACTTGTCCTCCTTACAAAATAAAACAGTGAAGCAAAACAAAGGATAATCACATCTCACAGTACATGAAATATTCTGCCCCAATTGTCCACTACTTCTGTAGTGAGGAGAGCGAGGGGGAATTTAATTATTTGTCCTGTGGGACTAATAGAGATCATTGCAATTAATCAGAATTCTAGTGTCTTCTAATCTTATTTTCCTTTTCACTGTTGTGTTTATTAAGTATATTTTCTTCTTAGTTTTGCTTTTTTTCCATTCTGCTTCACTTACCACTCCCCATTTCTTTTAACTAGAGATGTGCAAATTCAATGAAGTACTTGTAGGTTTGTCGTCTTTGAAGGCCACTACAGGAGCTAACCATATTACCTACCAGCCAATAGTTGATAAGAAAATTAATAATTTTAATAAAGTAACAGGATGTGAGGGAAGTGCTTTGAAAGCTTTACAATTCTACATATAATTCTCAGTTATTTCTCCTGTTGTTGCTTCTTATCCTTCATTCTCAAAGAGGACCATGACATCAGGGAGGTAACGCCATGATTCAAGTGAATTGGTTTGAAATGAGGGAGGGTTGTGCAAAGTCACCAGCCTCACTTTCACCTTTGTAGACATTTGGGTCTAGTGGCAAGTTATAGATCAGGACAACTAGAGATGGCCCTAGCTAGAGTGGGAATGCCCATAGGCTTGAGTTCTTGCCTGGTGAAATGTGCCATTGTTGAGGTCAAAGACTTTTTGTATATAGAGCAGCACTACAAGTATGGATGGACAAAAGTCCATTCACATATTTTGACTACCAGCTTGGATGCTGCTTGCCAGTGTTGACCAGTGGTCAACTCTCGATCTGGGAAGATTGATGTGAATAAACATACCTTATCTAGAATGCCACATGACAGAGGAGCTATAGTGACATCAGAAGGAAATGTGAAAGTTGTGATACCCAAGGAGTTGGACTATAACCAAGTAGAAGTGTACCTTGGCCTTTTTAAGCTAATGTTTTTAGCAGGTCTCAGTTTGACTGAGGCAGCATCCATTCAGAGATGATAACTGAATCCATGGGAGCTGAAATAGTATAGATGGAAAAGAGAATAGGACCCAGGCTAGAGTCCTGTGGGACACCAATGCTTAGATGTCTTGGCCCCAGTAAAGATAAAGCAAAGGAGAGGAGAACCAGGATAGAATAGTAAGAGAAGAATCAAGGAAAAGAAAGTGATTGACAGTGGCAAAGACTGCTGAAAGGTCAAGAAGGATGAAGACTGAGAAAAACCCATTAGATTTAGAAATAAAGAGATCATTAGTTATTTTGGAGAGAGCGGCTTCAGTTTACCACGTCAATCCATGTTCAGAACATGTTTTTGTGAGCTCAGAACAAAGTTGTGGATATTTAGAGGCACAGGGAAAATTTCTTGTAATGTCAACATACTAGCCTGAAGTTTTTCCAAAATTTACGATAGCAGTAACTGTGAAATTTTTATGTGAAATTTTTTATGTGAGATTTTTCACCTTCACACTTGAACCACAGATATTATCTGAATTATAGAAGAGAAAGAGGGGAGAAATGGAGACACTGAGTATGGATGATTTTATAAAGAAGTTTAGTTGGGAAGGAGAGATATACAGGATGCCCACCAGCAGGAATGATGGGATCCAATAAGAATTGGAAGAGACTTGGGTGTGTTGTAAGTATCAAGGAAAGGAACTAGTATATGGAGAGAAACTGAAGATTGGAGAGAGGATGACCAGGGACCAGGGTGAGGCAGGGGTGGGGGATTTGCTAGGGAAAACAGGAGAGTGTCAGATGAAGGACACATTAGAGTATTTGACCTTAACAAGGAGGAGGGCCACCTCATTGTCAAAGACTGGGGGAAAGGAAGAAAAAGTAGATGTGATATCAAGGAGATTTGAGAAGAAAAGGCAGGTTGTAGTTCATACCCTCAATTTTCATATTATATAAAATCTATGGTGATAATGATCTATGAATGTATTGAAAGTATCTAAGACAGAAGAGAAAAAATCAGTAGAATTTTTCAGATGATTTACCATGACAGATGAGTTTTATGTCCCAGCTCTGTCCCTTACTACCTTCATGACCTTGGGAAAGTAACAAATTCTCTAAGCCTGTTTCTTCATCTGTAAAATGAAGGGGTTGGATCAGACAGCCTCTACTTTCCACAATCCAATAGAAATTTAGGCTGGAAAAGTTCTTAAAGGTATAGTAAGGCCAGTCCATTCATTTAAACCATCTCTAGGTGGCACAGTAGATAAAATTGCTGGGCCTGAAATCTGGAAGGCCTGAGTTCAATACAACTTCAGATACTTCGTAGCTGTGTGACCCTGAGCTAATCAGTTGTTCCCATTTGACTCAGTTTCCTCATCTGTAAAATGAACTAGAGCAGGAAATGGCAAACCACCGTTCCTCCTTCATTGCTGAAGAGGACCACGCCATCAGAGAAATGATGACATGACTTGCCCTTGACTTTGTTTTGAGTGAGGGAGGGCTGTGCAGGTCACCAGCCTCACTTCTCCTCCAGAGTCATCTGAATCCAGTGACTGATACTCCTCATGATGACTGGAGATGACCCAGGATGAGGCAACTGGGGTTAAGTGACTTGCTCAAGGTCACACAGCTAGTGAGTGTCAAGTGTCTGAGGTGAATCTTTGCCAAGAAAACCCCACACAGGTCAAAAAGAGTTGGACACAACTAAAATGACTGAGCAACAACTCTCTTAAACCATCTTTAGTAGAAGAAAGCATGGTGCAACCTTAAAGGGTGGTATAAATGTGAATTTTTACTATTACTGTCACAGTTTAAGCTTTTCTCAAAAACCTCCAAACTGAGATTTTAATCATTTTCACAAGACTTAACAGTCAGAGAGCTAAAGCCCAGCTAAACCCCTTTCCTTTGTCACATCCCTAACTTTGCAAAGGAAAGTACAAAAGTAGTCATTCATTGTCACATTCTCTCCAAATGAGAGAATGGCATCTTGTAGTTTTCTCTCTAGGAAAAGTCAATCAAGGTCATTTAAGCTTTTCTCAGTAGTCCATTTCTGCTTTTAGTCATTGCCCTCCTTTGTATCCTGTTCATGTTTTTCATATAATAGGCTTTAATTCTAATACCTGAAAATTCCAAGCACAATGTATATATTTAGAGTCCCGTGCAGCATTAAACTTCAAACATTTCTGGTGTATAAATGATGAAAGCTATCCCATACAAACTGCTACTGTATAATTAAAATCAGGGGAGTTATTGTTTGTTCTTCTGTGCTTTTTAGGGGGGAGCTTGAATCCAAAATCACAAATGTAATTTAGAAAGTCTCTCAATTACATAGGAAATATATTTTCAGTGAGCTGGAAAATTGTATTGAATGATGTGTTACAAAAGATAGGTGATTATGTGAAAGCTGAGAAATTTGAACTAGTTGAATAAACTTTTAGTAATCATATTTTTTTCCGTGTACTTTGTAAATTATTCTTAACGTGCATTTGAACAGGTAGATGGTGCAGGGGATAGAGCACCAACCTGGAGTCAGGAAGATCTGAGCTCAAATCTGGCCTCAATATTTGCTAGTTGTGTGACCCTGGGCACGTCATTGAACACTGTTTGCCTCAGTTTCCCTATGGTTAAAATGAACTGGAGAAGGAAATGGTAAATCACTCTAGCATCTTTACCAAAAACAAAAAAACCCAAAGGGATCACTAAGAGGTGAATGTGACTCAAAATGACTGAACAACCATAAAAATAAATCATAATAGTATATAGCAGTATAATACAGTTAAATGAAAAATATTAGGCAATCCCATCAACTAGAGCAATTAGTTTATTTGTTAATTGTGTTTCTGTCTAATCTTCCCTAAGTAGCTGCACTGCTTATTGGCTAAAGGAAAAGCTTTTGCCTTAATAATAATAAATAACCTGACATCCCATGAACATGTTTGAATTAACAAGTCTACACTATACCAAGAAGTCAGACTCAATAAAAGCTCCAGGAGATGAGGTCTGATATAATAAAAAGTAATTATAATTGATGGTTACATAACACTTTTAAGGTTCCCAATGCACATTTTATCATTTGATTTTTACAACAACTCTAAGAGGTATTTACCTGTAAGAGTATAGGAGCTAAGGGTTCCTCTCTTCATTTTCTGACTGTGGAACCTGAGTCTGAGAGGAAAGAACGGATTTGACTAAGGTCACCTATCTGGTGTCTGGAAAAAGTTTTGAAATATTTTTGATGATTTCTTTCCCTTTTCATGATGCTGTCAATTCCAGGAAGAAGTATAAATATTTCAAGGCTCTGGGTATTGAAAAGCTTTGAAATATATCAACCACAGACGGGTCCTGCGCTTTGCCAATCTCTGCTTCCTATCCAAGACAAAAATGTAATCTATATCATAATTCAGTCAATAGGCATTCTTCATCCATTTTTTCCTATGTTTAAAGCTAGACCAATAACTTTTGAATGTCCATGGAGCTCATTAAGGAAGCTTGTGCAGATGCCAATGTAATCAGAACCACGTCAGCCACAAACATTGGAATTTTATCATCTTTGGAGGAATCTTTCTACATGGACTCTGCGCAAGCCATCCTTCATGACAATAAGAAACATGTCTTTGTCTATTATACATTTTCCTATTTTAGGCCTCATCTGATGTCTTGTTAGAGACAATTAGGGTTAAGTGACTCAACCAGGGAAATATAGCTAGTAAGTGTCTAAGTTCAGATTTGAACTCAGTTTCTCCTGACTCCAGGGCTAGTGCTCTATCCATTGCATCACCTAGTTTCCCCTGGTGTTGGTAATTATTAAATTAAAAGAGTTATCTCTGTAATAAAATCTATGAAGGAATCTTGTATGCTATTAACAAAATCACAAGATACATCTTGTTGACCCTCAAGATATATCTTAAATAGGAGTCAAATGCTTTTGTTGTAATTAAGGAGCAATATACTCAGTAGGATATAGAATTCTCCATCCCTTTCTACAAACTGTAAGACTGGGAAGATACGATATACCATAGAAAATTGATCATGAAAGCTTGCCTGTTTCTTTTTTTTATATTTTCATCAAGGATACATTTAATACATACATAGATTATTCTCAGAAAAATTGTTAACAAAATAAAAAAGTGGTCAGATGCATTAGTAGTGGTTGACATTTTCTTGATGATCAATTTTCAGTAAAAACAAAACCTAGGATTTTAGAAAAAATAATTTGCCGTAATTTTCTTTTAGCAATATCAAACAATAAGCATTTGTTAAGTACTTTCCATATGCCAGGAACTGTGATAAGCACTCAAGAAACAAGAAAAATCAAGAGCAGTCCCTAGCTTCAAGGAACTGAGCTTCTAGTGAACATTTTGAAAATTAATTTCTGAGTATCTTGAAAACTGTGTCATCTATAACATGGATGCTTTTTTGCATGCGTTTGGCCATGTCAAACATTCTTCCTGACTTCGTCTTCTTACATGTCATTCTGACTTCTTAAAATAGTCCTTTGGGTTCTAAGGAGAGTTCATATGTGATTCTACTGTGTCTACTACTAAGAAAAAGTCATGGTAAAAATTTTGGAAAATCTATTCTATCACCAACTTCAATTGTCTTTATCCAGCTTCATCCAAGATGCTCTCATGATATGATTTTGCTTGAGTTTCTCCACAAGGTTTTATGAGACAGAATGGTATGGTGGAAAGATTATGGACATGGAGTCAGAAGTATTGAGTTCAAATTCTACCAATGACTACCTGTGTGGCTTTGGCTAAATCACTTAATTTCTTTAGGCTTTTAGACCTCAACTATGAATATAAATGAGTATTGGACTAGTGTGCTTCTAAGGTCCCGTCCAAGATGAGATTGGTGATCCTATCAAAGCTTGTTTTTCTTCCTCAGTTGCTTTCCACTTCTTTTGTGAGATGATACCTTTGTAATTTTCCACTGTCCTCCTCTGTATATAAAGCGTAACATGGGACATAAAGTACTAGACTTGAAATCAGAAAGACCTAAGCTCAAATTCCTCTTCTGACACTTAATAAATCTATTATTAGATTTATTATAATAAATAATACTGAATCTATGACCTTGGGTGAGTTACTTATACCCCCTGAGTCCCTATTTATTCATCTAATATAAGAGGGAGATGATGAAAATACCATCTAGGAAGCAACCTAATTGTGAGACTTAGATGTAGTAATCTATGTAAGGTACTTTGCAACATTATTACAGAAATTTCAGCTGTTTACATATTACTTTTAGAATGTATTTGTAGCCTAAGCAGCATTATCCTCACAGCTGTTTATTTCCACTTATTGAGGAGATCAAGTACTTGCTAGTTGAGGGAGTTTCTGGGCTTTTTTGGCTCTCATTGTGGTGACAGCTTTACAGCAACTAAACACTTCCCTAAGAAAGGAAATGATGATCATGATGAAAATCAGGGTCAATGTCTTTATTTATGTCCATTTCCTTATACCTAGCTAAAATCTGCCCATCTGTAACTTTCACCCATGACTCTGAGATAGACCCTGTAAGGTCAAGCAGAGCAAATCCATTCTTCTTTGTTTGTTTGTTTCATACAATGGCCTTGTCTGAGGTCAGATTTGAACTGAGGCCTTCCTGTCTCCAGAGCCAGTGTTGTATCCACTGTGCCTCCTAGTTGCCCTTGTTGCATACAATCTTTCAATAATTACAGATGAGAATTTATATCACTAATACATATACTTTACCTATATATCTGTATAAAGATAGTGTGGGACAATGGCTAGAGACACTTGAGTTCAGGCTCAAGCTCTGACACATAGGCGTCCCACTCCTTGGAGCTGGAAACATCCATCCTCCTAGCTCTCTTAAGTTTTCTAGCATTAAGTTCAGTCTATGAAACGTGTTAGCTGTGTATACTTAGACAAATCACTTAGCTTTCTAGTGCTCCAGACAACTAGGACCATAAATTGTAGAGGGAGAGAATATGCATAAAAAGCTACTATGTGCCATGAATTGTGCAGAGTTTTTCAAATATTATCTCATTTGGTCTTCACAACATCCTGGAGGTAGCGGCTGTTACTATCTATTTTACAATTAAGGAAACTAGGGCAAACAGAAGTTAATTGACTTTCTCAAGGTCACACACTTAGTGAGTATCTGAGGCCAGATTTCAACTCGAGTCTTCCTGACTCCATAACCAGTGCTGTAATACCTGTGTCCAACTACCTCTAGAGCAGAGGCTGATTTTGAGAGACAGACAGGTAGATAGATGGGTAGATAATAGATAGACAAACAGGGAAAAAGATAGACCTGGATAGATAAGATAGATTAATTTAGCTGGATATACACTTAAAATGAATATTCTCTCTATCTACTGATCTTTAACTATAATGTGTATGGAGACAATATATACACATATATACATATTCATATGAATGCATGCATATGCACATACCCATGTGTGTGTGTGTGTGTGTGTGTGTGTATGTGTGTGTGTGTGTGTATATATATATATATATATGCATATGGACAGATTTACAAACCCATAAACAAACCAATTTAATCCAATACCAATCAATCACAGGTCTGAGGGTGAGGAGATATATATATGTGTGTGTGCTTGTGTGTATACACACATATTTGCATGTAAATACTACACACATATATGTGTTGATATGTGTTTGTAAGCTTATATGTGTGTATTTTGTAATGTATATCTATAGTATAATGTGTATTTACATTTAATATGTTTATATATACTTATCTTCTGGAATTAATTTATAATAGCACATTCATATGTAGCATGTTAAACTTTAAGAAATTCATGAAACTGTTAATATATCCCCAGAGGCAATACTGAATTGACACAAATAAATGAAAACTGTGATTTTTAAATTGTCAATTTCCTTTAAGTAAGAAAAAAAATCCATTCAGTTAAAAAAAATCTGAAAACTATTGAATGGATTAAAATCGAGTCATTGATTTTCTCCCAATATGTGAATGTCTGTGAGCAACAACCATGAGCTTTTTATGGTACATTATTTTCTTTAAGAATAAAGATTTCAGATAAAAAATATCCTCAAATCACTGTCAGAAAAAAAAACATTTCATGAAACAAAAAGGAAAGAAAGTAAAAAAAAATAAAATGGCACAATCTGATAACTGTAGAAAGCAAAGGATCACAACCATAAATACATAGACTTCTGGATTTTTTAAAAATTAAAGTCGAAAAATATCCCATACTCAAACTCCTTTTGTGCTTTACTTAAAGAGAAATAAGTTTTCTAAATGGCAATTAATGTCTTTCTAAAGAACGGATGAGAAAGAATGAGTTAATTAATCATCCCTTGAACTCCCTAAAAATTTTATTAGTGCCATGTAAAAAGCCTACTTTATTTTGAAATAACTCCTATATTCATATCACATTTTAATTATGATTATACATACAGCAGTTTGTCAAGATTGTCTGACACTTTAATGGCCATGATCTATAATGCATGAAAAGGTCATCTTAAATCTTCAATCATTTCCAATTTTACTTTCATGTCGGCACTTCATCTGCTAAGTTTAGAGAACAAATATTAGTCTTAAGTATATTAAATGAAATTTCTAGAGTCTGAAATAAACTTAGGATTACAGTTAGCTTTTTTGGGGGGGGGAATTCCCACCTCCAGACTGCTAGTTTTTCCTTGCATATTATCATGCTATCTCCTACAATATGTAAGACAATTTTGTTTCTCGTACAAAATAATTTATCTGAAAAGTATGAAAGACATCAATGACTTGATCAAGGGAATCAGGAATCAAAACAGCTTTGATGCAAAGAAATTCATTCTGTGTCTTACAAAGAAAATATTCTTTAGATAATTCTTCTAGAAAAAAACAATGCAATTACAGGGGACTATGCTAGTTTTATTCTGAACACAGGCAAGTGGCCTAACATTTAGTTATCTCCAGAAACTTTCAGGAGAATTCTGCAAAATAACCTTGATCACAAAATTCAAACCAAACCACTGTGAGAATAGATACATCATTTTCACTTCTGGGTTTGTTTGTTTGTTTATTTCCATAGAGTTTACCTCTCCTGGTTCTGTGGTTCTGACAGGACAAATCCTTAATTCAAATTCTTACAGCAAGATGATGCTGTTGACAGAGTTTTGACCTATAGGCAGGAAGCTTTGGGTTCCAATGTGCCCTCAGACACTAAAAAGTCACGCAATTTCTGTCTGTCTCCGTTTTCTCAAAGGCAAAATGCAGATAATATTAACGTACTTCAGAGGTTGTTGTCAGAATCACATGAGATACTTACGAAATTCTTAGCACAGTGCCTTGCTCAAATAAATTCTCCTACCTCTTAATTCTACCTTTGAGCTTCTCGCCTCAAGATTCAGAAAATCTGTGGAAGTTGTGAGGTACACTAAGTAACATAAAGAGCTATGAATAATGGACAGAGACCAGAATTTCACCAAGAACATTTAATTCAGCCTAAAATCAGTAGTTCAAATCTGGCCTCAGATACTTACTAGCTGTGTGACCGTGGTCAAGTCACTTACCCCTGACTGCCTAAAAAAAAAAATTAATTCAGCTAAATAAAATTAGAATTTTACTAATTTCACTTCAAAACGCATTCAATCAGCATTTATCAAGTATTTACAATGCACCAGGCAGAGTGCTACCTGTTGGAAAAGCAAAAATAACACAAAAAACAACCTTTATTCTCACAAGGAATACAACGTACACATTTCTGTTTTCTCACATTTATCTAAATGGTGGTTGGAGGTCCTTCCAACAGTCCCATGAGGTAGATTGTACAATTATTTCTGTGATCTCCATTTTGCAAAAGAGAAAACTGGAGCTCAGAAAAGTCATCCACCAAGCAAGCTCTGAATTCGGCTCTAACATCAAGTCTACCTTGCTACTGACCACATTGCTTCTTCAGCTTCTTTGAAACTAGCTTCAAATACAATTCTTAAACACCTTACTACATAACATAAAGCACACTTGAATTTTTTTAAAATGTGTGTTTATTACTATTTCATGTTTATGCCCCCATCCCTTCTTGCCTGTACTATTACACTTGGACTTCCAGTTTCTAGTTTCTCTACCATTAGTGAGCTGAGTTCAATGGAAGAAGGGCTGGATTTGGAGTCAGTGACTTTGAGTTCACCTCTTGACATTTTACCTACCTGTGTGATCCTGGACTAGTCATTGACTTCTTCAGCCTTGTTCTTCATTCAACAAATGAAAAAGTTGGAAAAGATGAACCCTAAGGTCTTTTCAAACTCTTAATCTATGATCCTATGACCGCTTCCCATCTATTTCCCACACAGTTTCCTAGATAAGTCATCTTCCTCAAGTATGAGGCTGACCATGTCACTTCCTAATCCAGAATCTTCAATGGTTCCTTCTTACCTCTACAATCAAAAGAAAAAAAAAAAACCAAAAACTCCTTATAGTTGTATTTAAAACTCTTCACAATCTGGTTCCAGACTACTTTGCCACATTTTTAAAAAAATTATTTTTATTACATTTTCCATTTTCATCCAAGAGCACTGTTGACTGTTCTTCATTCCAGTGCTGTCTTTCACCAGCCTTTGTGCCCAGAATGCTGCCCTCATCCCCTTCTATTGCTGCTAATTCCCAAGTTCATTTAATACCGATGGAGTGGAGAGAGCCCCGGACTTGGGAATCAGGAAAACTGGAGCTCAAACTTGACCTCAGAAACTTACTACTGAAGAAGGAAACGGCAAACCATTTACAAAGGAAACCCCAAATGGGATCACAAGAAAGTCAGACAAAACTGAAATGACTGAGCAACAAAAAATTTGTGATTCCCTGGGCACATAAGGCAGTTAATCTTTGTTTGCCACAGTTTCCTAATCTGTAAAATCGTGATAATATTAGTATCTACCCTCCTCCCCCAGCTGATCAGTATGAGGAAAAAAAATGAGACATTTATAAAATGTTTTGCAAATGATAAAATACCAGCTATTATTATTACTCTTAATATAACAAGGGATCTTGCTAGAGCCTCATGATTCAAATAAGGTAACAGAGGCAAAGGGAGGGAGGAAGCCATTTGTTCATGGTCTCATTGGTAGTAGAGGGAAAACCATTTGAACTCAAGCATCCTGACTCCAAATCTATCATTTTTTTTCTCCTGCACCACAGAGTGTATCCTCAAATCATCGCAATTCCAACTAACTCTAAGCCTGATAAAAAGACCATGACATAGGGGAAAGAGGTCTGGAGTCAGAAAGTAATGGTTTGTACATGAGGGCTGGTGTCCATGGACCAGCCCCTTAACCTCTCTAAGATTTTTCTTACATGTCAAATGCATTAGTTTGACTAAATGATCACTAAGGTCACTTCAAACTCACATGCTATGAAATTAACATATCTAGAAAATCTGAAATGAAAGTTAAAAATAAAAAAAGAATCATGGTCTCAGCAGGAAAAATCATCAAACAGAATTCATGTTTAAATAACATTTCACAGATTGTTCAGACTGCTGAGCTCTGCTTGCAGGAATTTTTCAACACTAATAAACACGTTATACTGTACTCTGGTTGCAAGGGGTTCTCTTTAAACATCAACAAAAATAACCCTGGTTCTGAATCAAGGGCCTCTGAACCATAGGGAGGAAAAAAGTAATTGTAGGTTGAATTAGTTAAAAAAAAAACCTAATAAAGTTCTACTTTTTAATTGAGACAATAAAACTATTCAAGATATAACAGTGTAATATAATATATTATAACATAATATTTTCTATTATAGTATATCATTTCATATTGAATTTTATTGTATTGTATTGCCTCATGTTACATATGACAACACAATACAATAAAATTTATATGTGTATGTATACGTGTGTGTGCATGTGTGCATAAAACCATGCCACTGAAGAGCAGGCTTCAGAAGAAAGATGACTTGAGTTTAATTAAGACTTTAAAAGTATGGTTAATGAATTAAGCACTTCATTTAAAATCAGGAAGACCTGGGTTTGAATCTTTCCTCAGACACTAACCTTCTGACCCTGGGCCAGTCACTTAACATTACTTTGCCTCAGTTTGCTTGTCTACAAAATAAAATGGTTTCACTTGATGGCCTGTTAAGGTCCTTTCCAGGAGTAGAATCTGTTGTCTAGAACATAATAGCTTCATAATCCCCTGAAAGTCATTTTACCTCTTTGCTTTAGGCAACTTTGTAAACCTCAATTTAAATCTCTGAAATTTAAATTGAGATTTACAAAGTTGCCTAAAGCAAAGAGGTGAAATGACTTGCAGGGGATTATGGAGCTATTATATATATGGAATAGGGACTGAGATATGGACTGGACCTGTGATATAAATACATTTCCCATTATGGCCAGGTAAGAGACATAAACAGAAATGAAAAAAGGAATTCAACAAAAATTAAAATGGGAAGAAAGTGTCATAGAGAAATAAAAATGGGGCAAGAGAATCTTCTTTTCCCCATGGAGGAAATATCATTTCCTATGTGTCACTATCCAACATGTCACCCAATCCTTGAATACCCTCCCTCCTCTTGGTATCTCTCACTTCCTTCAACTTTCATCTTGACATCTCTTGCATGAGACCTTTGTTGATGCCCTCAGTGGTTATTTTTCTCTCAAATTTCAAAATTATTTTGCAAATAATTGATATTTACTATCTACACACACAAATATACACATTGACCTTGCCATAGGACATAAACTTTTTGAAAGTCAAGGATCACCATTTTTCTTCTTTCTGTCTCAACTTTCTAGAACAGTATATAACAGATATTTTAAAAGTATTTATTGAGAGTAAAATTCAGAAGTGAAGATAAAGAAAGATGTATACTAACTGAAGTACACTCAAGGCCATTGCCAAGAAAAGGAAAAGATACACAAAGAAAGAGACAAAGATATTCATATATATAGATAATCAGATAAAAATAAGAGCAAGAAGTTCTTACATGATAATACCATTTTTAATGTCTAAAACCATGTAAAGTCATGCAGTATTTTCATAGCTATTGGCATAATGTAATCATACCTCTTTCTGTTTTTCTTATGGACAAGAAAATGAAATAAAGGTAAAGACAAAGTCCGATAAACCAGAGATTCCTCAACTATACACACACAGACACAGACACAGACACGTATGCACACACATACACACAAACACACATTTATCTTTTTTTCATTTAGATTTGTAAATTGTTGCCTTTAATATTTCAAGCTATTAACTCATCTACCAAGACAAAACAGAAAAAAAAAGTCTTAGGCTCCTTTTATTACTGAGAACACCAGCTATATTCTCCTTTGGAATCCCAGGCTCATGGAAGCTCCAAGCACAGAAACAGAGTGAATAAAGAAGCCAGTCTTTTGGTGTGTCTTGTGGTGTCATTCCAGTCTAAGACACTCAAAGGACCATACAAACACCAAAACATAAAATTTTAAAGGTAAGAAAAGATATTGAAATCATTAACCTCTGTCAATATTAGCTATAATCTAACTTCTGAGATAAATTAAATGAAATTTTATTGAACTAATTAATTTGAAAGTAGTGTATCGATGTAGAAGGAATGTTGGATTTGAAGTTAGAGGACCTGGGATTGGATCTCAGTTTCTCTTACTTAACTACCTATAAGATTTTGAGTACTTAATATCTCTTGACCACAGTTTCTTCATCTGTATTATTTAGAAGTTGGAATATAACAACCCAACTTCTACTCCAACTCTAATCTTTGATCCTACAATCTATATACTCTTTATCTGTTGTATATAACCAACTTCTGACCCATGGGCACCCCAAACTCAAATATCCCCCTAAAATCTATGATCCCATGACTTCTCTAAGCCTCAGTTTCCTCCTCAGTAAAATGGGAGAGTTGAAATAGATGCCATTTTAAGACTCCTCAACCTCTAAATCCTCAATTGCTTCTTTAGGAAAAGATAAAATGATACTTCATGTAAATTATCTTAAATCAGGTCATTCCAAATATTGCACCAATTAAAATAAATGCTACTCTTATCTAAAAGAAATTTAGATGGGAAGCTTTAACAAGCCTTTGTAGTACTGAGTTGTCAAAATATATTAATGTCCAGCAAGCATATATGATTCAGTTTTACATAAGGGACTCCTGGAGGAGAGTCATCATTAACAATAAAAGCTAATTAATTAAGGCAGCTCTCTGACTTTGAAATAGAAGTCCTCATCTTTGGTATGGCTATTACAATTATACAAACGATAGGTTTTTATGCTATGAAGATATTTCAAATAAAATTTAAAGACAAGAAACAAACAGGGCCCTCTTTCAACTGCTATCTATTCATTTCTCCTCCTTTGCCAACACTAGCAAATCTCTGAATGGAGCAAGAAAAGATGGAGTTTCTCATTTGAACCCTTTCCAAAGCTGACTATACCTATAAGGATTTCTTAAAATATCTTTAGTAATTTTTTAAAGAAAATAAATTCAATATGTTTTAGCATAGAATTCCAAAGTTTCCGCCAACCATTATTTCCCAAGACTCTGCCCCAATCAAGCCACATTAGAAATATTGTGCTCAATTCTAGGCACCGTATTCACGGAAGACATTGACAATTCAGACAGTTTGCTGAGAAGGGTAACCAAGATGATAAATAGTCTTGAATTAATGCTCTATGATCATTGGTTGAAGAAACTGATGTTATTTATTCTGAAGAAGAGATTTGGGACAACTAAAGCAGGGGAGATGGGAGAAAATGTTAGATGTCTTCAAGTATTTGAAAGTACTCTAAATAGAAAAGTGATTAAACTTGTCCAACTTGACCCTAAAGGGTAGAGAACTAGGAACAATGTTTGGAAATTGCAGAGGTAAATATGAACTTTGACTATAGGGAAGATAAATCTCTAATGGAGTTATAGCTCTATAAAAATACCCAGGTGAAAGTCAACTGACCATTTGTCACTTACATTCTAGAGTATGCATACAAGTGTGTGTGTGTGTGTGTGTGTGTGTGTGTGTATAATAGATACATGTTATTTTTGTTATTGTTATCCTGCATTAAATTCTTCTCTTTTCTAATCTAAACATGTATCCTTTCTTCATATGCCCAGTGAAACTCTTCACCATTCTGGTAACTGTATAAATGCTCTTCAACTTATCATTGGTCTAACTGATAGATAATACCCAGATCAGCATGCTTCATGTTAATGTAGTAAGAACACTGGATCCAAGATCAAAGGACCAACTCCTTTCCCTGCTAAGTATTACATATATGACCTTGTATAATCTGTTTCACAGAAATCTAAAAGATGAAGGGCTCCTTAAGGACCCTTCCGTTCAATGTATACCCAGAAAAGAAATCCCTCAACCTAACAAGTGTTAATTCAGGAACACCACCATCATCCTTCCATACGTTGAGGTTCACAACCTTGATATCATTCTCTTTTACTCACTCTCCCTCATTCCATAGATCCAATCAGTTGCCAAACCTTGCTGAGTTTATCTCCATATATACATTTTCTTTCTCTACTTACAAAGCCATCACCCTGGTTCAGTTCTTAATCATCTTTTACCTAGCTGTTACAATAATTCCACCAAACTGATTTCCCCACAGTTCAAGTGGGTCTATATCAATAACCTGTTTAACATAATGTAATGACTCAGATATAGCCTCCTCTTTTTTGTAATTTAAAACCTTTTACAACTTGACTCCTTTCTATCTTTCTAGTCTTCTTACATGTTACCATCCTATAGTGTAGCCATACTGGGTACTTGCTAGTTCATACACACACACACACACACACACACACTAACGTCTATCTTCAATCCATGGGAGTCATTGTCCAAAGGAGCAACCCTTGCAGAAGAGGGATCTGCCATCCTTAACACCACTACCACCACCAGCAGCAGCTAACATGTAGTTATGCAGAAGAGTCTCAGGAGTAACAGCATATCATAGACCATCAGCCCTGTTTCTAGGGTGTTCTATGACCATCATATTAGGGGGAAATCCTTATAAAGATGTCACCGACTGCAGCTGTCATACATCTTGCCAGAAGTCACAGATATTGAACTGCCAGAAAAGAAAGTTCTTACCACAAAAGTCCTTTGCATCATCAAATGGTTCAACATTAGAAACTTGTGTATATGTGTTCCAGTGGAAATTACACTAAAAACAATGTATTGCCACCTGCCTTCAGCACCCTAAGGATCACTATGCTATTAGCACCCTAAAGATCATTGGACCTTTCCATCTAACTTGCTTCTAAAAACCCTATATAGTGTTTCTCCTGATTAAAATGTGAGCTTTTCTATTTGTATCCCTAGCACCCAATACAGCAAAGAGGAAGAACATAATGAAGCTTTTTCATTGATTCTTTGATTGATTGATTCATTCATTAATAAATGCTTGTTAAGCTATTTGGATTAGATAGTTGCTACTGCTGTTATGTGTTGCTCTTAACATCAGACACTTCAGAATTGTCTTTAGCCTATATTTACTTTTGAACATGTCCTAACCATTTCTTTATCATTTTACTATGCCTTCTGCTAATAGGCAAAAAGAAATTGAAAAATGAAAATAAAAAGTCTTAAAAGAATACCTATCAAAGAACGCCTGACACTCAAATAATATTTACATATCAGAAATAAATTACACACTAATAAACTATTGGTAGAGCTTTGAAGTGTATTTAGGAAGCATTTAGAAAAGCAATTTGGAATTGTATAAATAAATTGACTAAGATTCCATACCCTTTAAACTAGAGACTTCATTACTAGGCATACATCCTAAGGAAGCCATAAATAAGAAAATGTCCCCATAGACTCCAAAATATTTATAGCATCCCTTTTTGTGATAGTTAAGAGTTGGAAGCAAAGTAGGTGCCCATCAATTAAGGAATATCTAAACATATTGTGTCATATGAAAGTAATGGAATATTACTGTGTTATAAAAAACTGCTATATATGATGAATTCAGAGAAGTATGGAAAGATCTATATGAACTGATACAGCATGAAATAGGCAGAGCTAAGAAAACAATGTATACAATAGTCACAATCATCTAAATAGAAAGAAAAACAACATACCTAAAAATCAAAAGTAAATATAACAAAATTATAAAAATTCAAATAGTACTCAAATGAAGAGATATGAGAAGACTCCCTCAATCTACCCCTTCATGGAGGTGAGAAGTCCACAGGGATTATACATTGCACATGTTTTCAGACTTTTTCAATGTATCAATGAATTATACTGACTTTTTTCTTTTCTCTAAACAATACCATTTGTCATAAGGAATGATCCTTGGGAAGGGACAGGGGAAGGGGAGGGATACATGTTATCCTATAGCGAAGTAAGAAACAGAAGACATCAATAAACACTTATTTAACCAAAAGAAAAAAACAGACCCCAGCAAAATACTGCTCCCCTCTCAACCTACCAAGATTTCTTGTAAATGAATTGACCCTGTGTCAAACTGCATCAACAGTTTTGACAATTAGCAGTAAACTCTGTGTGTGTATTCATTTGTTTTGTGGTATACAGATATAGCCTCCTTCTCTCAAAAGACATATTGCCTTGAAAACTAAGCAAGGAGGGAGAGAAAGGAAAGATTAAGAATATTGCTTTCTTTATTAAACCAAGGCTTGTTTTGCCCTAAGTCCCCTACTTGAATTTCTTTAGGGCTCCAAGTCAAGTGATGATCTTCAATACTGTTTAGATAACCTACATATCCTTTTATCTAACAACAGAAGTCTTCTTTTAAACATCCTTCCTGGATACACAGTTGGAACTGAATTTTAGTTGGGAACTTATTATAAAAGAGAAATTTGGGAGGAAGTCAAGAAAGGTTTGAATTCACAATGGAAAAATTTCAAATAAAGTCATAATTGCAATATCCAAAATGCTATTTGCATACTTAATTATTTCCAAAGCTTTGCAGTTCAAAGAGTCTTAAAAATCTGTTCCTTGTTTCATCCCTAGAACCATAATCCCCACAGCTAATTTTCTAAAGCAACCTAAATTGTTCATATATATTTTCTCTTCACTAAGCTGCAAAGAAAAATCAGTCAAGAAAAAATTTGACTAGCTCAGCCTCCATTTCAAGGCAGTGCTGTTTGCCCTTCCTCTGAGTCTCCTTTTTCATCTCTATAAGCTTTTCATCCTTTCCCTCCAAAAAAGCAGTCATTTTAAAAGCAGTCATTTCCCCAATTAGGCTACTGATTAGGCTTATGTTAAATGACATCCTTCCTCAGGGTTCTTCCATTTTTTTTCAAAGTGGATGCTTAATTATACCCATTTAAAGAAACACTATAAAAAAAACTCCAATATTCTAGATCAGCAATTTGACAGTGAGCAGATTACTTTATCTGTTTTGGCAAATCATTGGACTATTGGGGGATTTTTTATTAAATTATTTATTATACACTTAACATTATATAGAAATTTAAATGTGCTAAGCAAAATAAAATAATTCCACATGGACATTAAATAGTACTATTTATGTTTCCAGAAGCAGAATAAAGTTTTCAGAAAAATAGATATTTTTCCCTATAAAAGATAAAAGATTTTTTTAAACTTTTAAAGTATGTAACTGGTGATCTCTCTCTCTCTTTTCTTCATATCTATTATCACCCACCATTCCACCTCCCTTTTTTTATCCCAAAGTGGAAGGCTTCCTTCATAGCAAATATGAATTTTCAAAACAAATCACGATATTGGTTATATCAGAAAAATCATGCCTGGGAATGGAATTCATTGCTGCTTACAGAAAGATGCAAAATATCCTCCATCACCACTTTACAAATCAACAAATCAATCATCATGTATTTATTAAGCACCTACTATGTACCAGGCACTTTGTCAAGTGTTGAGGATACAAAAAAGGCAAAAAAAAAAAAATGTTCCTGTACTCAAGGAGCTCCCAGTCTGGGAAGCCAATTCACCAACTACGTACAAACAAGCTATAAAAAAAATAAAATGGAGCTAAATCACACCTGAAAGAGACCAGAATTAAGGGGGAATTTGGATATGCCTGGGAGAGGGGAGGGAAAGAAATAGGAGATTTTAACTGGAACTTGAAACAAGACATGGAAGCTAGGATAAAAGACCTGGAGTGAAGGACTTGCAGATGTGGGAGACTTCCATTAGAGGACTGAAATAGTCCAGTGCTTTTTCCCCTGGATGTCACTGTGGTCATTGTATAAATTGTTCTCTGGGTCGGCTCTTCCCTCTGTATCACGTTCTATTTTCACATCTCTCTGAATCTCACATTCTTCTTTTCTTAAAATTGCATTGCCTTCGTATGCAACTATTTGTTCCCCCTTTTCTCAACTGACAGATGACTTTTGTTTTCAGTTCTTTGCCACAACAAATAAGTGCTGCTATAAATATTTTTGCCTATAAAAGTCCTTTCCCCTCTGTCCCTGACTTGAGTTACATGTATCTAAGCATTTTTGAAAGAAGTGTATTGAAAGCTGGGGAGGGAGTGGGGAATAAACTTTAAATTTTCTCCCCAAAACATTTCTGGAGTTAATGGGGCAGAGAAGTTTTTCAATTTATCACAATAAATAAATAAATAATCAAACAGGAGACTAGTTTGTTTGATAATTCATGAAAGTCTTCCAACATATGTTGCCTGCCCTGATGAGCACAAACCTAGGGTCACACAAACCTTTTTGGACAGGATTCATTCGCACCATGAAAAAGATTTTGAAAATATTGTTTAGCAATTCTTGGGCAGCCAAGAGATATTTCATGTTGAAATATATATGAATTTTTCAAGATGTACTGAACATCCTGTTCTGAACCAACTGATCTTCCAAACAGTAAGGCTTAAATTGTTCCTTTCCCTTACAGTCTAATATTTATTTAAATATAGTCTCTTTTCTGGACTGTGGCAAAAAAAGGTTTACTTTTAGTGGTCATAGAATTTGATGGTGAATTCAATCACAGTGTCATCAATTTAGAGTTGGAATTTAAAAGTTGCCTGACACAAATCTCTTCATTTTATGGATAAGGAGTAGGACCAGAGAGATAAAGTAACATACATTTTAAGTGGTGGATCCAGCATCTAAAGCTATATCCTTGGACTCTGAATTCAGCATTGTTTTCCTTTTGTTACAAGTGAATGTAAAAGAAGATCTACGTGACTTCTCACCATTAATAGATAGTCCTTACTGAAATAATTCTGTGCTTGTCTAGCAATAACATTGTTTATCCTTCTGTCTCAAAGATGACCATGACATCAGGGAGGTGATGTCATGACAGGCAAGTGAACTGAATTTAAGTGAAGAAGGACTGTGGAAAGTCACCAGTCTCATTTTCTCCTCTGGAGTCATCTGAGCCCAGTGGCCAGATATAGATCAGGAGGACGGGAGATAGCCCTGGGTGCAGTGGGAGATCTTGGCCTTTTTAAGCTAAGGTCTTTAATAGGTCTCAGTTGGACTGAGGCAATGCCCCTTCAGTGATTAAGATTGGGCAAGAAATGAGCTAGAGAATGGCCTCTTTTACCTAGTCAGAAAGAAAAATCTGGGAAGGAGAAACCCTCAGGGTGTTTGGCCAAAACAGAAACAAATGCTATTTATATTCACTCTGAGCCAGTCAGGGTCCAAACAATCCCTTGATGGAGACTGAGGCCTCAAAGATCATCATTCTGTCTACTAGGGTGGAGAGAAACAGAAAGAGCTGGATTAAAAATCTGCCTCTGGTCCATACTGTTTCTGCATCCTTAGGTCAGATTGTCTCTTTTCTAAGTCTCAGATTCCCCATCGGTAAAATGAAGGTAATTAAAGCCTATAGTGTATTACAAGGTTATTGGGGGCTCAAAGGAGACAAGGTATGTCAAATGTGCAGCAAAACTATATAAATCTATAAATGCCAATATAGGGAAATAAAAGAAATGCTAAACTGTTTCAGATGGAATGAGACTGGAGGCACGACAAACGAACAGTAAGAAAATATTATAAGGGATACGTGTAAAACTAAACTCCCTTTTTTAGCCTGCTTCTTCAGGATGATATTGACAAGATATTAAGCTGGTTCTAAGTTTGGAGCATTTGATTATAAGAAAATGGATACTCATGCAGTCATTGCAGGGTCCTTATAGATTTTTCTTCATTTGTTCTCTGAAAATAGCCCCAACTTAAG
>CM053770.1:205218183-205228726 GCA_028658325.1 Potorous gilbertii
GGGTAATTAGAATGTCCAGTGTATCGGGAAGGGGGGAGGGGACAAATGGGGAGAAAATTTTGGAACCCAAAATCTTGTGAAAATGAATGTAAAAAGTTAAATAAATTTATTTAAAAAAATAAATAAATAAAATAAAATAAAAATAAAATCAATCCTAAAAATGCCTCTAAAATGTGATATTAAAGTGATTCCATGGTGACTTTCAAAAAAAAAAGAATATATTTTATTTTACTGAGAGATAAAGAGCTTCAGAGTTATCCTGCATGAGATTTATCAGACTTTATACTTGAAACTGGTCTTTCATTTACTCCTTCTTAAAATCCCAATATATTCTTATCTCACTTTCCCTAAAGTAGAATATTCTGACCACAAATTGAGAAGTGAGAAGAACACTCAAATTGAAGTAAAGAGTGGAATAGTAGATGACATAAATAAGATTCTTTGTATGGGCTGAAAATGCTATTGTAGACACAAAGCTATTTCTGAATTCTGAGGGTTATTAGGAGGAATTCGATTCAGTTACTTAAGAGGGGGTTGATTTTTTGAGTTCTGGCACAATCTTTTAAAATTTAATTTAATTTGTAATTTATGAAATAAAACATGCATTTTCATAGTAGTGCAAAAGAAAGGATGATTTTACACGAAACTGCAAATCTCTTATGCCAACTTGATATTCCTTTCAAATTATCATTTAAATTTATTTTTTTACTCTCCTCACCATTCTAGAGATAACTGCCATTAGACATATGCTCACCCACACACATACATGCACACATATGTAAAATTATTCTATACATATTTATATTTATCACTTCTATCAAAGAATGCAGATAGCATCTTTCTTTATATGTCTTTTATAGTTAATTTATGTATTTAATATTGGGAAAATAATGTATTTGTTCAAATTTGGTCTTAAAACAATATTGTTTTTACTGTAAACTATGTTCCCTTGGTTCTGTTCATTTTACTTTTCATTATTTCATGCAAATCCATTTTTTTCTAAAACCATAATTTGCTCATAATTTCTTATAGCAAAAGGGTATTCCATCATAATCATATACCACAACTTATTCAGCCATTCCCCAATTAATGGGCATTCCCTAAACTCTACCCAACATTTGTCATTTTTTCATCCTATCATTTTAGCCAATCTGGTTAGTAGAAAATGATATCTAAAGGTTATTTTAATCTGCATTTCTCTAATCAATAATTATTTAGAGCATTTTTATATAACAATAAATTGTTTTGATCTCTGCATTGGAAAATAATCTGTTCAAATTCTTTCACCATTTGTCATTTGGAGAAAGATGTATTCTTAATATGTTTAAATAATAAATACATGTATACACAAATATAAAATTATATATATATATATGTGTGTGTGTGTGTGTGTATGTGTGTGTGTGTGTGTGTGTGTGTGTGTGTGTGTTCCTGTGTGGGTGCATACACACAAATAAGCATACACATATACTTCATACTTTGTGGTAACTCTCATAAAAATATATTTACCTTGTTTATCTCTTTTAATTAATCTATTTTAACCATCACTTTGTCTGAGATCATAAATGCTACCCCTGCCTTTTGTACATAAGCTTAAACATAATAAATCCTACTCCATTTTAAGTCTGTATCATTTTAAAATTTGTTTCTTGTAAGCAACATACTGTTGAATTTTGATTTTAATCCATTCTGCTATCCATTTCTATTTATAGAAGTACTGTATATTCTTCATATTACTGATTAAGTTTGTGACATTTTTTTGGAGCTAGAGGAAACTAATTCTGGAAAGAAAAAACTTTAAATTCTCCCATTGTTAAAGTAGAATATCATATATAAGTTCATATGTATGAACAATTTCTTGATTAAAAATATTAATCCTAAATCAATGACCCTTGAATGGACATCTATAACTTTAATCTCTTTTTATAATATACATTCAGATATTTTGAAACATTTTAATTTTAATTTCATTGAACTAATATTTATTAAGTGCCTATTGTCCTCAAAGAGTTAATATCTTTTGAGGACATAGAACATGAATGTAAACACAAATAAATACAATATGATTTACAAATATAGAGCATTAGTGAAGACTTCAAGAACAAGATGATACTGGAATGGAGACAGATTAATGTAAAACACATCATTTTGTAATATACTTTTCACTCAGTTATCTTCAAGCTAATTTTTGATTAAACAATTGTTTCTTTAGATTTTAAAAATTCAACAAAAACAATTTTTCTGAGTTTTCTTGTCATCTCACCAAACCACAAAATACTCTATCTAAAATAAATATGGGCTTTTGTGCAAATATCACCTTTCAAATATGAAATGATTTGCTATTACTAACTTGCATCCTAGTAAAATAACCCACTGAGGAGACATGTCCAGAACTTCTCTCTTCCATTCCTCCACCAATGTGTAGAAAAATACATATTTGCTTATCTCCATTAAGAATGTATGTTTAAGGGCAGAGCCAAGATGCCAGAATAGAAAGACACACATATGGTAGCTCTTTCCCCACAGCCCATAAAATACCTGCAAAAATGACTCTTAACAATTCTAAAGCTGCAGAAGCCACAGAATGACCGAGTGAAGGAGCTTGCCAACAAAAGGTAAGCTGGGAGGCTAACAGGAAAATTCTATCCCACAGAACGCTGAGAAGAGTGGAGCCCAGCCCTGGCCATGGGGCACCAGTTGGAACAGGACCAGGACAGGCCTCTGGGCCAGAATTCCTAGCAGGGAGGGTCTCAGACACCTCAACCCACAAGTGCCGAAGAAAGCTTCAAAGGTCGGTAGGACTACTTTCCCAACTGGGCGAGAGGGAACTAGGGTCCCACACAGTACTGACCCCAGGCAGCAGTGGTAGTAGGGATAGCAGTAACAAGGGTGAAAGCAGCAAGACGTGTTCATTTGTGAAACATTTGGCCTAAAGACCTGTGGGAATTGAGCACCTAATCTAAATCTCAGCCTTGAGCACAGTCCTGGGGGAAAGAGGAGCACTAGGACCCTCCTCTTGACAAAGGATTCAGAAGTCAAGCAACTGGCTGGGAAAATGTCCAAAAAGGGGGAAAAAAAGTAAAACCACAGAAGGTAATGTTCTCGATGAACAGGTATTTCCTTCCATCCTTTCAGATGGGGAAGAACAATGCATGCTGTCAGAGGAAGCCAAGGCTTCTGCATCCAGTACCTCCAAAAGGAATATGCAAGCTTAGTCCATGAACGAGCTTGAAAAGCGAGTCAACCGCTTGCTCAGGAAAATAATTCATTTAAAAATGGGCTAACTCAATTGGAAAAAGAGGAATAAAAAGCCAATGAGGAGAAGAAGGCTTTAAAAAGCAGAATTAGCCAAATGGAAAAGGAGGTTCAAGAGCTCACTGAAAAAATTGTTCTTTAAAAAGGAGAATGGAGTTCATGGAAGATAAGAATTATAAGATAAACTGAGAAGTTAAAAAACAAAACCAAAGGAATTAAAAAAATAGAAGATAAGGTGCAATATCTCATTGGAAAAGCAATTGATCTGGAAAATAGATCCAGGAGAGACAGTTTAAAAATTGTGGGACTACCTGAAAGCCATGATCGAAAAAAGAGCCTAGAAATCATCTTTCATGAAATTTTCAAAGAAAACTACCCTGATATTCTAGAACCAGAGGGTAAAATAAATATTGAAAAAATCCACTGATCACCTCCTGAAAGAGATTCAAAAGGAGAAACTCCTAAGAATATTGTGGCCAAATTTCAGAGCTCCCAGGTCAAGGAGAAAATATTTCAAGTAGCTAGAAAGAAACAATTTGAATATTGTGGAAATACAATCAGGAAAACACAGGATGTGGCATCTTTTACATTAAGGGATGAAAGGTCTTGGAATATGATATTCCAGAAGTCAAAGGAACTTGGATTAAAACCAAGAATCATCTACCAAGAAAAACTAACTACAATACTTCAGAGGAAAAAATGGTCATTCAGTGATACAGAGGACTTTCAAGCATTCTTGATGAAAAGACCAGAGACGAATAGAAAATTTGACTTTCAAATACAAGAATCAAGAGCATGAAAAGGTAAACGGGAAAGAGAAATCATAATGGACTTTTAAAGCTGAACTGTTTAGATTTCTACATGGAAAGACAAGACTTGTAACTCTTGAAGCTATTCTCAGTATTTAGGTAGGTGGAAAGACTACACACACACACACACACACACACACACACACACACAGAAAGAGAGAAAGAGAGAGAGAGAGAGGAGAGAGAGAGGGAGCGCACACAGGTTGAGCTGAATCAGAAGGGACAATATCTATAAAAAATAAAATAAGGAGGTGAGAGAGGAAAGGAATGCATTTGGAGGAGACAGGGAGAAATTGAAGGGGCAAATTTTCACCCATAAAAGAGATAAGAAAACTCTTTTTCAATGGAAGAGATAAGGGAGGAGGTGAGAGGGGAAAGTGAAGCTTACTCTCTTCACATATGGCTTAAGGAGGGAATAACATGTTCACTCAACTTGGTATGAAAATCTAGCTTACACTACAGAAAAGTAGGGGAGAAGGAGACAAATGCAGTAAGGGGAATGATAGAAGGGAGAGTAAATGAAAGAAGGGAGTAATTAGAAGTAAACACTTTTGGAAAGGGACAAGGTCAAATGAGAGAATAGAATAAATGGGTGACAGGTTAGGATGAAGGGAAACATAGTTAGTTTTACCCAACACAATTGTTGTGGTCTCTTGCAAAACGAAACATATAGCCTGTATTGAATTGCTTGCCTTCTCAATGAGGATGGAAGGGGAGGGAGGAAAGGAGAGAAATTGGAATTCAAAGTAGTAGAAACGAATGTGAAGATTTGCTATTGCATATAAGTGGGAAATAAGAAATACAAGTAATGGGGTGTAGAAATCTATCTTTCCCTACAAGAAAAGAGAAGATGGGAATAAGGGAAGAGTAGGGTGTGATAGAAGGGAGGACTCATTGAAGGAACAGGTAATCAGAATGCAAAGTGTTATGGAGAGAGATGGGGAGAAAAATTGGAACTCAAAATTTTGTGGAAATAAATGTCAAAATCTAAAAATAAATAAATAAAACTGAAACAAAAGAATGTCTAATTCCAATTAAGAACTATAAATATTTACTGACGATACGACTTATTCAGAAAATCCTATGTAATCAGTAAAGAAACTGATAAAAACAGTTATTTTAGTGAATTTACAGAGTACAGAATACCACCTTCCCCAATAATCAACAGCAATCTTGTTCAAAAACAAGATCCAGGATGGAATCAATGAAAGCGAAATCATTTTCAGAATAAAAAAATAAAATATTTCAATATGATTCAGTTTACCAAATTACACAAAATACTTGTATTGAAAGAATTACAAAGTGTTCCTTAAAGAAATGAAAAATAACGTCATGAGTTGGAGGAATATTTAGTGCTCATTTATGGGTTGTGCCTGCAGTAATAAAAGTGACAGTACTGCCAGAGGCAACTTGTGATTCTAATACTATGTCATTCAAAGTATCAAAAAGATATTTTATAAAATATCCCTTGATAAAATAATGAAAATAAAATGATTTATTGGAATAGCAAAAGACATAGCATATAAAAGGGAATATTGAAAAACTTTGAGGTTGAAAATGGAATAGCTCTTCCAGAGTTCAAACAATATTGTAAAGTCAGAGTCTTTAGAGGCATTTTGTATTTTGATATGGATTAACAAAAGAGAAGCACATCAATGCGACAACCTGTTGCTTAGAAAATTGAACTGATTACCACTGTGTCTGATAAACAGAAAATCCAAATTAGGGAAAGTATTTTGCATTAAATAAGATCTTCTGGAAACACTGGAAAGCAATCGAAAAGAATTTTGCCTTAGATTAGTAGTCATAAGTAATATAGTCAGAAATGGTGATTGTGATTGTGACTTGTTCTCCATTCTCAAAGAGGACTATGGCACCAGGATGATGATGACATGACTTACAAATGAATTGTATTTGAGTCAAGTGGGATTGTGCAAAGTCATCAGCGTCACTTTCTCGTCCATAACAAATTGGATCCATTGACCAGATAAAGGTCAGGATGACTGGAGGTGGCTTAGGATGTAGCGGGGAGACTTTGGCCTTTTTATACTAGGCTCTTTCCAAGGTCGAACTTTGAATGAGGCAATGGCCCATTCAGTGATGAGTCTATTTAAGAAGTGAGTCAAATACTTTAAAAAAAAATTAAACTGAGAAAGGAAGACCCTCAAGTTGTGGTACAATAGAGAAAAAATTGCTATTGACTTTCACTTTGAGCAAGTAGAGTCCAAAAAGTAAATTTTAAGTTTTGTTTCGGCAGAGACCTGTTGTCCAATCAATGAGAGTTCGAGTGAATCAGCTTTAAGTTTCTTGAAGAAAGAAAGCTAGCTAGTCAACCCAAGAAAACCAGGCAGGTTTGAGCTATCAAAATTTATATTCTTTGGGCAGAATATCCTGAGACAAGGGCATGATAACCTGTGCTGGAAGAAGAGAGTAAAGGAAAGGAGAAGAGAGGATAAGCTGAGTTGACCAACTGCTACTGGCCAGATGATTCCCCAGTGGGGAAGCTTCAAGAACTCAAAGTAGTCGGAAATAAATTCCAAATAAATATATAACCTGAATATTAAAGGTCGTGCCATTAAACAAAAGCAAAGATGATTATATAGCTTTCACAACAATTGATAGGAAATGTATATACACTTGGTAAAAAAAAAAGCATAGAGTCAATTAAACATGAAAAAAGAGATGATGTAAACTGAAACTCTAACTAAAAAAAAATGTTAATGTGGGTAAGACCCATTCCTCAGCATATAAGTGGCAAAAATATATATGAACAAATTGGTTCTCTAAAGAAGAATTTCGGGGCAGTGGAGCCAAGATGGCAGAGTGAGAGCAACGACTCACCTAAACTCTCAGACAAACTCCTTTTGATACATCTGAAAGGAGAATCTGACCAAATGTTGGAGGTGCAGAATCCAGTGGGAGACAGACGGTGATGGATTCGGAGCTCAGGTTGGACTGGAAGATCCACGGGAAGGATGTGTTACACGGAGGTGAGTCCACAGCACACAGCACAGCGCACTCACCACAGCGGAGCAGAAGGGACCCGAGAAACCTGAGAAGCGGGCGAAACCAGAGAAGTGGCACCGAGGGCGGGAGACAAGCCAAAACGAGTCAATGAGAGCCTCCGAGTGCCTGTTATCAGCATAGCAGTTTCTGAGACCTTCAGCCCGAAGATCAAACTTCGGTAAGACACCTACTTGAACATCTGGGAGCCAGGATGGCGGAGTGATCAGTAAATGCTCTCTCCTTCCCCCTTGATGACCGTGAAAGAACCATTAAATATTTCCCCAGAAAAATTCAAGATCAGCAGAAACAGCAGAAGGAGGCCAATAGTCTCATAACACCTGAAATGAGGAAAATAGCTAAGGGGGATTCCTCCTACGGTGGCAGAGGCAAACTGGAAGGACAGAGGACCCAGGGCAGGGAAAACTTGCACTAGGAACAAGGCAAGCCTCGGTGCCAGGAGACGAGCGTCAGGAGGGGTGGGAACAGGCATTAGCATCTAGGTGTGCATCAGCTGTCCAGGAGAATCAGAAAGACAATAGGACACCTGGGATTACCAGCCCCTGAGCTTGCCTTTGCCTCAGGTGAGCTGAAGAGATCTCGTGTAACCAGACCACTCTTCCCCCACATTTAACAAGCTAAACCCGGGGCTGATTGGGGAAACACCAAACACAAACCTGCTTTTAGCCTTTTCACACATCAGCTCAGGAAAAAGTTCTCTAGCTTTGGACTGAAAGAATCAGAAGCCACAACACTCAATCAACATCATGAATAAGAAAAAGGAGAGGACCAAAAGAACCATAGAATTTTTCTACGGGGATAAAGACCAAAACACAAACATCAAAGAGGTGAGAGCTGAGACTGTACTTCCATCTGAATCTTCAGAAGGGACTATGAACTTATTGCAAGTACAAGCAGCTCTCCTGGAACAGCTGAAGAAGGAAATAGAAGATAAACTGGCCAACGATCTTAAAATTATTAAGAATTCACTGATGAGAACATCTCTTTGAAAAAGAAAATTGAACAAATGGAAAAGGAAGTTCAAAAATTAACTAGAGAAAATAGCTTCTTTAAAGGAAAAATTGGGCAGAACGAAAAGGAGATGCAAAAGTTAACGGAAGAAAACAATTTGATAAAGATTAGAATTGGGCAAGTAGAAACTAATCACTCAATGAGACAGCAAGAATCAGTGAAACAAATTCTAAAGAATGAAAAGATAGAAGAAAATGTAAGATATCTAATTGGAAAAACAACTGGCCTGGAAAATAGATCCAGAAGAGAAAACTTAAGAATTATTGGCCTGTCAGAAACCCATGATGGAGGAAAGAGCCTGGACAATATCTTCCAGGAAATCATCAAGGAAAACTGCCCAGATTCAGAGGGCAAGATAGTTATCGAAAGAATCCACCATTCCCCTCCTGAAAGGAATCCCAAACTCAAAACGCCAAGAAATATAGTTGCCAAATTTCAGAGCTATCAAGTGAATGAGAAAATATTACAAGCAGCCAGAAAGAAACAATTTAAATACTAAGGAGAAACAGTCAGGATTACACAGGACCTTGCAGCTTCTCCATTAAAAGATCAAAAGAATTGTAACCCAATATTCCATAAGGCAAAGGAGTTGAGACTACAACCAAGGATCAACTACCTAGCAAAGTTAAGCATAACATTTCAGGCAAGGAGAAAGTCATTCAATGAAGTAAGGGATTTCCAGAGCTTCCTGACAAAAACGGCAGAACTTAATAGACAATTCGATCTTCAAATGCAGGTCTCAAGAGAATCATAAAAAGGTAAACAGGAGGGGGTGGACACAACTTGTTACTCAATTAGAGCAAACTGTTTTCCTCCCTATAAGGGAAGATGATACCTGGTAATCTTGAGAATTCTGCAGCTATTATGAAATATAAAAGAGATATGCATAGGGGGAACGGGTATAAAGTAAATGATATTATGATAAAAAATATGATTTAAGTATGAGAAGGGATTGTAATAGGAGGTATGAAAAGGAGAAAGCAGAAAATGGCAAATTACATCACAAGAAGAAGTACAAAATCATAGTAGAGGGAAAGAGGGGAGGAAGATGAGCATTGTGTGGGAGGTACGCTCATTGGATTTATTTAAAGGATGGAAAAATAAACTTAAGTAGATAATCCTAACCAGCTCCATAAGCAGTAGGAGAGGAAGGGGGAAGAAAGGGGATGGAAGCTAAAAGGGAAGGAAGAAGCAATAAGAGTAAGGGGAGTAAAAGGGAGGGGGGCTAAAAGAAGGAGGGGAGGGCAGCAGGAAGAGGTGGTGAAAAGTGAATACTATTGAGTAGGGGAAGAGAGAAAGGAGAGCTAAAAGAACAAATGGTGGAAAAGAAGATGGAGGGAAATACACAGATTGTAATCATAACTGTAAATGTGAATGGAATGAATTCTGCCATATAACGGAGACGGATAACAGAAAGGATTAAAAGCCGTAATCCAACAACATGCTGCTTACAAGAAACGCATTTGAAATGGGAGGATACACATAGGATAAAGGTCAAAGGATGGAGCAGAATATATTGTGCTTCAGCTGATGTAAGATAGGCAGGGGTAGGAATCCTAATCTCAGACAAAGCAAAAGCTGAAATAGATCTAATCAAAAGGGATAAGGAGGGAAACTATATCCTGCTAAAAAGGCACCATAGACAATGAAGCAATATCATTACTAAAAATCTGTGCTCCAAGTGGTATAGCATCCAGATTCTTAGAGGAGGAGTTGGGGGAGTTGAAGGAGGACATTGACAGTAAAACTATACTAGTGGGGGACCTCAACCTCCCTCTATCTGAACTTGATAAATCTAACCTCAAAATAAACAAGAAAGAGGTTAAGGAGGTAAATAAAACTCTAGATAAGGCAGATATGATAGATCTTTGGTGAAAATTGAATGGGAATATAAAGGAATATGCCTTTTTCTCAGAGGTACATGGAACATTTATAAAAATTGACCATGTACTAAGAAATAAAAATCTTACAATCCAATGCAGAAAGGCAGAGATCATCAATGCATCCTTGCAAATAATAATGCAACAAAAATTAAATGTAACAAAAGGCCATGGAAAGATAAAACAAAAATCAATTGGAAACTAAATAATCTAATCCTAAAGAACGAATGGGTTAAAGAAAAATCATAGAAGCAATCAACAACTTCATTCAAGAGACCGACAATAATGAGACAACCTACCAAATCTTATGGGGTACTGCAAAAGCAATTCTTAGAGGGAAATTTTATATTTTTGAATGCCTATATTAAAAAAATAGAAAAGCATCACACCTATAAGATTGGCAAACGTGTCAGAACAAGAAAATGATAAATGCTGGAGAGAATGTGGGAGAGTTGGAACACTAATTCGTTGTTGGTGGAGCTGTGAGATCATCCAACCATTCTGAAGAATGGTTTGGAATTATGCCCAAAGGGCTACAAAAATGTGCATACCCTTTGACCCAGC
>CM053770.1:205228826-205376812 GCA_028658325.1 Potorous gilbertii
ATGCTAATTCCAGTTCTGTCACCAATACGCACTTCAGTATGAACAAAAGTAAGTTGCTAAATTTCTGAGTCCCATTTGCTAAGACTGCACTTGGGAAGGAAGCATAATACAACAAAAAGAACACTGGTTCTAGAGCCATAGGATGTTTGACCTTGGGCAAGTCACTTCATATTTTCCATAACTATAAAATAAGGGGGTTAAAGTAGAAGGCATCTAAGGCATTTTCTACTATTAGATCTAAGACCCTATGAAGTTTCAAATAAGTTCCTGACCTGTTCTAGTAGGTAAGCCTACTCTGCCTACATGAAAGACTTCCTTCATTGACTGATTGTGGCATGAAGACAATCCTGGAATCTGAGAAATATACCATTTCAGTGCCAGTCCTGGAAAGCCCTCCAAAGCTATTTTGTTTTCATTTTTAAGAACTTCAATAACATGCCTAGAGTTATATTATCTATACCCAAGCAATTGCCCTGCTGCTTAAAGAAAAATATCAACCAAAGTTGATCATTAAACGATGAGTTAGGGAAGAGGCAATCCGTAATTCATAAGGAATGTCTATTCAGCATGGAGGGGTCCCTTCCTATCTGAATCAGTAGCAGGAGTACCCACAATGATGAAACCACTCATTTTCTGAAGCATTCAAATATGAAAATTTATAATGACACTACTACCAGATGTAGCTTGTAAAATCTATCTGTGACAAAAATTCCTATTGGTCCTTGCTTTGCATTCCAGAGAAAGATAACCCAAGGTCATAATGCTTTCACAATAGCACTATTCTTAGACAAACTTTATAGACTAATGAACAAGAGGAAAAATGGATTTATTGTCTATAAAAACAAGAACATATATTGGCTTGTAATTAATTGAGAGCTACACATTTGAAAATATTTATAATTTGTTCTCAACTTGCAATGTCTAAATTCCCAGAATTACTAAGCACCAAATATCCATAGTAAACAACTGAACTCTCCATACTTATGAAAATCCTTTGAAGTCTCATGTCCATTGAATCTAAAGGACACTGTAGAAGTGTGCTTCAAAACATGTCTATCAAATAGATAACATCCACCAGAGGATCAGCATAATTCTTTACCTCTATTGAAATATCTATTTTTAGCTTAATAGTATATTTGTTGTTGTTGTAGAGTCATTTCAGTCGTGTTCAACTTTTCCTGATCTATTTGGGGTTTTCTTGGCAAAGAAATGAGAGTGGTTTGCTGCCTCCTTCTCCAGTTCGTTTTACAGATATTAGAAACTGAAGCAAATAGAGTTAAGTGACTTTCCCAGGGTCACATGGTTAGTCAGAGTTAAGGTCGGATTTGAACTCAAAGAATGTCTTCCTGACTCTAATCCCAGCAATCTATCCACTGTGCCACCTAGTTGCCTTTAATTATGTATTTTTCTGTCCTCAATAGGATGCTAAGTGATAACACATATACGTGTATGCATGCATGTGTGTATATACGGATGTTTATATATACATATGTGGGTGTGTATGTATGTATATGAGACCAAAATATGCAATACAGGCACTATATTTTTAGACTTAAGAAATCATTTTGTTGTAGGGAAAACCCTTATATCGCAGACCCATACAGATGGACTTTAGGGAATCAGGAAGAGGAGAGAGGAGAAATCAGAAGCTATTATCAAAGGCATGATGTCACTGACCCAGAAACTCAGAATCATAATCAACCAAATACTTTTATGTTCTCTCTCCCCAAGACTTTGGGTAACTCTTAGAAATATCCTGGCATGCAATGCTTCCCTAAGGATACTCTCAATACAAAAGACAAAGACAGAATAATGTATCCCAAGGAAAACAGAACTCTAAGCTATAACTACATAGAAGTTTCACCTGGCATTCTCTCCTCATTTAAGAATAATCAGTTTTATGACCATAGTAGAGTAGAGTAGCCTCAAAAATACCATCCAAGGAGATCTGCCTATTGTTGGGTTTTTGGGAGTTTTTTTGGTTTTTTTGTTTTAAATCTGCCACCTTCAAACAATCTTGGGAAAAGAATCAGAATGATGTTCTCCTCATGCCTGTAAGTAGTACTTCCTGTCTTTCTACCCACACAATTAAACTATGGTACTGCCTTCCCAAGCAAGATCTCTGCTTCTAGAGTCAGATGACCTGAATTCAAATCCTGACTCGACAGATTACCATTTGTGTAACCTTGGGCAAGTCATTTCCCCTTTCTGGCCCTGAGTTTCTTCACCTGCAAAATAAGAAGGTGGACAAGATAATCTCTAAGAACTTGTCCAGCTCTAAATCTATGTTGTTGTGGTGGTGATAAGATCTTAACGCAATCTTCAGTCATCAGTTAAATCAGAAATATAGCATCTTGATGCATCAACATACACAGAAAAAGCAGGACACTTCATCTTTAAGATGCTTTTATTTTCATCCATATATTCCATCCTCTTTTTTTATCCTCCTAGTTCTTTTACATCCTCCCTACTCCCTTCTATGCTCCCAAAAAGGAACTCATATATTGCCAGAATTTAGAGACACTAAGGAAAACATTCCTCCACTGTAATTCACTTGAAAAAGATTTTTTTTAATAAGCTTATTGTTTTTAGTAATACCCCTAAGGCTTACTTAGATTTCAGTTAACAGTCATATACTTGGTGACCACTGATTACATACCTACTACATGGACACTAGGGCAGAACAACACAGTGGATAAAGAGGACATTTTATAATCAAGAAGACCTGGGTTCAAGTTAGGGGTATGCTGGAGCCAACCAGAACCAGCTCCAGAGAACTGACTCTTAAATTTTCATTGTGAGTATTTAAACATCAGATATCAGCAAATGTTCTGTTGATTGTCTAGATTTAGGAAAAGTGATGGAGAAAATGTTAATAATGCAGAAGGAAACTGAAAAGTGTGTCATTTATACATTTCCCCCCCCAAGAACCATCGCAGAACATTTACCAGCAAACCCCTGGTTTGTCCATCCTACCTCTAATGCTTCCAATGGCTGGATAAACTTAGGCAAATCACTTAACTTCTCAGCATCTTGGGCAACTCTTGAAGACTTTAAATGCCAATGCAGATGCTGCTCTGAATTGGCAGATAGTTTTCTCATCAAGAGACTGTGCTAATGAATTCACAGATCTGATAGATGAGACAGAGAGAAATATGATAGACTGATATATGGTAGATAGATATATTATAGTTGAGAGAGAGAGGATAGATTGATATATGGTACATAGATTATAGGTAGGAAAGAGAGAGAGAGAAAGAAAGATGATAGATTGACATGATAGGTAGGTAGATATTATTAATAAATAATAGGTAGATCTATTGATAGATACACACACATACATGCATACATAACTATCTATATATACATATAACATACACATTGTATTGGATAATATGCAAAGATAATCAATCAATGGTTCCTGCCCTCATGGAATTATAATCTAGCAATGGTGTATATTTGTGTATGTATGTCTGTAAATATGTGTGTGTATGTACATACACACACAAATGTATAATGCTACTGCATCCAGCATACAACTTGCTGTATGCAATACCATGTTGTATAATAACCATACAGGAAGGATAATGCTGAGTAAAATAATAGCAAAGAGAGTTACAAAGTGCTATTCAAAGTCATAGGAAGAAAGATCATCCATAATGAAAGGAAACAGGGAAAGTTTGAGAAGGAGAAAGTAATTGAGCTAGTTATTAAAAGATGGATAGTAGTTTTAAAAAGTGAAATTGGCTAAGAGTGGGAAGAAGGGAATGTGGGGGAGACATTCCAAGCACAGAAGATGGATTTAGCAAAGGCAGGTAAATTCGGCCATACACAAAACTCTACTAACAGTTCAGTATCACTAGAATCACATGAAGGAGATTACATATGGCTGGAAAGAAAGGAAGGTACAAAAGTTTGAAAGGTCTTGAATCCCAGTTTAAGAAAGCTGATATCTATTTTGGTAGAGTGTAGTTAACTTTTGATGAGTTTTATACAGTGATGTTCATATCTGTATATAAATAAGATTAATCTGGTGGCAACCTAATATTAGGAGACACAGGAAGTGTGAAGGTCACTCAGTAATGACAATAAAGACTTGTATTATGGTAACAGAATTAGAAATAGAACCATCTACAGAATTTGGATCCAGTTGATACTGGGGAGATATAATCAGCATAACAGACATGGCAGATGACAGAGAGTCAAGAAACAAAGAGAACCCCAAGATTCCAAGCATAAAGGAATGAGGAAATAGCATGGTCACTGGTGGATATAGGAAAATCAGAGGAGGGAGTTGATTTGCAGAAAACACACACACACACACTACAGTCTATTTTGCATACATTAATTCTGATTCACTTCTTGAGACATCCAGATAGAGAAGCTCAATAAATTTTGGAAGCTGTAGGTCAAAAATAGATCTACCATCTCTCAAAGTGGCTACCTTGAAAACAATACCCATTTGGGTGTTCGAATTCTGCTATCCAAAGTGCAGAAATAGCTTTGTTTTTGAGTCTCTATATGTGGGTTAAATCATGGCAGATGGCAGTCACAAACCCACCTAAGACTTAGTAAGCAGATAAATCATAAAGAGTTGCCTCACACATGGAGTTTAAATAATTTGTCCAAGGCCACATGGCTAATGTCAGTGGCCAGATTTGTCCCTAGTCATTTCTGACTTTAAGCCTAGAAATCAATATCTCTGGAAAACAAGTAGGAACACACAAACACACACATGCATGCATGCATGCACATGCACACACATGCCTATATACATATATACATGTATATTGTTTATCTCTATATGTATTTATCTACATATATATGTAATTCTTGAATCCATACGCCTTTTCTCTATTCCCAATACTACCACTATAGTACAAGCTTTTGTTGACATTGGTCTATACCCTGAAAAAATTTCCTGAATGGTCTTCCTGTTTCCAAAGTCTTCTTATTAGACACTGATCAAATTGCTACCAGATTAATCTTACTTATGTACAGATCCACTCATATCATTCCACCTAAAACTCATAAAAAGTTTACTTTTGCCTACCAAATAGATGCTTGCCAATTTTCTTAGCTTGAGACTAACGACATATATACATATATATATATATATATATGTGTGTATATGTAGGTATATGCATACTTTTGATGCCAGACTAAGAAAAATGTGCATTGCATGTGTATGTATATGTGTGTGCATGTATATACCTGTATACAACTATACATATATGGTTATGTGTCTACATCTGTACATGTGTGCATATTTTGCTGTGTGCCTATACATGTATATGTCCATATTAATGCACATGTATGCATGTGTGCATATATGTATAATTGTATATGGGGAGAGATGGTCTGGACCTGCAACTTTATGGCAGCAAAACTCCCAACTTCTGCCTGAATCAATTAAATGATACTGGGAAATATTAAACAAAATAAATAAAATATAAGCAAGATAATATTGTGACTTTCCAATTCAATATGTGGCCAACAGAGATCTAGTTCTGTTTGAGTTTGACATCAATGTAGGGAACTCCCAGTGTGGAAGCTTCCTCTCTCTATGTAGATCATCTGCTGCTCTATATCTCTATATTCTTAGAGAGTTACCTGGGACCCTGTGAGATTAACCGATTTAACAAGGGTCATAGAGTCAGCATTATCTCAGAAGCAGAAATTAACCCTAGGTCTTGACTCTAAAATTATATTTCTATTAAGATAGCTATTCATCTACACATACAAATACAGAAACAGTGTGGTATTGAGGACTGAGTGTTAAGCATGGTGTCAGCAAAACGTGGATTCAAATACCAGATCGGCCACTTACTAGCTGGATTATCTTGGTTTAATCTCTTTAAACCCGAATTTGCTCATCTGCAAAATTGGACTGATAATTGCACTTGTTTCTCATGATTTTTAAGGTTTTCCAAACCTTAAAGAACTATATAAATGTTAGCTAACATGTGTACATGTGTATGTGTGTAAGTACGCATGTGTGTATGTATATATACATATATGTATATGTATGTATGCATACGTAAAATACATTTGTATTTTAAGGTTTGATAATATTCATGAGTCAGAATTCTGCAGTCATCTACAAGAAGTTCATCTGCTTCTATTGCCTCTAAATTGTTGAATAGATTTATCTGGGTTTTCCTGCGTGTAACCTGAAAGGATAAATTGTGACATAATTATGTCTTCAAGTTATGAAACCACAAACAAAAAAATGCACTATATGCTGCTTTTTCCTCCAACTTGAATAGAGACTTGTCATATTTTATCAGATCACTAGTCTTTTCAGATCAAGATTTGTTTTCAACAAGACTCAATTATCAATGCTACAGAACTATATGAAAAAAAGTTATTATATAAAAATCCAATCCTAAAAGCCTTCCTCAAGGCACACTAGGGCAATCAGACAGATGCATGGAAATTTCCTGCCTATCCTCTGCTAGGCATTGACAACATGGTCCAGTCGTGAAAGCATAGTACCAGGAGTTCAGAGACTGTTCTCCAATTTTCAACTCAACTAGTGACTCATAGTGTGACTCACAACACAGCTAAATACCATTTCAATGATGCAATTTGCCTATGCATTATTTCTCATGCAGATTAGTACTGGCCGGGTCCCACTGCTAAGTATATACACCAAAGAGGTCAAACACAAGAAGGGTCTTATACTAACAAAAACAGGGTCTATATACTAACAAAAACAACTACAATAATACTCGCCATCATCACAATAAATTGCTAGGTGTCCCAATGGCTAGAGCAAATCCAGTCTCAGACAAAAGTTGTATGGCCCTGGGCAAGTCACTGAACCCTATTTGCTTCCATTTTCTCATCCATAAAATGAGCTGGAGAAGAAAATGGTAAAGCACTTAGTATCTTTGCCAGGAAAACCCCAAATGGGGTCACAAGAAGTCAGAAATGACTGAGAAATGACTGAGTAATAGAAGGGTAATAACATTACCAACTCCCTTAAAGGGAGAATTAAGTGAAATAATATTTGTAAAGCACTTAGCACAGCACCTTACATGTTGTAATTACTATATAAATGCTTATTCCTTTTCCCAGCCTTAATTATTCATCAAAAAAGCTCTTACTAGGCACCTAGTAGGTGCTGCACTCTGTGCTAAGCACAGGGGATACAATGAAAGTGGGGGAGCAGTCCACATTCTAAAGATCTCCACAGTCTAATGGGGGAGACAACATGCATACAAATTTTATATATATGACATATGTGTGTGTGTGTCTATACAGTAAATTGGAAACAATATCAGAGGAAAGACATTAAGATTAAGAAAGACCAGGAAAGGTTTTTTGTAGAAGATGAGACTATAGCTGAGACATCTTTACAATCTTGGATAAACATAAGGATTCATTCAACAAATATTTATTTAGCACCTACTGTGTAAAAGGTTTGAGGATGATACAATGATAAATATGACTCAGTGTCTAATCTCAACAGAGCTTTTAATCCAAGAAGGTAGAGATGACAGGACTATATCATAAAAGGGAGTGTGCCAGAGAAGCAAGGAGGGAAAACAAGAGTTTATTAAGCACCTGCTATGTTCCAGGAACTGTGCAAAGCACTTTATAGATATTTCCTCATTTGATTCTCACTACAATCCTGTATGGTAGATGTTCTCGTATTTCTGATTTTACAGCTGGGGAAATAGCTACCTATATATTATGGCATAGCTCCCTATTTCTATTATCGGCCATAGACAATAGAGAAAGAGTTGGTATGAAGCAGGATTGGGGGGAAGGGGAATGATGAGCTCATTTTTCATTATGAGGGCATCGTAGGAAGCCAGGAAGAGCTTAGATTTTAAATCTAGGAATGCAAAAAATGAGAAGCACAATCAAGCAGGGGGAGAATAGGGAAGGATCAGTTATCTAAAAATCTCCACTAAAATGAGACCTTCTATGACTACCTGAAATAGAAAGACATCATGCTATATTGGTAAGATCTCAGAACTAGGAATCAGGAAGACCCAAGTTCATATTCTATCTCTGTCACTTAGTACTTAAGTGACCCTGATTGAAGCACTTGATATCATGGAGATTCCATTCATTTAGCTGTAAAATACACATCATAATACTACGGCTATGAGAATTCAATCATATAAAATATTTCATGTGGTTTATAAACTTTCAAATGTTCTATTCATGGAAGTTAATGTTCTTATTATTTGCTTCTATGATGAATCAAAGTTGAATAATTATTGTTACAGCATTTCAATGTTTCTAAAATATGAGATCCCTGATTTAATTGAGAGGAATGAAATACATGCCATTTTTAATTTTAAAATATTTAGATAATAATTGTTAGCATTTATCTAGTGATTTAAGGTTTGCAAGGCACTTTACAGATATTATGTCATTGGATGCTCACCTCAACCATGAGAGGTAGATGCTATTATTTCATTTCTACAGATGAGGAAACTAAGTCATAGAAAAATTAAGTGACTTGACTATAGGGTCACAGAGTTAATAAATTTCTGAACCTGAATTTGAATCCAATCCTTCCTGATTCCTGGTCCAATACTCTATCTTCTTGGCTACCTAGTTGCCTCTAGAAGTAGGAGATGTTGCACTAAAATTCACTCATTCATAATTTTTTTTGTTTGTTTAGCACATAACTACCTGGTCCTCAATATATCAAGTGTATGTCCTTTGGTAGAATTAACATCATAGCAATTTATCAATTTCATCGTCAGATTTTTTTTTTGTCAGTATTAAGTTGAGTTTTCTAGGTTCAGTTAGTCAACAAACCTTACTATATGCCAGTTACGACACTAAGTGCTAAGGATACAAATAAAAGAGGAGAGACAGGGAGAGAGAGAGAAACAGAGAAAGAGACAGAAAGAGAGACAGAGACAAGGAGATATAGAAACAGAGAGAGAACAGAAGGAGATTTTCAAAGTGGGACATGGAAGTTAATATTCCCAAGTAAGATCTTTGAGGGCAGGGACTTTTTATAATCTGTCTGCATTCCCATAGTCTGACACACTTGATAAATGCCTTTTGGATTGAACTGAATTGAAACAACAGATTATGTCTCCAGACTTCAACTAACTTGTGCCAACAAGTCCCTGTATTTTCAGCTATTCAAAAATAAGCCATTGAATTGCATTGACTTCCCTTCTGAATAACTGATGTGCTGCTGATTTGTTCATTTTTTCAAAGAAAACCTCCTGGTGTGATACTGATGTATTGAGGGAGCATGAAGTGAAAGTGTAACTGATAGAGTCAAAAATCACTTTGTCATCATCAACAACTACATTTATTACGTGCCTACCACAGACAAGGCACTGTGCCATGTCATGGGGATTTAGACAGGTAGGAGAATATTCAAATCCTGAAATTTGAAATCTCAAAAATCAAAATTAAAAAGCCAGTGATAGAAAGTCTTCAATACTTAAGCCAGTAAAGACACTCTGGGCAAGGGATAACGGAGGAGGAAAATCAAAGATAGGAGCTTTTTATCTCCTAGTGGAGAGTGAGGAGAGGGAATCACTTTCTCCTTAATTGTATTACATGCTCAACAGCAAGGACTGGGTCTTTTCACCTTGGACAAAGAGATAATATCTTTGAGGATATGGTATCTATTTAATTAGAATCTCATCCCATTGATATCCAGGCAATCAACCAATTCCACCATCTTATTTAATGACATTCAATGAACATTAATTAAACACTTAACACTGAGCAATGCATTGTGCTGAGCTGGGGATACAAACTGAAATAAGATAGAGTCCTTATTCTCAAAGAGTTAATATGTGTTGAATAGGAAGAGGACTGCTTTGAACAAAGCAATGAATTTCAATTTATTTCCTTCCTTTCTTCCTCTCTTACTTTCTCCTTCCTCCCTTCTTTCTTCCTTTCTTTCTGTTCATTGAATAATATTATTCTTTTCTGTGAGGAATTACAGGCATACTAAGGACGAGTGAGAAGACTGGCACATGTACATGAAATTGTAAGTGTTAAATTCTATACAAGTCATGGCCTATCTAGTAGAAATTTCTGGTACATTCACATAACTACTGAAATGGAGTAAGTGGCTCATGTGGAGTCATGAAGGAGAAGACCTGGGAACCAAACTTACAGGTCATATATTTCCAATGGACTTCTTGGTCACTGGACTGACTCCTATATGTTGCACAATAAAAAATATCTCCCTAAAAACATTAAGAGAGCTTCCATTACATGTCAAGTGTTTTGTTCAAAGCAGAAACAAGTAAAAGATATAATTCTGTACCTTTGTTCCCCTGAAAAGAACCAAAGATCTTTCCTGCTACAACTTTTCAAGTTAACTTAGGGATAGACTGGTTATTATATCCAAGGAATTTATGAAGAAAAGGTTTCTAGTTAGAAATTCAAGATGCAACAGAAAATAAATTAACCAGAAATATTTACAGCTTCCAACCAAGATTATTCATGTATAAACTAATTTGAAACTAGTCATTCCCATATGTGTATTATATAGCCCCTGTAGGTATTTAGTTATGTAATTGGGGATGTTACACATATTATGTAAGTCATACTTTCTATATTAATGGAATTAACCTAAGAGGCAAGGCAAGACAAAAAAAAAGAATTTTAGTAATGTGAATTGCAAAAGCATAAAGAGGCCTCTAAATTTGAAAGAATGTAAACTAATTTCTTTTTCAATGTTTATACCTCCCTATGGCTATAAGTTGAAGAACAATCACTGATCTCCTTTGGTATTTAGGCATCAGAAATCCCACTCATGCCAATTAAATCATAGATCTAATCTTAAAATTATTTGTTTTACCCACTACATCTAGGCACAGTTCCAACCCTGCTTCACACAGCTTCCCCTATACTTTTCTCATTAGCAGACCTGCCATCAGAATATCCTCTCCAACCCCCACCTTGTTTTCTAGGGTTGAAATCATAATAAAATTGTGAAGAAATTCTGGATGATGTACTAAGGAGAAATACAAACCCTTAAGGATCACAAACCAGGAAACAGATTACTCACAAGCATGCAAGTCTGCAGCTATGCAGCTTCTCAGTCCTTTGGGCAACCTCAGGTTGCTGCCCAGATGGAGAAGGGCTCTGGGTCTTTGCCTGCTGCTTGTTACTAGGCAACTTCACAAAGACCAAGTGAGAAGAGGGTCTTCAGGGCAGTCAGTCAATAAGTGGTCTATTGTTAATTATGTCTGACACTTTGTGACCTCTACAAGGCTTTTATTGAGAAAGATACTGGAGTGATTTATCATTTCCTTCTCCAGCTCATTTTACAGATGAGGAAACTGAGGCAAAAAGGTTCAGTGACTTATCCAAGATCGTACTGCTACTAAACGTGTGAGGTCAGAGTTTAACTCAGGAATTTGAGTCTTCTTGACTCCAGGACATGTGCTCTATCTGCCACACTACTTAGCTGCCCCAACAGGTGGGCCTACTGACTCCCATTATCAATCACCAAGGGCAGTGTGATTAGGATGAAATTTGCTAAACTGATTATAATAAAGAGCCTTGTATTCCTTGCCTAAATGATACTGACTAAAACAGGTACTGAGTACACAAGAACTTCCTGCTACATAGGCAAGTCACTCAGGGGTTAACACATGAAGTCACTTCTGTCAACAATGGCCTAGCATTAAGTCAATACTCCCATAAATCAATTCTGTCAGTGTTCCTAGAAAGGATGGGTCAGTCTACTCCCCAGCAGCTCCATTCACCACCCCTAACTTTGCAAACCAAAATTTCCCTCCCTGGTGACTACTCAAGTATTGTCTTCCACCCTAAGAATGCAATGACCTCCCTAAGAGTAGAGATTTTTTTCCCTTTCATGTAATACAAAAATTAAACCAGGCCTTGGGTCAAATTAAGGTCTTAATAAAATGATTTTTCATTCATTTACTCTTTTTCATCTCATCTTTTCTAGATTTTAGTTTTAGGTTTTTGTCGTTTCGAACTGGAAAACCTTAACAAACATTCCATTTACAAATGAACAGAAAGAGAAGAGTCTCTGTAAAGTCACAATTCTCTTTGATTTACGATGTTTGGGGTTTTTTTAAAGTATATAATAAATTTAATATTTTAGTTCTAAATCTCTCCATGTTTGTTTGTGTCTCCTTCTGAACTTCCTTCTGTTCTCATTTAAGCTTTTTTTATAAAGGTTTTATATTGAGGCGTTTTTTTCTTTTCTCTTTTCTTTACTATCACTAGTGCTCTCTTAACTACCTCCAAAATCCGAGCTCCAAAAGGCTTCCCTTCTAACAAATAAGCAAACTCAAGCAAAACAAATCCACAGTTGACAATATCAGAAAATGTATGTCTCATTCTATATCTCTAATTTATCACGCCTCTTCAAGGAGGTGGGAAGCACACTTAATCAAGTCTTTTGAAGTGGTGATTGGCCATTTCTGTGATGAGACTTATTAAATCTTTCAAACGTTATTAACCATTGTAAAAATTCCTCTCGGTTTTACTCACTGCACTGCAGCAGCTCATGAAAGTACTCCCAAATTTCTCTGACGTCATCCCTTCCATCATTTCTTATAGAACAATAATATTCCGTTACATTCCATAATCTATTCAGTCATTCCCTAATTAGTGGATAATTTTAGGTTCATTATTTGTTACATAAATCACTCATGTGCAGATGAATGATTCCTTTCCCTTTTTCTTTTTTCTATTTGGGAGATATGCCTTGTGGTGCTATCACTGGATATAGAGTTAATGACTTTTTGAATATATCTCCATCTTTCCAGAATGGCTGAAGCAGTTCACAGCTCGAGCAATAGATAGTGCAGCAATGAGTCCCTACCATAGTAGTTGGAGTCTGGGTTTATCAACCACCATACAATTGTATTTCTTTCCTTTTGAATCTAGAATATACCACTAATTGACCTCTTTACTATGCTTTGACAAATCTAAACAGCATACTAAAAGCAGAGATAGCACCTTGCCAACACAGGTCCATATAGTCAAAGGTTCTTCCAGCTGCAATGTATGATGGTGAGAGTTGAACTATAAAGAAAACTGAGCACTGAAGAATCAATGCTTTTGAACTGTGTGCTGGAGAAGACATTTGAGAGTCCTTGAGGTCGCAAGATCAAATTGGTCAATACTTAAAAAAATTAATTCAGGCTGTTCACTGGAAGGTCAGATACTGAAGGTGAAGCTTAAATACTTTTGCCACATTGATGAGAAGATAGTGTTGAGCCTTTACCCCTGATTTTATTAGCAAGCTCTTTAGAGTTTCTCTGAAAAGGTAATGTTGACTCTTGATTCTAAAAAAGAGAGTAATAACTCTAGTAAGGAATAGTTCTTTTATTTTTTTTTTTAGTGTGTTTAACATAAAAAAAGTCATGGCCAACTCTTTGGGATGCCATGAACTAGAGCATTCCAGGCCTTTGTATCCTCCACTATTTCCTAAAATTTGTCCAAGGTCTTCTGTTGTCTGCATGATAATATCTATCCATTCATCTTCTGCTGTCCTCTTTTCCTTTTGTCTCCAATCTTTCCTAACATAAGATTCTTTTCCAATAAGCTCCATCTTCTCATCAATTTGGCCAAAATATTTAAGCTTCAGCATCAATATTTGACCTTCCTGAGAATAGTCTGAATTAATTTCATTTAAATGATCAGTTTACTTATATTTGAACAAATTTGTTTCTGATTTCTTTTTTAAAAAAATCTGATTAACTTATGATTTATCTATTTTATTTTTTAAACTAGCCTCTAGATTAATTAATTGTTTTTTGCTTTGAATTTTAATTTCTTTGATTTTTTTTAGAATGTCTATTTTTGCACTTGTATTTTTCATTGGTTCCATTTGTAATTTCTTTCAAGCTATATACCCAATTGATTTGTTTATTCTTTCTCTGTTTTATTAGTGAAAGTATTTTAAGACCCACATATTTCCTCTAATAATGGCTTTGGCCATATCTCTTAAGTTTTGTTATGTTGTCTCTGCCATTTTCTTTTGTGAAATTATCCATTATTTCCATGATTTGTTCTTGGATCTTCCCTTTAGGATTAAATTATTTTTCTCCATTCAAATTTCAATTTTCTTTTCAAATGTATTTTATTAATCCTATTTTTTTTATTATGGTTAGGAAAGACATTTTATTATTTCTGCATAGGTTTATGACATTTTGATGCTCCAGCACATGCTCAGTTTTTGTTTAAGTGCCATACATGACTTAGAAACACACACAAAAGGTACTTTCTATTCCCAGTCGCTAAAGATGTAGCATATTTAACTTTTCTAAAATTCTATTCAGTTTACTTCTTTCTCATTAATCTTTTTTTTTAGATTTATCTGCATCAGAAAAGGCATATTAGAACCTGCTTTTATTACAGCTTTTTGTCTCTCTTTGTAATTAAATTAATTTTTCCATTAAATACTTAAGATACCAAGTCATATTGTACAAATGCATTAAGTATTGATACCAATTCACTTTCTATGGTTCCATTAACTATAGTGTTGTTTCCTTGTTTATCTCTATCGCCAAGGTTACTTCTACTATTGCCTTGTCTGAGATCATGGCTGCTAACTTACTTTTTTTAGGTCACCTGAAGCATAACAAATTTTGTTCCTGCCACTCGTTTAATGTTTTTGTGGATGTTTCCAAGTTTTTCATGAATAATATAATGTTATATTCTGCTTTCTAATACACTCTGCTATCTTCTATTTTATGTGTGAGTTTATCTGATTCATATTCACATTATACTATTAACAGTATATTTACTTCCATCATGTTTAATACACTTTTTCTCTTTTTGTTTTCTACCATCTCTCTCTTTATAAAGGAAATAATGATTTTTAAAAAAGAAAATTAAGAAAATTAAGAAGTCTGTAATTCACCTGGTTTTCTTCCATTCCATTGCCCCTTCTTTGTTCATCTCACCCAGGTATATATCACTGGTTTTTATTTTCTTTCCTTTTAGTCCATATTTTATCATCTAAAGTTTATTTTCCTTATGGCTAATCCTTCGGTTCTATCTTCCCTTGTAAAGCTCTCTCTTCCTCCCTGTTTTGTTTATGATATTCAACTCCTCTAGCCACCGTGTGTGTGTGTGTGTGTGTGTGTGTGTGTGTGTGTGTGTGAGTTTTCAATCTTTCTTTTTTCTAATTCAGATAAGGGTGGAGTTGATTTGGTGTTTTTTTACTCCATTCTATCCTTCATGTCTGGGTACTCTTTTTCTCCCACATACATATTTATTATGAAATAAGTTTCTACCCTTTCATACTCTTGTCTTCTCTAGAGTATAGCTTCAAGTCCCTTTTTTTCTCTCCCAGGACCATCAAAACAGAACAACTCTCATCCCCCAACTCTCATATCTTCTTCCCCATTAGTATGTTGTCACTTAGAGCTTTCTAATTGCCCAAATGTACTTACTTTTCTTAATTTTTCTTAATTCTTGTGTTTTCTTTCAAAGGTCTTACTCAATTGATTTTTCCATCAGGATTCTACTTGAAAGTGCATTCCATTAAAGGTTCATTCCATTATAGAATTATATTCAGATTTCTTAGATAAGCAAGTGTTGGTTGCAAGGCCTTTTTTTTTTTTACCTTTTAGAGTGTCATATCCCAAAATTTTCTCTTCTTCATAGTAATTATGGTACAGTCTTATGTGATTTAAGTTCTTTGTCTATATGCATTTGTTTTTCTTTCACTTGGAGGTTTTACAATTTTGCCAAGTTATTTCTGAGAGTTTTCAATTTAGCGTTTCTTTCAAGTGACTATGTGACTAATGGTTTATTTCTATTTTTACTTTCCTTTTCGGTTATGATGGCTCTGGGAAGTTTTAATTTTTGACTTCTTGAAAGATGCTATGCAAGTTTGTTTATTTTTTTTTTGGAAGGCAAGATTTGGTCATAGTTTTCAGGAAGTCTGATGATTCTTAATTAATCTTTCCTCAACTTATTTTCTATTTCAGTTTTTTTTAACAGATACTTTATTTCTTTTAATCTTTTTAAAAGTTTTTTTATTTCCCAAAGTCATTGTGATAATTTGCTCCTTTCTAATTTTCAAGGAGTCTATTTCTTAAGTATTTCCAAGTCCAGTTCTGAGTTTTTCATTAGTCTAACCATTTTTTTCTAAAGCTCTTATTTCATTTTTTTATCTCCCATTTTGTTTCTCTTCTAGTGCACAATTAGGCCTTGTGACCATCACTTTTTCTGAGGTTCCCCTTACATTTTTTGTAGAGTTGCTTTCTTCTTTTAGGTTTACCCCTTAGAGGTTTCATGACTCATAATATTTTGTCACTGTTTTCATTATCTTCTATCTATTCATAAAATGGCTACCATTTATATAATACCTTAAGGTTTGCAAAGAGCTTTACATATGTTATCTCATTTGACTTTACATCTCCTGCCTTAGTTCCTGGTCTAGGATTTTGTGCCAAGGTCCAATGCTGCCCCCTCACATACCTTTTAATGGAGTGACAAGGCCCTGTTTGGTCCCATCTTCATTATCCTGGGTTCCTGAAATAGGCTGCCCCCTCCCTACCCTAAGGATTCTGCTTTCAAAGAACCAGTAAGTTTCAGGTTAATCTTGATCTTCCCAGGTTAGTATTCTGTGGCCTTCAAGCTCTACCAAATCATCCTGTGTCAGAGTTCTATGCTCCCTGGAACAGGGATGGGAAACCTGAAGCCTTAAGGCCACATATGGTTCTTAAGCGTGGCCTTTTGACTGAATCCAAAGTTCTGTAAAATTTAGATTCAGTCAGAAGGCTACATTTAAGGACCTAGAAGGCCACATGTGACCTTAAGGCTGAAGATTCCCCAATCCTGCCCTAGAACATCCCACATGGAACACTATCAGTCTCTAGACCTCCTAGAACTTTTCCATCAAGGCACTGTGGGCTTCCACAGTCTCAGATGTGCTATAGGTCTCCTGCAAATATTTGCTTGAACATTTACTGGCTGTCCTGATGAAACTTCTTTTCCAACAGCCAAATGTATTTTGTATAGCTCTGGGCTAGATGAAGATAAATCTGTTATTTCCCTTTGGATTTATTTGTCATTGTGCAATTTAGTGTCTTTTTTAGAATTTTACTGGAGTGTATGCAGGAGAAACAGACTCCTCCATGACCTTCATGCTGCCATCTTAACCAGATGTCTACAACCTCCTCATGTTGTACAGAATACAGCAGCTAGCCACAGATCCATGACTAGTCTTACACAAAATCAGTAAATTTTGTCTCCAGTGTCCTTTCACTTCCCTTTTTTAAAGTAAAGTCAATATGCTAATGAAGCACTTGCCATGTTCCTGACACTGTTCTAAGTGTTGAGAAAATGAATACAAGCAGAAAAAGAACTCCCTGCCCTCAAACAGCTTATACTTTGATGGAATTGACAATCAGAAGGGTGGGTGGAAGGTATGCAGTACTGAGTCCTGGGAGAGAAAGTTCTGTAGAGATGACCCAGTAGTATAGTCTAAGGAGGAACAAAAACTTTCTTGACCTGGGTCTCCTCAATAAAATGGAGGTTCTGGGAGAAAAGAGTCAATCATATGGAAAGGCTACAGAGATAAGAGGATACTTTCAATGTGAGTCCTTCAAAAGTAGAGCGAGCTTCCAGGGTGAAGTGGTTTCCAAGGACATGGTAGAGAAAGTCTTGTTTAGATAAGTCAGAAGGGCAGCCTGGAGAAGACTAGAGACTGTGTTACTGGCCCCCTACCAATGTCCTCCTATTGCTCCCTAACCATTCAGGTTCCTACCTCCATCCACTATAGAGGGTTTTCTGCCCTCTTTAGCTGGTTCTCTGGACCTTTCCAATTATCCTACATCCTCATCAAAGCTTACATATCTTTTTTCTCATTATCTCATGTCTTGACCAGATGACTAACTAGATGAATGACAAATAAATTTATGCTGATGTGCTAGATGTACCCTTTCCACTTACTGTATGTGCATTTTAATTACAGTCTTCTGGAAACACAATACCTCAATCAAAGGAAGGGGAACCTGTGGCCTCAAGGCCACATGTAGCCCTCCAAATCCTCAAGTGCAGCCCTTTGATTGAATCCAAACTTCACAGAATAAATCTCCTTAATAAAAGGATTTGTTCTGTAAAACTTGGACTCAAAAGGCCACAACCATGGACCTGAAAGGTCGCAAGCAGCCTCAATGCCACAGGTTCTCCACCCCTGCTTAATCCAAAGGAGTGAATACCACATGAGAGATTTCAGGCTCCATTACAAGTTGATGGAGGTAACTTTTTCTGTTTTCCTGTTGATCAAATAAGACCAACATATTGATAATGTACAGGACCGGCTAGTCTTCCACAAAATCTTTAAAGTTGTAATGCCTTGGGTTCTTTTGTTGAGTGACCAAAAGGTGCTCTATCCTAATATATCTTTCTGAAATTCAAAAACACTTTATAGTGACTCCAATGAAGTAAGGTGATTGGTTACCATATCAAGAAAAGGTAAAAGAATTTCACTCCTTCACCTATTTAAAAGGTTATATCAAATGACATATCATCCTTATGTTAAATGGGACAATAAAATAACTCAATATCCCAATAAACTTTCAAGTCTTTTGACCTAACATAGTGAATGGTACACAATAAGCACTTGAGAAATGCTTGGATAAATAAATCTTACCTGAACCATAACAATCAGATCTATTTTTTTAAAATAATAGACATTTTTAACAAAAATACCCCAGTAAGTTGAAGTAATGATGAGATCTAACTGTTAAATACAGAGATACAAATCTTGACATACATCTTTCTGAAGAGAATTTTATAATTTATAATTTAATTACCATACCATTCACTTTTAGAGCATCTCCTCAAAAATGTGCAATAAGGACATACATTTTTGCTGTTTTTTCAAACCTGCAATGAAGTAATGTTCACACAACCTCATTAAAATACTTGAAAATACTGAATGTTAGATTTTATATGGATACTACATTTTTAAGCAAAAGACAGAGTTCCAGAAACCTGATTTATACTATAATTTAAAAGGAAAGTCAAAAAAGATATATTTTTCCTTGGAAGTTGTCTCCCTTCCCAGAGATCAAAGAGAAATTAAATTTCCACTCTTTTTTTTAAACTCCTTTGCAAGGAACTTCCTTTAAAAATTTGGCTCTTTCTTTAAAATAAAATCTGTCATGGCTACAGTTTGTTGCCAGCTGGAATGTCTTAAACTATAATTTCTAAATGCACTAAGCTCCAAATCAATCAAGGATTAATTAAAGAAAGCTATACTAAGATTTGGAAATAGATTCTATGTTTCTGTTCCTGGCCTTCTTCTGATCAAAGTTACAATAACTCCAATGAAAAGGTAATAGCAGTGCCCTCTAGACAACAGCCCTACTGCCAATGCTGCCCCCACAGCCATCCTCCAGGGGAGCAACTCTTGTGGGTCTGTAACCTGCCCTCTGTCTCAGCAGAAGCTATGATACTAAAGAAAGATCTTGCTGACAAAGTCTTTAGCATTTTCAAATGATTCGGTGTCAGATATAGTTTTATCAATGGAAATGGCATTAAAGATGATGCATTACACTTTGTTTTCTTGCTGAATCTTAAGGACCACAGGGCATTTCAATCTGACTGTGTTTTCTCCCCCTTTGAGAATTGTGAGTTCCTTGAGAAGAGGAATTGTCTTATTCTTCCATTTGTATCTTCAGTAGTAATCATAAGGTTTGGGACATTTTAAGTACTTGATAGACGCTTTTTTTCATTCATTGGTTCTTATCAAATTCAGAGACGAGAGCAGGCTGGGAGAGGCAGCCTCATATCAGATCATACAGCCAAGTTGGAAAATGATCATTGCCAATTAGGATAATGCTTCAGCTTCAATGAACTGAAATTTAATATGGATAAATGTGGATGAAAATAAAAATATATTTCAGAAATAGTACAAGTAGGATTCTATGGTCCAAAATTCTATGGGGGAAATCCAGCCTGAGAAGGATGGAAGGAACTCAAGAATGAAATTCTGATAGCATAAACACAAATGATTTCAGTGAATAAGAAATGCAGAAGTGGCTTAAAGATACTGATTTAGATTTTTCTTTTCTTTAAGGCTGGCTGTTCTTTATTTTTCATTGCACGGTAGACCACTTTGGTCTCTTGAGGAAGTCTTTGGACCCCTTCTCAGAATAATATTTTTAAATATTAAAATTTCAAAATAAACTATTTAGGATTACAGAGGAAACCAACTATATTGAAATACAACAATTTTTTTTTCTAATAAAAGAAGTTCATGAACCACAGGTTAAGAAACCTTGCTTGAAGATATGCAAAGAAGATAAAAGCAAGGGTAGGTAATTGAGAGATAGATACAGATGGGTACCACTAATCTGAATGGGATGAACAGAATAGAATGCAGAAACTCAAAAATAGCTTGGGAATGGGGAATGCCAAGGACCATAAAGTCTTGTTGAATATGGGCAAAACCAATATTAAATAAGTATTAGAAATACCACCTTAGTGATAGAAACAAGACCATTATGATAATAGATGGAGGAAGGAAATACAATCAGCATCATGTATAAAGCACTTTAAAGTTTACATTTTATCCTTACAACAACCCAGGGAGGTAAGCGTTATGATTACCCCATTTTAAAAGGAGAAAGCTGAGGCAGAGAGTGGTTAAGTGACTCACCTAGCTAGTGTCTGAGACCAAATATGGAGCCATGCAGGTCTTCCTGACTCCAAGTCCAGCACACCATCTACTGCACCGCCTTGCTGGTACCTATTATTTTCCTACAGATTACTCTACCAGGGAGAACAATCTTTGTTCTGAGAGCAGAACAGAAACACTGTAGTTGAAATCCAAGCTCAATTTAGAAAAAGTAAAGGAACAACTCACCACCTCCAATGAGTTCAAGTCACTATAGATGGGCCAATTACACTGCAGCTTACAAAAACTTAGCCAGAAATAATCACATAGTAAGAAACTACCATGTATTAGACACTGGGTTAGAGACACAAAGACAAAAGTAAAAAAGCTTCCTGCCCTTAAGGCTGTCCTCTTCTACTAGAGATAAACAGTATATACGGAGTTAGGTAAATGTAAGATAAACAAAGTAATTTTGGAGGGAGGGAGAAGCATCTTGGAGTTGGAAAAAATTTGGGGTAGGAAGTGGTACGTGTCCTGATCTTTGAAGGAAGCTAGAGATTTTAAAAAGTGGAAGGAGGAAGGAGTGCATCTTAGACATGGGGAAGAGAATAAACAAAAAGCAAGATGGTGGAATGTTGAGTATGTTATATGAGAAATAGCAGAGGCCAGCTAGGGAGTGGTATGTGCACAAGTAGAAGGGAAATGTGGCCTGGAGCCAGATTATAAAGGGCTTTAAATGTCAAACAAAGAAGTTTATATGTTGTCCTAGAGGCAATAGGGAAGCACCAGAGCTTTTTAACCTGGGGAATGTCATAATTGGATCTATTCTTTGCAAAGATTGTTTTAGCAACTATGAAGAATATGAATCAGAGAGAGAAGACTCTGAAGGCAGGAAAGCCAATCACAAGGATGTTGCAATAGGCTGGGTGTGCATTAATGAAGGCTTGTACTAGGATAGGTGAGTTATATTATTGGAGAGAAGGACATGAGTGAATCATTTGGAAGTAAAATGGTTATAAATCCAGGAGTGTCTGTACATATACAACACTGATAGACTAACTGATTTTTCACCCAGAGAAAGTAGAGACGAGTGATTTTATCTAAAACATATTTAATATCATGGATAACAGTTAGATACTGGAGATAAACAGGCCCTAGAGTAGAAATAAGCAAAATGAGCAGCTTCCTGAAAGTACAACATGCAGGACAGGAGAGCACAAAAAGAGACTCTTTTCAAAACTACTTTTTACAAATGCACATTTTTATAATGATCCCAAGCCACAACTCACTTCTTCTGGGCACAAAGATGGTTCTGTATCACAAATGTTCTCTGTGCTCTAAGCCAGAGTCTCAAACTTTGGATTCTCAAGAGCTCTACACTCTTAAAAATTATTGAAGACCTCCAAGGACTTGTGTTTCGGTGGGTTAAATTTAGTGATATTTGCTATATTAGAAATTAAAACCAATATTTTAAAATATGTATTTCTTATTTCAAAATAACAGAATATATATATATATGAACATAAATGGTATTTTTAATGAAAAAATAACTATATATTTTAAGTGAGTGATAAGTTTATATATTTTTAAAAATCTTTAATGTCTGGCTTAATAGAAGACAATAGGATTCTCATATCTGTTTCTGTATTTAATCTTCTGTGATATGTTGTTCTAAGTAAAGTATATGAAGAAAGTCTAGCCTCACAAAGATAAGTAGCTAGAAACTATTTTAATAAACAAATAATATTTTAGTATTATGATGAAAAGTCAGCTAAATGACACAATGGATAGAGTGCCATGCCTGGAGTCAGGAGTTTCCTGAGTTTCAATCTGGCCTCAGAACACTTACTAGTTGTGGGTTGCTGGACAAGTCACTTAACCCTGTTTGCCTCAATTTCCTCATCTGTAAAATAAATTGGAGAAGGAACTAGAAAATTGCTCTAGTATATTTACCAAGAAAATTCCAAATGGGATTATAAAGAGTCAGATATGACTGAAATGACTGAACAACAACAAGTAGTTTTGATCTCAAGGATACTTGAAATCATCTCCGGGACCCAAGGGTCCTCAGACCACATTACTAGAACTGTTGCTGTAGTCAATCTGAAGAGCTGAAGGTATGCGTGATCCAAAGGGAAATGGAGAGACGAATGTTAGATGCAAGTAGGCTGCTGAATAGTTCTAATGATAAGTTATACACAAAGATCTGAGAAAAAGACATTATCAGGGAGAAATGGTTTCTAAAAAATATGTGATTTGGTTTTGTGAAGAAAACAAGGGAGAGAGAATACATAGATGACCCCTGCGTCCACTGGTCCCACACTAAATGTAAAAGAACTTAGAAAGACTTCCAGTTCATTGGGGGTAGGCCTCATGGGTGACTTGGAGAAGAACACAGACTAGAGTCACATAGGAATGAAAAGTCATGGATGAGTCCATCAGCACTGATGGAGTGAATGCCTAAAGTGAGGAGGCCCCACTGAACTACTGAAATGTAGTTGATAATTGTACCAAATCTGTTCTCCATGAAGAATATGTCTTTATCTTACATTAAATCAAATGTCATTTGTTATATAACAAATTCCCAAAGCCGCCTACATGAGGAACTGTCCAGTGCTGAATTTGGAGCTAGAAGACTGAATCCAAATTCTTACTCACTGGCTATGAGATCTTGGACAAGTCATTTAACCTCTTTATGCTCAGTTTCCTCATCTATAAAATGAAGGGTTGGACTCAGTGTCAATAAGGTTTCTTTTAACTCTAAATCTATGACGCTATAAGGCCTTTTTGGTTGTTAGTAGCTTTCCTCCTCACCCTAAAATCATGAGATGATAGGTTTATAGAACGATAAATCAACTCCTCATTTCTACCATGGCAAATATCACTAGATGTAACCCTCCGAAACAAAAACTCTTTGAGGTTTTCAGTAATTTTGAAGTATAAAAGATTCCTGAGAATCAAAAAGATTCCTGAGGGTAAAAGAGAATACTTGGCATAATATTTCTGGTCTGTTTGTTTGTTCTCTTGTCATTCCAGACCTATAATTTCACCAGTGGAGCCAAAGTCCATCTGTCAACAATGGTTAGAAACTCTATGATACCATAGGCTCTCACAGAGTTGCATGGAACACAAAAAGTTTCAATGACTTGCCCAGGATGATACAACCAGTATGGGTCAAAGTCAGAACCTGAACTCAGATATGCCTGGCTAGACACAACAGGAATTCAGTGGTGCAGCTATGTGGGTATTAGGAAAGCAGAGAGTAGTAACAGTTGGAGTCAGGAAGACCTGAATCCAAATCTTCCCTTTAACACTCACTAGTTATGCAACCCAGGAAAAGGCACTTAACCTCTATCTACCTCAATTTCTTCATCTGAAAAATGGGGATATTAATAATACTTACTTCAGAAGGTTGTTGGAAGGATCAAAGGAGACAACATATATAAGGGAATTTATTAGTGTTAAAACATAATATAAGTACTAGCTATCTATACTATTTGCAGATTATTAACGAATGCTTGCTAATTTGAACTTGATGGACAACACACATGGAGGATAATTTTCCAATCTGTCCCTAGGATGCACAAGTGCCTGATCCAGACAGATGTGAATCCAAGCATGCCTTTCCCAGAGTCCCAAGCACAATCCAACTCTACTTCTCTAGTCCCCTTATCTTTGCCCAGCACCCTTACTCGTTTTTTGTACTTACCTAATGGTTGTTATCCTACGGAACAATTCCATGCCCAGTGGCTTATTACTATTTTTAAAAGTCCTAGTCCTATTCAGACTCCTAGCTATAAAGGCCACTTATACTATTATATTGGACAATAACTTCCATTTCATGGAAATTATGAATGTAGTAAAATTATTTCCTTTGGATTCAGACAGAAACTCAAGTAATACAAAGTCTGTACTTTTGATAGTCAGCACTGTCTGTACCTTGCTCTCTAGATAGGGTTTTAAACAATCAACAGAAAATTTTAAGGAACATGATTTGCACTGTATTACACAGCCAAAATACCTGTCTAACACTTTTCTATAATGATATAAATGATATTGGAACTTGAAAAAAAATCATTAGTCATAAGAATTCAAAATTACATTGTGCTAAATTCTGGGAAGGAGCACCAGGTGAAGAACTGAAAATGTAAAAGTTGATGATCAAGTCATGTTATACTGGTGTTAGAAAAGGCAATAAAATAATCTAGTGCAACTCCATCATTTTGCATAGAAGGAAACTGAGGCCCAGTGACTTGCTCCAAAGTCCCACAGAGAATATCTGAATGAGCCAGGATTCAAACTCAAGGCTTTTGATCCCAGTGCTCTTTTAGACACTACGTATACGCATAAAATATGCATATTATTCCCCCAAGTGAAAGAATCTATTTCCTCTGAAATCATCTAGCCAAGTGGAGTCAAACTTCAAAAAACATAAACAGGGGCCATTGAATCAGGCTACAGAAAAACACATACTAATATTAGATGTATCTAATTGTGTTTCTGTTTATCTTGTGAAATACTTCCCAACCATATTTTAATCTGGTTCAGGCCACGCTCAGGTGCATTGAGGGTAACATGCAGCCTACAGGCCAGGTGATTGACACTTTCGATCTAATACATCTTCCCCTAATTCAATAATCTTTTCAAAACATTCAAGGAAGGTGGGTCCTTAACTTCTTCTTAAGCATTAAGTGACAATAAACTCATTGCTTCATGAGGGAGGGCATTATGTTATAGGATAATTCTTATCAGTGGACATTTGTTTCTTAATTCAAGATTAAATCTGATCCTCTCAAACTTTCATCCACTAGTTCTAGTGGGATAAAGTGTTTTACCTAGGGTCAGGAAAATATAAGTTCAAATCCTGCCTTAGAAACTTACTAGCTTTGGGACCTTGGGCAAGTCATTTAACATCTATTTGCCTCCATGTCTTCAGCTATAAGATGAATTAATAACAAAATCTATCTTCCAGAGTTATTGTGAGGATTAAATGAGGTGATATTTGGGAAGTGTTCAGGACAGGGCCTGGAACATTGGAAGCTCTATATAAATGTTTATTTCCATCATTACGGCTTTTATCTATGGAGTAATACAGGAGTCTACATCTTCCTATATGTCAGTCCTTCAAACAATTCCAGTTCACATGGTTTCTTCTTTTTTTCCATGCAGCTAGATATCACAATGGAATGAAGTGATAGAAGCCAAAGTTTAAATTCTGCCTCAGACACTTACTAGCTATGTGATCCTAGACAAATCATGTAAACTCTCTCGGTTTCCTCAACTATAAAATGGGATGGTTGAACTTGATGGCTTCTAAATTCCTTTTCATCTTGAAATCTAGGACCCTACGATCCCTTATTTATTCAACTATTCCTATCTAAGACTGTTTCTAGATCTGCTTGCTCTTCTCTGAATATACTTAGTTTGTCATTTTTTCCCCTTGAAGGTCTCAAATTGGATATAGCATTCACAATGTAATTTGACTAGCACAGACTATACAATAAGATCATTAAATCCCATGACCTTGTCAATATACCACAATTAATAAAACCCCAAATTTTATTTGCTTTTGTAGCATCTGTGTCACACTATTGGCTCATGTTTAATTTTCCATCTTCTAAAGCCCTTTTTTCACAAAGATGCTCTCTAGCCAAAAACTATACATCAGGACCAGATTCACCTCATCAAGTATGTTCCTCACATGGTTTTGTAAACAAGAGAAGAAAAGGAAAAGAGACAGAGATAGAGAGAGAGAGACAGAAAGACAGAGAGGGAGACAGAGAAATGATATAGGTACAGATGAAGACACAGACACAGACACTGTCAAACATAGACATAGACCTCCATCCTGGAAGAAAAGCTGATAATACACAAGCTTGTATTGTGAACATCTCCCGTAAATTCTTTTGAGAGCAATTAATGATGTTTTTAAAAAAGAATGAGTGAATGAAAAGCATTTATTTATTTGTATCCCTGAGCTTAACACACGGAGAAAGAACTTAATAAATTCACTGTCTTGATTTTTCTAGGTGCAAATTACTGTATTAAACTCAAGGATACAAATAGAAAAATCAAGACAGTTCCTATCCTCAAGAAGTCTACACTCTAATAGTCAAAAACAACATACTAAAAAAAGTTTGTTGACAAGGCAGACAGAAAGGCCTGGAATTTCTAAATGAGAAAAGGGCAGAATAGATCAAGGCCCAGGCATCCTTGGATGCATCTGAAGGTCAAATGACAGTGTCAGGAAAAGGGTAAAGTGTAGTTATCTTTTATCTCACTAAAAAGCAGAAAGTTATTGACTCTCAGTTGAATCCCAAATGTTAAAAATCAAGCAGCTCAGATAATTTCTAAGCAGTCTTAGAGTCAGGGATAAAAGGAAGGCAAAGGAGGAAGTCCTATTAAGCTTCTGCAAATGCTTTTCAGAAGAATTTTAAACTACAAATGGCCACTGAAAACATGATCTAAATTATTAAAAATAAAAAAACTATCAGTTAAAATAATACTGAGGTTTCACTGTACACGCTACAAATTGACAAAGAAAAAAAGTCAATAGGCAAAATTTAAGGAGTTGTCGGAAAACAGACACATGAATGCCCTACTAGTGTTGTCAATCATTCTATATTTCAACTCCAAAATGTACAAGGAAAGTGACTAAACTGTTCAAATGTTCTGACCCAGCAACATTATTCACTACTAGACATATATCCCATGAAAATCAAAGAGAAAAATACAAGGTCTGATATACCAAAAAAATTCATAGTAGAACTCTTTCTGGTAGCAGAACAGGCACTAACCTGAATTGATGGAAGGAGTTTCATCCAGGAGCTCCCTATACCAGTTCACTGATGGCATAAAACTGAAAGGTATGTCTAAAATCTGCTACCTCAATGAAATTTCGCCAAAACAAAATGTTGAATAGAGAAAAAGGTGACTGAGTCCAAATATCCAGAATTGAAAATGACATCAGTGAGTCATCAAACGCAGAATAAACTGCACTCTAAAAATGTAATATTTAGGCTTGACTTTACACCCAACATGGAGTCATATATGTGTGTGTACATGTATGTGTATGTATATATACATGCAAGTATACACACAAAAATACATACACAGAGAAAGCAGATACCAAGACTCCATCTCTCTCTCTCTCTGTCTCTATAGATATAGATATAGTGTGTGTGTGTATAAATTTGGATTTTTACATGTGTTTAGAGGTAGAAGGGACCTTATAGGCCATTTTATAAAGTTCTTGCATCTATGGATGAAAGAACTAAGGCTGAGGGAGATTAAATGACTTGCCCAGGGCCACACAGAGAATAAGTGACTGAAGTGGGATTTGAAATCTTCTTGACTTGAAGTCTAGTACCTTACACCATTGAGCCTTAGAACTACTCTGTCAAGCAGGTATTACAATACTAATAATAACTGACATTTATACAGTCCTTTCTAAGTAATGCTTCCTCTGTTTGCTGATGAAGAGACAACTCAGTGTTCTGCCTCATCATCAAAGAGAGTGCTGGGCTTGGAATCAGGAAGATTTGAATTCAAATCCTTCTTACACTTACTAGATGTATGACACTGAGAAAGTCACAACTCCTCTGTTCTTCAAACAATTTCCTAAGGCTTATTTACTGTTACAGGGCTGTTATGATGTTCTTCAGTAGAGGGTGTCCACACACCAGAAATTCTCCACATGAAAATTTAAAACACTAATGCACTGTTGGTGAAGTTGTACATTGATTCTGGAGAGCAATTTGGAACTATGTGCAAAGGGATAAAACCATGCAAACCCTTTGACCAGTCAATATCACTACTAGTTTTTTATCCCAAAAAGATTTTTAAAAAGGAAAAGGATCCATATGTAAAAAAAGCATTTATAGTGTCTCTTTTTGTAGTGGCAAAGAATTGGAAATTGAGGGGATATCTACCAAATGGGAAATGACTGAACAAGCTGTTGTATATGATTGTGATGGAATACTACTGTGCTGTAAGAAATGACAAGGATAGTCACTGAAAAACCTAGAAAGACTTACAAGAACTGATGCAAAGTGAAATGAGCAGAACCAGGAGAACACTGTGCACAGTACCAGCAATATTGTATGATGATCTAGTAAATAACTTAGCTATTCTCAGTAATACAATGATCTAACAAAATTCTGAAGGATTTATGATGAAGGGTCCTATCCATATCCAGAGAAAGAACTGGTAGAGTTTGAATGTAGATAAAAGATACTTTTTCTTTACTTTATTTCCTTTCCTTGGGGTTTTTTTCTGCATTTTCTTTTACAGCATTAGTTGCATGGGAATATGTTTTGTATGACTATATATGTTTAACCCATGTCAAATTCCTGCCTTCTCAATGAGGGCTAGGAGAGGGAGGGACAGAATTTGAAACTTGAAATTTGATCAAAGAATGTTAATTTTTTTACATGGAATCAGGAAAAATAAAACATTAAATTTTAAAAAGATAAATTCCCCATATGAATGAAATCATAGATCTTTCACATGTCGACATGGACATCGATGAGGACAGTGAGCTAGAGTGAGATGCAGGATGATTCTGGGCCAATCTATCTACTATGCCACTATAATAGCAGTAATATTCTAAGCTCCTTGAAAGTTTAACTAGTTTTTTCTTAAAAGTTATTGAGATCACTCTTGAGAATGATTGGCTCAGAGGACCAAAATCTCAGGCCTTTGACATCCCATCCTGGCTACCTAAGCCCAAAATAACCATAAGGATTTCCAGGAGCTCTCTGAAAACAATGAACTTCTGAGGAAAGGTAACTTCACTAAACTGAATTAATGCAAGGTATTGTCAATGCTTATCCATTTTGGATGTGCTTAGCCTTGCTGAATAATGTTCTTCTGATGCAGCAACATCTCATTTTGTTAACTCTGTATCTAATTTTGGTCCAATATCAAACACAAACTATAAAGCCACTAGTCTGAGTCAGGCTCACTTCCTCAAGAATTCTGAGTCCTACAAACCAAACTTAGCAGACAACAGCCCATAAATCCCAAGAGGTTTGAAGCCTATCTTTTCTATCTATGAATGTTCAACTTCTACTTGCTATATCTGAGTCACAACATTGACAAGTGATTGAGCAAAATACAAGACTTTCATAAGCACTGAGATTTAATCTCAGATGAAGTAATCATGACTAGCATTGGCAAATAAACACTGATGAAGTACAACTTCAAGGAATTTAACACAATCACTTGCTTCTGGAAAACACTGATGCCCACAAAGCAGCCAGGAATGGGAGAATCAGAGATGGGGTGAATGACAGGAAGACCAAAAGTGACCAGTTTTTGTAAACAGAATTCTCATTTCCTAGCTTCAGTCTCCAAAATAAATGAAAACTCCAAATCTGGAAAGTTTTTTGTGGCACATGAAGAAAACTGAATGATTATGGATCTGATTTAAGATGCACTAACCATGTTCCAGAGCTTACAGCAACCAGCACAATGTCATCTGCAAAATGAATCATCTAGAGACCCACCAGCTCCAAGGAATCTTGATGCAGGCTTGGGCAAGAATTCCTCCATGACAATGGTGAGCACCTTTGGCAAACCTATGACTCCTTATTCCATACTTCACTTGATGAAAGGAAGGGTAGTACAGTATATATAAAGCTACCTCATAGCCAGAACACCTGGATTCAGGTGCCGCCTTTGAGGCATACATGCTGTGTGACCCTGGACAAGTCACTCAACTTCTCAATTTCCCATTTTACATGATTACACGTCTTGCAAATATGTCTACATCTGATTGTTTACTATCTTAGGGAGGAGGTAGGGGAGGAAGCAAGGGATAGAATTTGGGACACAAAATTTAAAAAAAGGTTAAATTTGTTTTAACATTTAATTGGGAGAAAATTAAAAATATTTTATAAAAACCTCTCAATGCCCTGTGCAACTCTCTAAGACTTTAAACTGAAGACAAGATGCTGATTTATCTTGGTGGAGGGAGTTCTTATGAAGGAACTTCCTATACCAGTGAAATCACAAGTTCAGCCTCTATCCATTATGTAAATGATTAGAAAGCAGGTCAGGGATCAAGATTATCTCTGTTCTTGTACTTTTCAAGGACTTAGATAATTTTAAGATATTCATGGAAGACCTTTCGATGGAAGATTTCTTTACTACATCAAATGCAGAATTTTGCTCCACCAAAAAAAAAATGTGGGGCTTTTTTTTAGCAATCAATAAACAACAAATACAGTATGATCATGTTTTTTATAACATCTTTCAGTCATTTATATGATGCTTCAATGTCGCTTGCAAAAGCCTGCCTATTGTTTTTTTTAATTCCCTCATCAAGCATGACCAAACTAGTCATATACAAAAAAGCAGGTACCCACTGGGATACCTGCAGGGGAGGGGAAAAGAGGGGGGGGAAGGGTTGAGGGAAAGGGAAGTGGAGGGGAGGGGAGGGGGAAGGGAAGGCAAGAGAGAAACAGGTAGGTAGATAGATAGGCAACTGTCATTTACAAATGAACTGGGTATAAAGTTGAACAGAAAGAAGAGAGAAGTTAAGGATGCTTTTAGAAAACTGAAAAACTATTTTAGTGACCTTCACAAAAAATGTTCTGGAACAAAGGCTAATCTTTATAATACAAATATTCTTCTAGTTTTGCAGTACGGCTGTGAGTCATGGAATGTTATAATTTCTAGAGAACTGGTGAAGTTAAGGTTCATCAAAAGGGCAAAGAAGAAGCAAAAGTTGGCACAAACAGGCTATGACACATTACAGGCAAGGAATTACAAAGAAAGAAGTGTGTTAAGGATGTCATCTTTAAAATGTACAATCCAAAATGAAAATGAGTTAACGATGGGGAAGAATGAGAAATAACCACTGAACATCCATTGTACTTATTGGAGGACCCTCAATGATAAGATCAGGGATGTACTTGTAATTGAATATTTAAGTAAAATCTGAAAAATTATTAATGGCTATAGGATAAAACAGGAAAATAATTAAAATCTTAATTGTAATTCTGTGGTCAAAGTTGATTGTTTAAGTAAAATGTTTTGCTTTAACAGAGACATTGGCACATATTAACAAATGAACATATATTGGAATTTTCATGATTGTATTTGAATGTCCCCCAATTCATGTCACACTCTAGTCCCAGCAGATCTAGGAATCCATGTCCAAGTAGTATGATCTTGAAAATATAAGGTTTAAAAAATAGCCAAGAAAATACTAGATTATCATAAATATGATTTTGAGGAGATCTTTGTTTAGGTGTGCTTTGGACAAGATGGCTGCTATGATCTTGTGAACTAAATTAAAATAAGAGATGATTACTCATTACAATGTAAGTTTAAACAGAACTCTAATGCATGAATTTGAAAATTGTTCTTTGATACATATATTACTGTTCTTTGGCTGTAAAGTAGTTCCCCTTAGATCAGATTCCAAGAGTTCCTGACGGCTTTTAATAAAAACTAAGGCATGGGATGACTAATTGTCTCTTGCTGGATAAAGAGAAGTCTATCTACTTTTGGACAATATTTAATAAAACAAAACTCCTAATAGATAAAATAATTTTAATTTAATAATTAAAGAATTTGATGGATAATAGCTTAGGCTCCTTATCCTCATAATTTGATTTTCAATTATATATGTGACAAAAGTTATATCATTTACAATGTGGATCAAATAAGTTTCAGTGGAAAATGATTTCTTTCACCACTGTATTGGATCTTCATGTCAGTGGAGATAAACAAGAGGTGGCCACTTATTAAAAAGCCAAGACTATTTAGTGCTGGCCAAGACTTTAGGATCATTGACTTAGAGACATAAGGAATCTTTGAGGTCAACCTTGTACAGCTCCCTAAATTTATAACTCAGAAAACTAAAGCTCAAGGTTACATGACTATTAAATGATAGAGTCCAGGTTCTCTAGCTCCAAATACAGGGGTCTTTTCATTGCACCAAGTTGCCTTCCTAAGATTTCTCCAAAGGATACACTAACACATGTACGCACAAACATATACATTCTGTTTGATGACATGACAACATACAGCAGATGTTTGCTATGCCTATAACATTATCCTATAAGCTAAAGATACTTGGGCTTTGCCATTAACCCCACTAAGCATCTATAGGACTTTCAGACTTCTCCAACTGCTCTACAGCTGAACTTTCTTTTATATATTGCCTCCTTCCCATCAGGATGTTCCTTGAGAGCAGGCAGTATCTTGAATTTTTCTGTTTGCAACTACAGCACTCAACAGTCTTGGCACACTGTAAAAGCTTAAGAGACATCAGGGTAACCCAGTGGAAAAAGGAAAGTTCTTGGGGTCAGGAAAAACTGAATTCAAATCCAGCCCTGGATACTCACTAACTGTGTTACTCTATGTGACACTTATTAGCTATTTGACATGAAGTGGCCTTACTCCTTACCAAGGCTAACCTCTCTACTGGGATCCCATTTCATCTCATCTCTTCCAACAAATTACCCATCTGTCATCCCCATTCATTCACTCATTTTTCAGTCTCTTGCCCTATACTAGCCCATTTCCTACTGCCTACAAACATGCCCAGAGCTACCCTATCCAGAAAGAAAACCCACTTGATCCTTCCATCCCTGGTAATTATCATTCTATATCTCTTCTGTCCTTTGTATCTGAATCCCTCAAAAAGAACCTTATAATAGGTGTCTCTACTTTCTCTCCTTTCATTCTCTTCTCAATCCTTCACAATCTGGCTTCCAACCTTATCATTCCACTGAAATAGATCTCTCTAAAGTTATTAATGATCTTTTAGTTACTCTATCCTTTTCTCAATCCTCATTCTCTCTGATCTCTCTGCAGCTTTTAACACCGATGAACTCTCTCTTTTCCTAGATATTCTCTTGTCTACAGATTTTTGGGACATCACTTTCTCTTGGTTTTCCTCCTGGTTATCTGACTGTTCCTCCTCTGTCTCCTTTGCTGGGTCCTCCCTTACACTGCGCACTCTAAGAGCTGATTATCTCTCAGGGTTCTGTCCTGGGCCCTCTCCTCATCTCCTATACTACTTCACTCAGCAATCTCATCTGTACTTCTGCCCCAATCTCTTTGATAACCTCTAAACTCTCATCTCCGACTGACTTACAGATACCTCAAACTGAATACACAGTAGACATCTTAAACTCAATATTTTCCAAGCAGAATTCATTATCTTTCCCCCTAAGTCCTTCCCGCTTCCTACATTCTTTATTATTGTAGAGGGCAACACCATCCTCCTAGTCCCTCCAGCCTTCAACCTTTGAGTCATCTTGTGTTACCCACTACCTCTCAATCCCATATATAAAATCTGCTGTCATGGCCTGCCAGTTTTAGCTTTGCATTATCTCTTGAATATGTCTCCTTCTCTCCTCTGACATTACAGGCTCTCATCACTTCATACCTTGATTTCTGCAACAGTCTGTCGGTGGATCTCTATTTCAAGTTTCACCCCACTCCAATCCATTTTCCATTCAACCACTAAAAATGATTTTGCTAAAATGTAGGTCAGATCATCACACACACACACACACACACACACACACACACACACACACACATTCATAAGCTCCAATGGTTTCCTATTGCCTTCATGTGCAAATGCAAAAATATTTGTTTTAATTAAACATCCTTCATAATCTAGTCCCTTTCTACCTTTCCAGGGTTCTTGCACCTTATTCCCACCATGTATTCTTTGGTCCAGTGACACTGGTCTCCTGGTTGTTCCACAAACAGGATACTCCATAGAGTGCAGACATTTTCTTTATTGTTCCCCATGCCTGGAATGCTCTCACTCCTCCATTTCAACTATTGACCTCCTTGGTTTCCTTTAAGGCCCAGCTAAAATCCTGTGTCCTACAGAAAGACTTCCTTCATCCCTCTTAATACTAATTCCTTCTCTATATATTAATTATTTCCTATTTATCCTATATTTTGCTTGCTTTGCATAAATTTGTTTGCATGCTCCTCCCACATTAGATTGTAAACTCCTTGAGGGCAACAACTGTCTTTTGTTTCTTTTTGTGTTCCCAGTGCCTAGCATTGTGCATGGCACACAGTAGGTGCTTAGTAAGTGTTTATTGAATTAAAGTGAACCAGAAAAAACAATACATATATTAACTATAACAATTAAAAGAAACATTACAATAAGTTGAAACCAAATACCATAACTGTAATGGCCAATCTTGGTTTTGGAGAAGTGGTTAGAGTTAGATAGAACTGGTGTTGGACACAGAATCAGAGCTAGACGCAGGGTTAGAAGTGGGGGTAGGACAGGAATGAAAGGCACTTCCGTCCTTTCATTAGAGAGGTGGGGGACAATCAATGGAATATTACTTCCTCTGTCATACTAATTGATGTGAATTACTTACTTTTGTTTAACTCTTTTTCTTTTCTTTGTTACTGGCAAGAGGAGAGGATGGGAATATGGCTGAAATGATTGCTCTAAAACCAAAGAGTATCACTAAAATTTTAAACTATAAATAAATACACAAAAAAGCAAAAGCCAGTTAAGTAACTTGCCCATGATCACACAGCTACTAAGTGCCTGAGGCTGAACTGAACTCAGATCCTCCTGGATGCAAGGCTGGTGCTCTATCCTGTCACCTAGCTGCTTCAGGAGGAGAGGATTTAATGGACTTCCTCAGATGCTTAGTAACTGTGTGACTTTTAGCAAGTCACTTAATGCTTGTTTCATTTGTAAAATCAGAGTAATAATATCATCTGCCTCATAGGGTTATTGTAAGATAACGTATGCAAAGTACTTTTGCAAACCTTAAAGTGACATATAAATGAATGGCATACTCCCTGATACCTGCTTAGATAAACATATCTGTACCTTCTACTTGTTGTTTTCCAAGAGTACAAATGACATCACAGAGTGTTGTCTTGACTTGTGTATGATTTGGATTTAAATGAGGCAGAGCTATAAAAAGTTGTTAGCCTCACTCTTGCTTACAGTGCTGAAAAAAGTTAAGATGACTGGGGATGGCCTGGGATGGAGTAGATGATCTTGGCCTTTTGAAATTAAGGTCTCTCCTAGACCTCAGTTTGTCATTGACTAAGGGCTAGGAAAGAATTGAGACAAAAATGGCCTAATTTACCAACAGAAAATAACATTCAGGGAGGGGAAGGCTCTCAGAGCTTCTGGAAGGAACAGAAAACAGTAGTTATTTGTTATTTTTCTCCTTTATTTTCTAAGAGGGTTAATGACATTGAGAGGGTCATGTCTTGACTTGTGTATGAATTGGTCATTCATTTCATCCCAGGCCATAGTCAGTCATCTCAGCTTTTAGCCTGCCACTGGACTTTGATAACTCAGGAAAAGAGAATGATGCTGAAGACTCTTTTTCCAAGTTATTCCAGGCTCTATCCACTGTTTCATCTATAAAGTGTTTTTGTGATAGTTCTTTCATTTTGTTTTGGTTGCTTTCCTGCCAGACATATATTTTAATGGGCATAGGGGCTTCCCAGTGGTAAAACTCCATTAAAACAGATCAACATCTTTTCACAACTTATAAACTTAGAGTTGCCTGAAACACTTAGCAGTTAAGTGATTTGCCTAGGATCACCTAGCCAATATATGTCAGAGGTGGACTTTAGCCCATGTCACTCTGACTCCAAGCCTAGACCTCTGTAATGCACCAGCTTGACTCTAATTGTCTTCATAAATGCCACTCCAAAAGGGCATCGTTATGAGATCATTTGCTGTTGAATGGCCAGGCCTTTGTGATCACAAGCTGCTCTTCAGCAGAATTCATCAAACCCACAATGACCAAGAAATGTTAGTGTGAGCTGCCTGCTGGGACACAGAAATGACCTTCTTACATCTAACAGGGTATTATTATGATATCTGTTCAAATGATATAGTCCCTGGATATACAAATATTTGCCCTGGAATCTCCAATGATATCAGAAGGCTCTGTTATAAGAGCAGACACTGAATTAACCCAGCAAGTTGAAGATCAAACAGCCCTCTGAGAAGATTAAGCTATATTAAAAGCAAGGAAACCATGAAAAGTAATAGACAGTAGAAGGATAAGGACAATTCTGCTATACACAATATAATTTGAATTCTAGGCCTCAAAACATAAACAATAAAGGCCAATAGATCGTCTTTTTTTTTTTAAGATTTAATCCCATCCTCTCCCTTAAAAAAAGTGTGTGTGGGAGGACCAATTCCACTGCCACTCATGTCTCATTGCTAAGTGCTTTATAACTATTATCTTACTTGATCCTCCCATCAACCCTGGAATGTAGGGGCTTTTATTATTCCCTGTTGACTCCTTGAAATTAACTCAGTGCTTAACACAGGGCTTAGCATATAGTAGGTGCTTAATTAATGCTAACTTTTTGACAAGTTTTAGGGCTCTGCCCTAGCATATAACTGTATACACCATATATACATATATATATATATATATATATATATATATGTATGTATGTATATGTACATTATATATATATATATGTATATGTATATGTACATATATATTGATATAATTTAGAAATTTACTTATCAATAATATGATACGCTTATGCATTTCTCGTTCAAATTCTTTGTCTCATCATAGCATGGGTATCCATGGAAAGGAATGGAAAGTTATACCAGTAAACCCAAGTTCAAATGCTTCTCACTTCTTTCTTAGGATATTTGGTTTCAAAATAATGTACAAGAGTCTATAGAAGTTTCACACACACACACACTTTATAACTACTTATTCAGTGAACATGTTAGACATATAGAAGTAGTCTCCATTCTCAAGGACAAGAATTTTTAATCCAGTGTGCAGGAATTTTTAAAAAATATTTAACCTTGATTTTTAAAACATTTTCATTCTGTATCTCCATATAATTAGTTTCTTTAGGAATCTTACATATTTTAATTTACGTATTTTTAAAAATAACACATCATTCTGAGAAGTCCATAGGTCTCTCCAGGCTTCCAAGGTCAGTGATTTTAAAAAAGGGAGGGGTCGGCTTTAAGAACCCTCTTCTGTGGTGTAGTAGAAAGAATACTAGATTTGAAGCCAGTAAGACTTAAAGCTTATATGTCTAGTGCATAGCTATGGATTAATCACCTAACCTTTTGAGTTTCATATCTTTATTTTTAGAAAATACCAAGAAAAGGAAAAAGGCCAGAAAGAATCACAGATAAGGAGAATACTGTTGAAAGCTTTGAAAACTTATTATATTCTTAGAAAAAATAAGCTACAGGTAAATGTATTTTCACAGTGTTAGATATAATCCTCTTTTTCTCTTCCATTGTGTATAGGAAAATACCCATTTTATCTGTTGTTTCTTAAGTTCAGAACAATTATTTAAAAAAAAAACTAAACCTCAGTTTGTCTATCTAAGGAAGCAGTAATAGTCATAAGAGCACCAAATTTGCAGGGTTCTCATGCGGGTCAGATGAGTTAACATCTATGTCACTTTATAAAAATTAAGGCATTTCATAAATATCAATTATCCTGAAAACTATTTTTAGAAAAAGAGAAAATCTAGTAATGAAGCAAATACATACTAACCAAGTCTCTCTCTCTCTCTCTCTCTCTCTCTCTCTCTCTCTCTCTCTCTCTCTCTTTCTCTCTCTCTCTCTTTCTTTCTCTTTCTCTCTCTCTCTCTCTTTCTCCTTCCCTTACTCCTTCTCTCTCTCCATCTCAAGACTCTAAACTGTAACATACAGCACTTCCCATTTTCTGACAAGTCCTCCCTCTTGCCAGAGCCACAAAGAAAAAAGTGCTAAAATCTGAAAGCAAACTCACTGAGGACGTTGAAGAGGGAAAATGATTACTGAGATGCTTTCATGAACTCTTTCTGAACCCAAGAAGCAGACAAGTCAGACCACAAGTATCAAAATATACTTCTACTTCCATATTGATCTCTAAGAAAAAAAGGTCATTAAACTGACTGCCATATTACTACCCAGGTAATAAAAGCACACCTTGTCTCCACTGATGGAATGTAAGCTACTTGAGAGCAAGATTGGTCCCATTTTTTCTTTGTATTCACAATGCTTAACACAGTTCCTGGAACAGAGAAGCTTGATCAATATTTGTTGATGAATTAACTTGGAGTTAGAAGACTTGAGTGCAAATTTTGGCGCTGCCATTTCCTGGTTCTGTAACTAGGTAGGACACTTATTTCTGTAAGCTTCAATTTCCTCACCCTTAAAGTGAAGAAGTTGAATTAGCTGTTCTCAAATGTCCCTTCCAAATCTGTATCTATGATCCTATGATGTGCGACAAACATTATAAAACAACACTTTAATTATTATTTATGACAATAACATTCACAGCACTTCACAGTGTTTTTTGAGGAAAGTGATGCTTTAAGCTATAAAAACAAATATGAATGTGAGCTACCTTGAAATGAGCACACACTATAACCAGCCCATTTTTTCCTCAAAGTTAGACCTATCCATTAGATACAGGTTAGAGAACAGAAAAATAGCAGATTATTGAAGAACCACTTACATGGCAGGGTAAAATCGCAAAAGAACCACTTTTAGGATGCATTAAAAAATGATCAACACTGCCCTTTTGAACAATGACTTTAAGTCTATCAAGAAAAGACAAGAAGGTACAAACAGCCACAAAATCTGTGAAGGATGAGATCAGACACCAAAAAGAGAACAGCTATCATCTGTGTACAGAGTGTCGAGGATATTCAAGGGTGGTACACAATAACTGTATTTAAATATTTGAAGGTGTGGCTTTTGGGAGAGGAATTAACTTTGTTCTGCTTGACTCCACTGGAAGAACTAGAAGCAAGATTTGTTGCTGCTTCTCCTTCATTCTAGAAGAGGACCATGACATCAGGAAGATGATGCCATGACTTGCAAGTGTATTGGATTTAAGGGAGGCAGGGCTGTGCAAGGTCAACAACTTCACTTTCTCTTCTAGAGCCATCTGGGTGCAGTGGCCAGATACAGATCAGGATGCCTAGATATGCTCTGGAGAGACAAAATGAGTTTTGATTTTAAGAGAAACTTCTTAACAGTAAGAGCCATTCTTATGTGAAATTTTCTCCCTGAGAAGACAGTAGGTTCCTTTGGTTCTGGACTTCATGAAAAGGCTGGATCTATCAGGTGTGTTGTATGAAGATTTGTATTGCAGACCAGAAAAATTTAGACTACATAGAAAAGTTAGACTAGAGAACCACTGGAGTCTCTTTCAGCTTTTAAATTCTTTCACCCTATGAATAGCTAATTGGCCACATACCAGTATTTTCAGCACCATAACCACTAGGTCAAAATCATCTTAAGGAACAGGACCAAACCTATATTTAGGTGAAGAAGTCATGTATCGACTTTCACCCTCTGCACAAAAGAGTATCACTCACCAGCTTGCTACCGTGCCTAAATTCCCTATGACTCAATCCTCTGAACTGAAGCACTGAGGGTCCCAAGTAAAATAAGGATGAAATTTTCATTATTAACTATTAACTCCTAAGATCAAATTAGCTTATGTTAGGTAGGCTAGGGTTAGATCACATCGTTAGAGTTTGAGTTAGCAAATTAAAGTTAGAGAAATAACTTGGAATAATGGATAAAGGAGAGGCTCTGGAGTCAAAAAGTCATGGGGTCATGTGCCAACTCTGCCATATACTTGCTATGAAGTTCTAGACAAACCACTTAACCTCTCAGCATCCTAAGCAACTCTCTAAGATCACAAGTTATGAAAAAAAACCACCACTCTGCATTGTAGAAGGACCTCTCTGATCTGACCAATAATATCATAAATCCAATTCATTCTCATTAACTAATAGGTACTTAGTAGGACTGAAGAGATGGGACATTGAACAGATAAGTTTTGATACTGGCAAAGAGGACAAGAACAACCTGGAGTATGAGGAAATTCTTGGAAGAAGGGGAAGTACCTCCGATATGATCTAGGTTAGTACTTTTCTCTAAAAGGTAATGAAAACCATCCTTGAGACTTAAATAGGTAAGAGGTCTAAAGACTCAGTCTATTGTTATCTCTAACTGCTAGAGGTGGGGAAAGTACAAGGAGTTCCAGTTTTTCCCTCACAATTTACTGAAGGACCACTAGGAGGATGCACAGGAGAAAGATTTTAGCATAATAGTACTGTATACAATATGTCTACTTAATATGACTATGATTAATCACATAAATAGTATGTACCCTACCATATATGTATACATGGAATATAGGTGTGTGTACATATATATCCCAAAGTTCACAGTCAAGTCAAAGACAACTTTTCAATATTATGTACTTTACATATAAAACTACACAAATACTCTTGGGGAAGGTAAGGAGAGGGAAACACATCTATATGAATATATGCTCCTGTCTCTCCCCCTTCCACAGAAAAGGGGATAGCGGGAAATAGTTACAGGCATTAAGAAAGGAAGTATTATGTAACAGATAGATAATTGGTCTTAAAATCAGGAAGACCAGGGTTCAGGTTCAGCCACACGCAGGCAGTGTTATCCTGGATAAGTCATTTATTCTTTCATTATACTTACACTATAGAATTATGGGACAATAGCTGAGCTGCCTTAGCAGTTGGACTTTCCTTACCAAGAGTTTCCAAAACTAATGAAATCCCAGATACACAGCAAGAATAGGTAAATAAATAAAACATTTGAGGAGCTGCATTTATAAAGATTTTCTACTCTTCTAAAATACTGCCCTCCTTTACATAAGAAGTTACATAATCATTTTTTGGAGAAAATGCATCTCTATGAAAGGTGCATATTCTCCCACTATATAGATCCCTAAAACGGACAAGAGAGCCTCTCCTGTGTCTAGTACGATCTCTGAACCCTCTAAGAGGACATGCATGTAGGCATTCACATTTCTCTCTGTGAAGAGATCTCTATTGCATTTACATGTGCATTTTTAGGTATTTAATAAACAGTTATATTAACTAAGAAGATTCATTAGTAGAACCTGTTAACCCACAAGTTATTTCCTGCATCAACAGGGATGGTTATATAATGGATACGAACTGAATGATCTGACAATGTTTTGTAAACATTTAGAACAATGTGTTAGACATATCTGAAAATCCTCAAATAGATGAGACTTTTTTCATTTTCTGAGATGCAGAGGAAGGGGGAAGGAGGGAGTGTCTTCGACAAGGCACCTTTCAAGTGAATCAAACTCAGATTACCTAATCAGTAAACCAGTGTGATGGATGGCTATGGACTTGCATCAGTTCTTAGGTTTATGAAATTACAATGCTGATCATATTTATGGTTTTCATGACAGAACCACAGCAAAAATGATTTCCTGAGATCAATATGTGGCTGAGAGAAGGCTGTTTTCAATGGAAACAGGAAACCAGGAGCTAACCTGTTTCTATGGTAACAGTAGCAGCAGCTACCCAACAGCTGTAGAGGAAAGGACCCAAGTTACACTGTCAAAAAGCTTGCTCTTATTTTACTTTAGAAGTATGATGACCTTCATATAATAATCAAAGTTTAATATAGATGTTTCAATTCATGATTCTGGCCCAAATCATCTTAAGTGATAATCATAAATGAGTTTTAATCAACCTCAACCTTTCTCAAGACATCCCAATAACATATCAGAGAATGTCAAAGCTGAAAGAGACCCTCGTTGGGTCATAGGATAACAGGATCTCTGATTTAGACTTGGAAGATCTTCTAGTTCATTGGAGTCACACTGAGATAGAAATAGATCCTCACGGGCCATGTATTGACTTGAAGAAAAAAACCCCACAGAATTGCATTGTCTATATTGTATTGTATATTTATTTATTGTTACACATTTCCTAATTACGTCTTAATCTGATTTGGGATATACTCAAGAGCCTGTGGGATGCTGTCAATGGTCGTGAGTTTGAAATCTCTGCTCTAGATCAACCCTCTTCCCACTGTTATCCACATAAAGAGCCTGAGGCCAAGAAAAGCAGAGGAATTGCACAGGGTCACAAAAGTCAGGAAGTAGTAAAGCTAGTTTCCAAATTCAGTTCCCCTAACTCCAAACTCAGTCCCATTTCCATTACATTGTACAGAGATCATCTTTAGTTTACAGATGAGGAAACCAATCAAGAGAAAGGTTAAGTGATTTGCTCAAGGTCACTCAGTGACAGAACACAGGTCTCCTGACTTTCATTCAAGGTTCTTTGCTCTGTTCATTCTACTACATTACTACACTGTTCCTCATGTCTCTCTTCTCTTTACCTCACATTTGCTCTCTAGAAATACACTGACTAAGCATTATGAAAATCAGTTGATAATTTGCAACAATTAAAGAATATAAAGGGGATTTATCATCCCCAAAGAATATTATCTCCCTCAAAAACAAACACAAACAAACAACAACAATTTTTTTGTTGTTTTTTTTTTATAAAGAGAACAATGACTCCCTCATACCTCAAATAAACCCCGGGGCTGAGTGCATGTAACACCTTCAATGTCATTTGACCAGATTGTTTTTCTATCATGTATTTGCTATCATTTTCCTTATACTGTTGGCTAAAGGTCTTTTACAGATCCTTTAATGTCCTTTACTACTGTGTTTAGATGCATTCCCAAAAATTATGATGATAGAAGGATACATGACTCAGAACATCTAAAAATATGAGACCTAAAAATTGACTTCATTTGTAGTAGTGAAAGAGAAGGATAATGATATGCATTTTAAGATTTGAAAACTCTGTCATAACTTTCATAAAAACATAGACATTTCTTTGTCTCCAGGTGCTTAGAAAGTAGGATTTTTGACAGACAGTCAATGTATCCTCTTCTTTCCTATTCCTCAATTTCTTTTATGAATAGGTGTCTGCCATAATACTCCCAGAAACACATCTGAACCTAGTGAATGTACCTACACTAATCAGATTGCCTTTTGAGTGTTGGTAAAGATAATAAATAATTGATCCATTTACGTTAAAATGGATCAATTGATTATTTTGGTCTGTTGGATTATTCTAATGACCCAAATACACCAATCCATTAGTGATCTGACCTAATAAATGTTCAACACTTCACCATATCATCATGAAATTAAATAAAACCCATTCAGCTACAGCATCAATTGACCTTAAACAAGCTGAGACATTTGGAAGGGTATACATAAATCAAGAACACTGGACTACTAAAGTCCAAGGTTTTAAGCTGCTTTAATATTTGATTTGTATTACTCTGTAGTTGATTGGATAAATGCTAAATGATCAACGATTGACCTATTACTTTTTTAAAAAAACATGAATTAAGCATCCCACAGTTGATGCATTAGTTTTGGGAAAGAACAGCATTGAATCAAAGCTACACTCACACCTTGATACTGTAACAAGGGTACCCCCAAATCACTTAGAAAACATGAGAAATACATATCCATGAACCAAAATATAATAACCTCAGCAATTATGATAGGTAATATCTGTAATCATATTTCTAACAGAAATGGTCTCATATTTAATGTGTCAGATTTTTGACACATATACATACAATTTTCCAATTTACAATATCTACCTATGTGTATATATATACATATATATAAATTTATTAATTCATTATTGTCACTACAGTAGTAAACCCAACTTTCTAAAACTAGGCAGCATGTATTAGAAGCACCTAGATGTCCCAGTGGATAGAGCACCGGTCCTAAAGTTCAAATTTTACCTCAGATTTTTACTAGCTATATGACCCTGGGCAAGTCACTTAATCTATGTTTACCTCATTTTCTTCAGCTGTAAAATGGCCACAAAAATAGCATCAGCCTTTCATAGTTGTGGTACGGATAAAATGAGATTAAATTTTTAAAGTGCTGTATTTTATACATAAAATGTAAGCTAGTGATTTTGGGACATCAATTCTTCAAATGGGGAACCACGATGAGGACAAAATTACTTCCTTCAAAACTTCTAAAGAAGTTTTTGCTTATCTAGTAATATAATGTAGGTATGAAAATGACCCATTTTTTAGCTTACATATGTATATTGTGTATCACCAGAAGGAAAAAAAAAAGATTTGCCAGTCATGTAGCAAGAATGGGGACATATAGTATATATGACTTGTGTGTTCCATGTTAAATGAGCCACATAAATTCTAGCAAGTCAAATAGTCTTCCTATGGTGGATTTCCAGGCAAAGATGAGACAGAATCCCATAGGATGTAATAGTATGGAGAGAACACAATTTGCATTGTTGAAATATCATTGTTGAAACATCAGTATCACAGATCCATCGAAACTGAAGTGTGAGCCAATATATTGTCTTTACATCAAATTTTCTGATCTGGAACATTCAGCCACTTGAAATGTTTTTTTCTCATTTTTCTCAGGTGTGTTTGACTTCCTATATAACAATTAAATAGCTTATGGAAACTTTGGTAAAATATTGGAATAACCAAAACAAATCCAAGACCAGATTTCATGGAATAGGTGCCTTTCTGACCCTCATTGCTTTCACTGGCATTGAGCATAAAATTCTACTAGTATTTTACTAAGACAACCTCTTTGCAACATAACTGTAATAATAACACAAACAATTTTAATATCTCAAAATATCATGCAAAAGTAATGCAGGCATAATTAACAATTGTATCAAGATTTTGAAGTTTTGAAGAAAAAGTGAATTAGACAGAGTTAAAGTATGGGATGCTGTTACACTGCACCCACAAAAAGCAATTCAATTGCTGTGTCATTGTAGAAATTCATTCTCTTTCCTTCCCCAACCTCTCTCCCTCACCTTCCCTGCAAAATTTTCCTGGAAAAAGACAATAGAGTTGCATAAGTTGTGAATGACATACAGATTCATTGAAGGAGATCCACATTCTTCTATATATCTGAATTTCAATTTTCTCAAAAAATTAATTTTAAAGAGAAAGTCTCTTTAAGTCTCTAGTTACATGACCAAAGGGATAGAAGTGAACATTTTTTTCATTATAACCTTTAGTTCTCACCTCCATTCTTTAGAGTACTTTTTCTAAACTTTAAAAATTCAAGTTCAGCAAAGAATTTTTCTACAGGCATCCTTTGGTTCATTAGTAATATAATATTTTTATAGAAAACAAGATACATTCTCCATTTGCTTCTAAAATGTAAGTATTAAAATACAGATGAAAAAGACACATTATTATAAAAGTCTATGAACATCTCAGCGTAACCTTGTTCTCAATGTTTTTGTAATATCATCTGATAGTATCACTAGAATAATCTCTCCTTTCCTCTCCTGATCTCACTTTCTTGCCAACAGGTTACCATGACAACTTATATTTGAATTTCTATAAATTTCTATTTTTAGAGAACACAGTTAAGGATAAAAATTCATGCCATAAATAAGGAATGTGACCTTGTTTACTAAAATACAACAAGCTAATTTTGTACATTCATGTATTGTGATTAAAAAGGTGGGAGAAGGGGACCTGGAGCATCAACTTGAGCAAAAAGCAAGGAAAATATGTTGTCATATGTAACTAATTATGAAATTTCTAATAATTGTGGTTTTGCAGTCTGTGAGTTTAAATCATTAAAGTTAAATAGAATAAACATTATTTCACTGAAGCAACTACTAAACAGCACAAAAATAGAGATTCTGAGACAAAGGATGAAGAAAATAGGTACAATTAAATATAAAAGATGGAAACAGATCTAAATGTATTAATGGTTCCAAAATTATTCAGCAAAATGGAATGAAAACCCATCTTTTTTATTTCAGTGATATTTAATGATATTGTATATTAGAAATAACTCGTATCAATGAAACATTGTGCTGAATCAAATGATTCAATTAATTAATTTATGTCTACTATGATAACCATATTACAAATGTATCTGTATACATATATACATATGTATATATTATTTCCACCTTGATCTTTCAATGCAGTCATATTCATCAAATTAGGCTAGTTACTCAAGGTCTTGGCTTGACTGCAAACATTTTCCAAAGCCTGAAGTACTTTCAGAGTCATTTAAAAACTCACTTATATATCAATTACCATTTAAATACATGGATATAATTAATGAAAATATTAGTTTTATCCAGCAATTTGAAAGGTGACTTCCCAGGGGGCAAGTTCATCACCAGTAGATCTAAGAAAAAGGAAAACATTAAGTACTAACTAGACCATAGAAACTTGAAAGTTCAAAGGTTATTTTAAAATTATTCTACATGGTTACTTCTTCCCACAGGAAGAAAAAGATACCAATTCTATCAACCTAAATGCTACAGCATAGCCACTAAAGTTGTAGAAGACCTTTAAATATTAGAATTTTGATAACTATATCACAATACACCAGTACAAAAGCAACAAGGCTCCACAGAGACTTAACATACTAGAAACTCAGGAATAACAACTGTAACTTAACTCCTCTTCTAGTTGTTATTCCTCACAGTTTCTTACATCATCTACAAAATGGGCAGCTTGTCAAATATTCAAAATTCTGCATCTCAATGTACTGCAAATACTTCTAATTCCATGGCCTACATTTATAAAGCAATATTCACCATAATGAAATTCCAGCACAATATGGACACCCCACCATTGACCTAGACCAATATGTCCCTTGGGTTATTATGGAGAACACTGATAAAAACACTACCACCTGCAAACACTGATGTGTGGTGAGCCCTAAAAGAAAAAAAAAGAAACCTGTGTCTCCTCTTTTCAGCCACCAAAGGAGAGGATTCTGGGGTTCTCAGCTGAGAGCAAAAGAGAACTACTGCAATCATGAAATGAAATTAGTATTTCTCTCTTTGTGAATGTTAGATCTTTGGGACTAAATTTTGAGAAAAATCATCCCAAAGAAATAGAACATTTCAGAGTTCAAGTTATTAATACTATTTCTAAAGATAAAAGTGTGAACAAACCAGTGTGCATCTCAGTAACTTCTTTTATAAGGGAAAGGAAGAAATACTATACCAGATTTTCTCCTCCACATTCTTTCCAAAAACTAAAAACATGATCACCCTCTGCTCCTGAAGACACTATATGTAACAAATCTGTTCATTTTCAAACAGGTATTTGACACTAGCCATTAGAGTTTGCTGCCAGGTATTATCTTACAAAGGAAAATTTGGACAAAGAGGGAAGGAAATGAAGAGGAGGTTAAAGTGTAGTTGGAGAATCCTTTAATTTACAAAGATTTAAATTGCTTTAATGATTTAAAAGGAAGGGATTTTAAAGATTTAAGAGAAAAAAAATTATTTCCCATGCAAAATTAGAACCCCTACCAAATGACTATTCATATTTATTTAACGTTAAAGGAATCTCTAATGACTAAATTCCTTCAGAAAAAAAAAATGAAGACTTAATCTCGGCTCTGCCTAAGCAATAACTGAAGATAGGAAATAAAAAGAAAAAATGAGTTGGTGTCATACTCCAATCAAAAGTTAAAGTTTGACAGTTTGAAATCAGATCCGTTTTTAAAATGAAAACTACATAAATGAGTAATTCAAGATAAAGCTATTAGGAAACTGGCTGAAGGCTTTGCTTTGGTTTGTTTTGGTGTTTGTTTTTGCTTTTTTTAGTATACATGTAGGATATTCCAAAGTCAGTGTCCTGATAGGCTTTGTAAGCTCCTTAAAACCAGCTCTGTGAAGTTCTGAAGAATTCCAAACCAGGGAAGGAGTGAGCTCTAAAGGGAAGATTCTCTTAACCAAACATCTTGCATGGAGAGAGACAAACAGACAGACAGAGACAGAGAGACAGAAACACACACACACACACACACACACACACACACACACACTTTTCCTCCAGTGCCCAGGATAGGATCCTAATTGAAGTCACTTCTCTAGATTAATCAATCTGAAAGGTTATACTTCCTTTGAAATTTTAAATCAGGATGACCATAGGGTAGGAAAAAGTGGTAAAAGTGAATGCAAAGTGGAACATAGAAGTAGAAAAAATAAGAAGAGGTAAAAGTGGTTTGAGTTCATGATACTCCCAAGGTTTGAAATACTAAATCAAGATGACCACCGGGTAGGAGGAAGTAGTAAAGATAAATGAAAAAGTGGAATATGGGAGCAGAAAAAAAGGAAAAGGAAGAGGTAAATATGGTTTGAGTTTCTGAGACTCCCAGACCATGACTTGCACTAGTCCATAAAGTGAGGCGACTTTTATTTATACCCCGTTTCCCACCCTAGGTGGGGAAAGTCAGCCTGGTCTTTTGTATGGTCTACAATCCTGTGGGTTTCAATGGCCCTCCAGGCGGCACAGAGATTGAGCCTGCAAGGCTCTGGACCCTCAGAGAATCATCCTTCCAAAGAGAAAGCAGAAAGGAAGAAAGCAAGCGAAAAATAATGAAATTGGGGAGGAGTTTGGGGAAGAGGGTGGGGTCGACCCTGGCCTTACCCTGGCGGCTCGAGAAGAGTAGGGATCCTCGAAGAGAGCCCACATCCGGGGTTGCAGCCTTTTCCAGCGGCCGGTTTTGCAGTCCGGGCCCCCCACCCCCGCCACCTCCTCGATGCCCAGCCGCTTGGCGGTCAGGTCCTCGTCCTCGCCCTGATCGCCGCCGATGAGGTCGGGGGTCTCAAAAATGTCGAGCGCCTCCTCGGCGTCGCGGTGCTGCCTGTAGGTCATCCAGCAGCAGGGCTCCACGTCCGTCTCGTCGATGCCCCAGAAGGCCAGCTCCTCCTCGAACAGGGGGCCGCACACGTCGGCGGGGCAGTGCAGCTTGCCCGTGCGGTAGTAGTTGAGGACGTAGGCGAAGACCCCAGGGTGCCGGTCGAAGAAGAACTCATGCCCACCGCCTCCGTGGGCGCCTGGGGGGCTACAGTTGCTTGCGCTGCTCTCGAAGCAGCCTCCGGCAGGGCCAGGCGGCAGGGGCGGAGCGGGGGGCGTCGGGGGAGGGGGCGATGGCTGCTGCTCATCGCCTCCAGGCAAATAATCGCCCTGGGATTCCGAGGCGAGCAGAGCTAAGCGGGTCCCCGGGAGGGTCTTCAGCGTGCTGCGGTAGGTTTCGTGCCGGGTCCCCCCCACGTTGAGGATCACCCTCTCGTTGTTCTCGATCTTGCCCATTTCTGTGGCTCAGACATGACTGAGGGGAGGCGAACACACCACCGGGTTAAAGCTACAGGCAAGGCAAGAGGCCACCCCCACCCTTCTCTCGCAGACCCCGCCACCCCCGAGAGGAAGTGAGTGATGACACAGAGAGTGGACAAGGGGGCCAAGAACTGGAGGAGTCAGAATCAGCTTGGGATGCTAATGTCCTCTTCATCTCACCTCCTTCCTTCCATTAACTGCCCCAGATCTTCCCTGATCCTTTCAGTTTTCTCTAGCTCACGCCCCTCTGGCTCCCCAGATCTCCCCTAGTTCATCTGTTCCCCCTTCCTCCCCTGGTCTTCCAATCCGTCCATTGACTTACTGCCCCTACCGCTCCCCCTCTAGTTCTGCTCTTTCCCCAAGCGCTAGGGGGCTCATCATTCTCACTTTAATGAACCTCTCTCTGTACTCACAACTTAGAAACTAGTGTGTGGTAACCGCAACCCTACCTTCTTTCCCGTCTCCTAGCTGGTGATTTAAAAAAAAAAATTGTAAAGCAAACCTTCAACAAATCCAGAATGGACGGTTTGGTTTGCTTTTCCCAACTGAACTGTGGGTTTCCCCAGACTCTTGGTCTTTAACTCCCATCCACTTCACCACTTTGCCTTACTAGGTTGCCAAAAGGACTGAAGGCAGAAGTCATAATATAGATAGATGGAGAAACAAATAGATAAGGCTGCCTCTTACCGAACAGACCCTTGTCTATTCTCCTTTTCTGCCCACCTTTGGAGGGAGGGGGCGGGGCATGAGAATGGATGGCTTGGAGCTGTCTCTCTGAAGGCAAGTAATCAGTTCAGTGCGCTCATATTCCCCAGGGGAATGGGGGAGGGGGGGTGCTGAAGAAAAGCCTTTGCTTTCTAGGAGGGGTATAGTGCAATCCAACGCACTAAGAAGATCTCAGCGGATAGTCGTTGGCAGACAGTCACAGTTACCAGCTGTTCTAACACCAGCCTCCTGCTCACCTTTCCCTGGGGTTTCACCTCTACAATCACATGCCCAAACAGCGGAAGGGGATGCCTGTCAGTCAAGTGCGCTTATCCCGCCGCATCCCCGACTCCATTCCTCCCCTCCCTTTCCATTCTTCCTTCCATCCCTGAATACCTTAACAAGGGAGAGACCAAGAGAAAGTAGGTCTTGCAGGCTTTCCAAAACGACACGGCTTTCCTGCCTGCTGGACTGACTCCCACCTGACGCCCAACCGATCCTCCTTCCACCGACGAGAAACTACTTGTTGGATTTTTCCATGTTCAGGTGGCTATGCCGCCTCCCTCAGCGCTTAACTCGGGAAGACACAGAAACAGCCCCCACTGCCAACCAGCCGGGCATTCTGTCTTCATGTTGCGAGATGTACAGCAGGCGTCAGCATCGGAGCCCACAGTCACCATCACAGAGGTCTGGGAAAACCATGGAGCTTTGGGTGGGTCCGAGCGATGCTCCCCAACCCTAACAAAGAATAGATCGTTGGAGGCTTCTGAGGTGCCTTCCGAGGCCGGGCAGAATGTCACTCCCCTCCTTAAAGGTTAAATCGCCTTTGCAAAGGCTAGTATTTTTCTCCCAGTTCACAAGCCAGAGCTGTCCCTTCAGCACTAATCTCCTGTCTCCTCGTGTTCCGAGGCTTACATAGCAAGAAAGGATGGGTGGGTCTGGTGAAACCGTATTGTACCAACAGAACTCACATCTTTCTTTTCGTTCGTGAAGCTCTGTCCCCACCCTCCCTGCAGCCTCTGCCTTCTTTACATCCCACTCCCCACACGCATTCCCCACTGCCTCCCACTAGCCCACCCTCCCACAAGAGCTGCTAAGATCAATTGGGATATGTTTGCTGACAGTTGAAGGGAAAGAAAAGTCTACCTACAAGCCAAGCTTGTTTCTTATATCTCATATCTCTCTTCTCTCCAGTAAAATGTAGGTTTCCAGATATCTCTTTAGGATTATATAAAAGCGAGGAGTTGCAAAAGTTTATTTCAGGCACACATTACTCCAGAAAAGAAAATGTCAGGTTACCTCTTGCTACAGACAACCTAGTACCAAAGTAGTGCTACCCCCTCCCTTCCATCAAGTTTCTCCACTTTATCCAACAGGTAGTTTAACAAAATATTATTGTTTATTGTAACAAAAGAGAAAATCTAGAAAGGGGAAGATGTTCCCGGGTCAGAAAAATCCTAAGATTTGAGAATGAAGTGTCTTTGGGAGGAGACCTTTGTGAAATGCAAAGATACTGATAAAGAAAAATCAAAATGAAAAAAGAAATTAAGGGAAAGTGTGCTAAAGATAGTATGCTGTGGGGGAAAAAAGTACTTATTGTGTTTAGAGCACTATAAATATTTGTGCTTAGAAGTTAGATGACTTTAAGATCTGAATATTGACAAATGACATTTTTACCTTAGGAAAACAATTTTTTAAAAAAATTATTACTAAAAACAGTAGGAAGTCATGGGAAACTAATTACAGAGACAGAATTGTAGAGTAAAAATATGTGTAGATTATTGTGTACATCTTTATATATGCTTCAATCGTTTCCATTAACTTGATAAGAACAGCATGGGGTTTGTTTTTGAATAACTTAAATGTCAGGATCCTTCCTGTAAAATCACAAGAGCATCCTAAGGTTAAGGTAGAATTTTCAAAAATGCCAGTGAGAAATAAAAAGAACTTTGAGTAGTAGGGCATTAAATTTGTATTATGAGAAATGTGTGGAAAGATCTAAAGGAATGAAGTAAAGGATGCAAAGCACCCATGGGAGAAAATGGAGGAGAAAATGTTCTAATCAATCAAGGCCTTAGGGTGAATCTAGAGAGAATATTCTGGGATTTTATGTTAGAAGGACTCCAAAACATCTTATAAAGGATCAGAAGTGAGATTATAGAACATATCAAAAAAGTACAACAGCAATAACATAAGAGGCAAAAAAGAATGTGTAATGCATGTCAGTTGATACTAAGAAAATAAATGAGATTCAGTCCTTGGTAAGATTTCCCTGAACCATATCCTGATAATGTTCAAAAAAGACTATCTAAAACTAATATCCTGCCTTCATTAAATAAGACCTAAGGGAAGCATAGAAAAACCCTCCAATAAAGATATTCTTATGATCTATTTGAAATTTTTATGTATACTTATATACATATCAAAAAATGTAGATATGAAAGTGATAGGAAAAGAAATATCTAAAAGATAATGATAGAAAAGAAAGAAAAAGAATTTTTTCTTTGTTAGTTATGAATCCAGTACAGTTTCTTCTCCTTAATTTGCTCATATGGAAAAAGGAATAAAAGGAAATCATTGACCTTTTTCACTAATAGAAAGGGTCTGAAAGTGCTGTTTTCTTTATAACTCCAAGTATCACAGAGGGCTTAATAAAAAGGAAGAGGAAAATTAGTTGGAATAGTTCTAGGAAATGCATGTCTAATGTTTGAGGAGACACTTAAAAACTGTGGGGTGGTGTCAGATAGTAATGCAATGGATCATGCAGAGCCTGAGGGTTCATACAGACAATTCATTTAAATAAAACATTCACATACCACCATCCCCCAAGTTAAAAAAAAAAAAAGAAAAGAAGGTCCCAAAGTGACTTAAAAAAGCAATTCACAGGAAAATAAAAGCTGCTAGCAAAACCATTTTAAAGTAATTGAGCAAGAAAATTCTTTAGGGTCTCTCAAAACTTTTCTACCAAAATCTTAGCACTAACTTGATATTTTCTTTGTCCACAGAGTCCGTGGCTGGGTCCCCAATCTGTCCACCTTTTGGCAAAGATAACTCAAAATGCCCCAAATATGTTCCATAGCTCCTTTGCTCTCACCAGTCTTGGCTGATGTGGTTGGAGACTGAAGCAGGCTTAACAAGTCTCCCCAATTGCTCTAATATCCTGATCCACAATGTATGGGAAGAGCAATTCCACCAATGCAAAATGATGATAGATCAATTAAACATAGGAGCATATAAAGTTGAAAGTGACTTTGTGGCTATTTGTAGTCATTTCTATCTTCCTCTGAAATCTTATCTCCTACTTTACCTGACAAACCTGCTACTGTAGCTCAAGTGGGACATCCTTCAACATCCAACTCAATGTTTTATGTGAAGAATAGGAATTTTAGCTGTTGAATAAAGTTTATTGTAAGAATAAATTGCCTTCTTAAAGCTGTCTAATCTCACTTGTGAGTTGTTGAGGTGTTGTTTTTTTTTAAATAGTGATTGCCTGTTACTGGAATCTATATCAGAAATTAATTTCTTATATTAAGTAATTGATAGTCTGCCTTGAGTAATTCAAGCTCATCGTCATTCTCATTAATTGTCATCTATAAATTTTCAGCTATAATTTTTCTATATAAATATCCTGGAGGTCTCAAATTTATTCTTCTTGGCCTCAGAGGGAAAAACAAGGGCCAATGGATGGAGGTTATTCCATAATAAAAAAAATTCAAAAGAGTTAGATGTATTTAAAAGTGAAACAAGCTAGCTTTTTTATTCTAAATTATTTGTCATTATAGGTGTTCAAACAGAGGCTGAATGACCACTTGTGAGGCCCATGGAGATGGAAAGTAGAATTATGATCTGGGAAGGCATTTAGAGATCATCTCATCTGATCCCTTCCTTTTATAGATGGGAAAATTGAGACACATATTGGATAGGTAAAGACCAAATTGATACAGATAGTAAATAGCAGAGGCAGGACTGGTCTTTTGCCTCCCAATCCATTGATCTTTGCATTAGATCTTAAATCCTCATATCAAGATCAAATTCTGTGACCTCTAAGATCCCAAATTTCACAATTCAATAGTAGTCTTCACCCTTCTCTGCCATGTTTTTTTTTTCAGCCTAAGGAGTTAGAATATAGCTTGAACTGAAGTCTGAAGAGTGGGATAGAAAGCATCAGTGTATTCTGCTCCAAGGGTTATAGGGTCTTGTGATTGCCCTGGGACAAGACAATTCCTTTTTTCCTGTCATTTGAAAGTATGAGGTAATTGAAAATCTCATCTATAAGATAGCGATAATAAAAATAGTATCTATTTCACAGAGGTGTCATGAAGATCAAATAACATGTAGAAAATGGGTAGCAAACTTTAGCCTGCTCTGTAGGTGCACATTATTCTTATTATTTCATGAAAACACCAGAAGGAGGCAATGGGTTCTGGGTAGGGTGTGACATGTTCCTCCCATGTTGCTACTGAAAGAGACTTGGTCAGAGTTCCTAGCACCAGAACCACCACTGCTGACAGTACTACTACTCCCACCGGGGAGCTAAACATGTGGAAGTTTCACCAAGCTGATGCTGAAAAGATTGTAGTTCTCTATTTACAGAGACAAAAGATAATAGCTGTCCTGTTCACTCCGTGCATTTCAAATTTATCTTTGCTACTTTAAAGTTTGTTGTATATGTGCTCTCCATCTACTCTCTACCTGGGACATTTAAGATAAAACTGTACCTAATAGGAAGCATTAGTGGTCTTATTGTGTGTGTGTTGGGGGGGCTATTTAAGAGGGGGTGAAGTGTGAAGGTCAGTTGTGGAAAGAACATGAAGGAATTGCTTTCTTTTTCTAAATGAGAGGCTTTAATGAATCAAAGCTATTTTATTTATAGGCATTATTTTACCTCATCATAATCAGGAAATCTAAACCTTGAATCCAAACCTTTTAAGATTCCTCTAGAAAATTTCATATAAGAGCTAAAGAGGTTTAGTAAGGAGATGCTTCCTCCCCAAACTCCCCAGAGATTGTTAGTTGGGATTGGTTCCATACCCCTCCTATAGCTCTTTCCCACTAGAGCGTTTCAAAGAGCTCCTATCTGTCCCTAGGGGCAGCATTTAACAAGAGAAAGTTAAGTCCAAATAAAAGCCTAAAGGAAGAAAAGAGAATGGGGACAACTAAAGGAGATTGTTACCTTTATAAAAGAGAAGTTAGATTTGTGGTTATATGCACATGATGGTTGGGGTTGTACAATGGGGAGTGGTTAGCTTTCCTTCCAAACCCAACGGCAACAACCCTAGCCACTGCTATACTATGAAGGTATAGTGAAACCAGGAAATAGGAAAAAATGAAATCAGTAATTATCCTAAACTATTGCCACAGAGCTCGATCTTATAGAAATGAGAAAACTTGGAGAAAGTCAAAGGAAACCTTGAAATATGAAAAACCAAAAGGTGTATTGAGAGCAATGATATAGAAAGTATTAAATATAATAGAAGGTAAAGAAGATGAAGGGTAAATATCTACAATAAAGTTTCCTCATAGTTAAATACTTGTAAACTTTTTGTTAGATCTTAGGGCTAAATCTTCCCTTGTTATTAAATTTGTGGCAAACAAAATGTACTTTAAAAATAATAATCAAACAATGTAAGAGAATGATAGTAGGTTATAATGCAAGACTTGAGAAGAAATTGTGCTCCATTTAAAATGGCATATGAAGATGATCATTGGTGAAACCATGATCCATGTATCTCACCTTGAAAAACTATTGAAATAATTAGATTAGCTTCCTTAATACAGAGGATTAAAGAGAATAAGATATGTTATTTCAGGGACATGTAAGAAAGCTAAAGCACAGCTACATACCATTGGTTTCATTTCTTTACTTAGAGAAATGTGGCGAGATAGAAAAGCTGCTGTTCATTCTTCATTCTTAAAAGGGTCCAATGACATCAAGAGATTGATGTCTTGACTTGTGTGTGAGCTGGATTAAAGTGAGGCAGGGGCTGCATGAAGCTGTCAGCCTCACTCTTCCCTCCAGAGACATCAAAATTCAGTGATAAGACAAAACTCAAGATGACTGGTGATGGCCTAGGATGCAGTGGATGACATTCACCCTTCTAAATGAAGGTCTTTCCCAGGTCTTAGTATATTCGAGGCAACTCCCATTCAGTGACTAAGTGCTAGGCAGCAATTGAAACAAAAGATGACCTAATTTACCAGCACAAAGGCAAGACCTTCAAAGTTTCTGGCCACAGCAGAAAACACTTGATAGAAAGGTAGACCTCTGAAGAAATTGCAGAGAGCATGACAAAACGAAGCTTGGAAAGGCTGTTTTTTTTTAAAGATAATTCAATCAAAGAAACAGTTGATTCAAAAGAAGAAAGAGAATGAGACAGACATTTTCAGAATTTGTTTTCATGAAACCTACTGAAACTTGCTGTGGAGTGATTTATTTATAAAATGGAATGAGGAACTTATATTAAATCAAGCACTTGAACAGCTCTCCCATCTTTGAAGATGTGAGGGACTATGGCTGTAGAGTACTTAGTATACTGGAAGACTTGACTGATATATTGGTTAGTTGTGCTAAGATGCTTTTTTTTTCTTTTTTTAATTCTTTGTTATGAGAGATAGCTCACTGTGTTGGGATAGAGCATATATTCAGAAATAAAGGTACAAATAAAGAAATAAAGGTATAAATAAAACAAAAGATGTCAAAATAAATTAAATTGAGCTCTTCAAAAAGAAAGCTGTAAATAGTAATGTGATTAGAAGTTTAGCAACAATCAAATAAAAATCTTTATCTTCATTAGAATGTCAAAATAGGCCTTCAAAGAATCAATCCATCAATAAACATTTATTTACAGCTATTAGTTATGTGCCATGACCTGTGCTGAGTGCTAAGGATATAAAAAGAGGCAAAACACAGTCCCTGGTCTCAAAGAGCTTATACTCTAATAGGGAGATAACACACAAATAAATATATGAAGAGTAAGCTATGTACAACATAAATAGGAAATAAGAGAGGGAAGGCACTGGAAATAAGAGAGGTTGGATAAGACTTTCAGGAAAAGATGGGATTTTCATTTGATGTAAAGGAAGCCAGGGAGGTCAATAGGCAGAGTAGAGGAGGAAGGGCATTGACGGGTACAGGGGAATGCAGGACAAAATCCCAGGAGTCAAGAGATGGAGTGTATTGTTTGTGGAACAACCAAGAAGTCAGTGTCACTGGAACTAAAAGTAAGTGTTGGGAAGTAAAGTGTAAGAAGATTGAAAAGGTAGAAAGAGGCTAAATGATGAAGGACTTTGAATGCCAAAGGATTTTATATTTTCTCCTAGATGAAATAGGGAGCCACTGGTGCTTATTGAGTAAGGAAGTGATATAATTGGACCAGCCCTTTAGAAAAATCACTTTAGTGACTGAAAGTTAGTTGGTTGGTTGTTGTCCTTCGTCTTCGAAGAGGACCAAAATGATATCACTATGATAAAGTGAAATTTCATTGTGTCCATCTGTGGCTGATCAGACCAGTACAAGCTCGGAAGGTTCTACCACAGGTTGGGCATAGATAGTCCATGTGACTATCTGGAATAAATATCCCAAATTTGTGCATTTTGCATTTACTTTGTGCTGTCTCAATTCTGCTTTGTTCAAAGAGCTCAGCACCCCTTCTTGTGTGGGTATGCCATGCCAAGCAGTCCTGTGCCAATATCTCTCATGTTGCACAGTCAAATCCAAAGTTCCTGAGAGAGAACTAGAGAGTGCCCTTGTGTCTCTTCTTCTGGTCACCATGTGATCTCCTACCCCATATGAGTTCTCCATAAAATAGTGTTTTTGGTAAACATATATTTTGCATTCAAACAACGTGGCCAGCCCATTGGAATTATGCTCTCTGAAGCATAGTTTGGATACTTGGCAGTTCAGCTTGAGCAAGGACTTCGGTATCAGATACCTTATCCTGCCAGGTGATCCACAGAATCTTCCTAAGACAGTTCAAATGGAAGCAATTCAGTTTCCTGGCAAGGCGCTGGTAGACTGTCCATGTTTCACAAGCACATAACAATGAGGTCAGCACAACGGCTCTGTAGACCTTCAGTTTGGTAGTCAGTCTAATACCTCTTGTCTCCCAAACTTTTCTTCAGAGCCTCCCAAATACTGGACTAGCTCTGATAATGCATACATCAACCTTATTGTCAATGTGTACATTCCTGGAAAGTACAATACCAAGGTAAATGAACTTATCCACAGCATTCAAAACTTCTCCATTTGTTGTAACCAATGGTTCCACGTATAGAGGGTGTGGTGGTGGCTGATGAAGCACCTGTGTTTTTGTGGTGTTAATTATTAGGCCAAAATTAATGCCAGCAACAGAGAATTGATCCATACTTTGTTGTATCTCAACTTCAGAGGCTGCATTGAGTGCACAATCATCTGTAAACAGAAAATCATGCACCAACACTCCCTCCACTTTGGCTTGTAGCCTTTTCAAATTGAAGAACTTGCCATCAGTATGGTAGTTGACCTTGATGCCGTGTTCATCCTCATTGAAAGCATTTGTCAACATGACTAGGTGGTGCAGTGGATAGAGCACCAGTGCAGGAATCAGGAGGACCTGAGTTCAAATCTCACCTCAGACACTTGACAATCACTAGCTGTGTGACCTCGGGCAAGTCACTTAACCCCAACTGCCTCATCCTGGGTCATTTCCAGTCATCCAGATGAATATCTGGTCACTGGATTCAGATGTCTCTGGAGGAGAAGTGAGGCTGGTGGCCTGCACAGCCCTTCCTCACTCAAAACAAAGTCAAGTCATGTCAAAACAAAATCATGTCATTATTTATCTGATGGTATTGTCTTCTTTGGCATCAAAGGATGAACACACAACATAGCTGAAAACATCATGCTAGAAAGCATGGGAGCAAGTACACAGCCCTGTTTCACTCCATTGGTGACTGGGAAGGCACAAGAGCATTGTCCATTACCCAGAACCCGGGCAAACACACCATCATGAAATTGACATACAATATTGATGAACTTCTCCTGGTAACCAAATTTTGACATAATTGTCCATAAGCCCTCATGACACAGTGTCAAAGGCCTTGGCCAGATCTACAAACGTTATGTACAAACCTCTGTTCTGCTCCTGGAATTTCTCCTGTAGTTGTTGGGCAACAAACACCATATCGACTGTTCCTTGGCCATTTCTGGAACCACCCTGGCTCTCAGGTATATGACCATCTTCCAGGTGAAGGATCAACCTATGAAGGAGGATTCTAGCAAGAATTTTGCTAGCAATGACTAAGAGACAGATCTCACTGTGATTGTTGCAGGACAATCTATTCCCTTTACCCTTATAGAGATGGAAAATGAAGACCAAGATTGGGTAAGCAGACAATGTTTACTGCGCTTTTTCTAGCCCCCTTCCCCTCACCAGAAGGTGAGCAGTGCTATCCTTAAAAGACTGTTCAGACACTTAGTGGGCTGCCAAGTTCCACTCCTGCTTCCAGTGAGCAACAACCCTATGTCCTGGGCCACCTGTGTGCAGAGTTGTGACTACAGCTCCCAGTATCGGCACCTGCTACTTCATCATTTACTTCTCGCCACAGGACTTTGAGGCAAAATAGTGAAATGGGTGATGTCTTTTGATTCATGTGCAAATTGAATTTAAATGAGGCAGAGTTGCACGAAGTCATCACTCTCACTCTCTCCTCCAGAGTCATTATAGTCCAGTGACAGGACAGAGTCAAGATGGCTGGCAATAGCTCAGGATGCAGTGGATGACTTGGTGTCTTCGATATCTAACTAAGCTCTAAGTGCTCCACATCTACTGCCTCATCTACCTTCATGGCTGTTGAAACAAATTGTTCTCAACCGCCCATTCCACCAGAATAGGTCTTCACATGCTTGGGGTAGATACCTCTCTAACTCACCAAAGGGTCTGAAAACCTTTGGTTACCCTCAACCTGGTTTGGTCTGTCTGTCGAAATGGCTTACCGGGGTGTGGCTGTTGCACATGCTGCAACTTCTTGAGCCACAGATGAGAGTTAGGTGGAACAGGTGGACACCAAAGATGGAAAGAATCCCAAAAAGTGTTCGGCAGCCATCAAACCAAAGGTACTGGTCCTCCCTCAACACATGCTACACCCCAGTGTAAAGTAGAATGAATTGGAATGGGGAGAGACTTGATTAGAGTTGATAAGAGCCTGTACTAGACTGGTGACCATAACAGAGGGGCATATTTGAGAAATGTTGCTAAGGTGAAATCAAGTCTTCTTGGCAACAAATTGACACCTAAGTTACAAGCCTGAGGGACTGGGAGGATGGTGTTGCCCTCTAAGGTAGGGGGAGGAAAGAAGGAAAAGCAAACTATGCTAACTTTCCAAAGGATCTAGTAATCTACTTCCCACTAAATACAAAGATTTCTTCTAATCAAAAGATTACATATATAAAATATTTTATAACTAGAAAGCACCATGTAAATGGAAATTATTTTGATTATAGTCTGCCATCATCTGAAAGAAGAATATTCATTTTCAATCACCCAGTTAGATACATAATCAAAAGACCTCATTAATTTTTCCAAGATCCTTCAATATTTTACCTATCATTAAAAATCTACACACTGAGCCAAAAGAATTTAAGAATCTAAGATGGAAAGTTTCTGTTTTCTTTTTTAAAATTTTTCTGTTGTTCAGTCATTTAGTCATGTCCAGCTCTTTGTGACCCCATGGACTGTAACAAGCTGGGTTCCTATATTCCACTCTCTCCCAAAGTCTATTCAAGGTCATGTTTGTTGCTTCCATGACACTATCTATCTTCCAATCTTTCCAAACATCAGAATCTTTTCTAATGAGTCCTCTTTTCCCATTACATGACCAATATATTTAAACTTCAGCTTCAGTATTTGTCCTTCCAATGAATAGTCTGAATTAATTAAAGTATTGACTGATTTGATCTCCTTGTTATCCAGGGGACTCTTAGAAGTCTTCTTCAATACCACAAAAATTCAAAACAGCTTACCTTATAATCCAACTTTCACAGTCATACATTGCAGTAGGTTTTTGCTTCTGAATAAAACCAAATTGCTAAACAAGATGCAGATGCTTAGAGCTAGAAATTATAAATAAAATGAGGAGAAGGGGCAGAGTAATGGGAGATGTTACCAGGGCCAGAGAATCCATGGGGAATTTAGGCCTTCTGGATAGGCTGTCAACCCTTGGTTACCCAGTCAATGGGGAAAGAAGGAAGGGAAATATGAATTGGAAATAAAAAGCTATGGTTTTTTTCTCTTGCAAAAACATTAAATCAAAGTCCTTCCTAACTTCACGGAGTTCTTGGTAACATGCTTGTTTCTCACACACATCGCTACTGAAAAGACCATGGCTTTGATTTTACAGGCATTTATCGGCAAGGTAATGTCCTCACTTTTTAGTAAGCTGTCCATATTTGCCAAGACTTTCCTTTCAAGGAATGGCTTTTTATTTCATAGTTACAGTCACCACCTGCAGTGATCTTGGAGCCCAAAAATATAAAATCTGATACTGCTTCTTTTTGTTCTCCCTCTATTTTCCAGAAAGTCCTGGGACCAGTTGCCAAGATCTTAGTTGTTTTTAAAAAAAGACAGTAATCATCAAGCCATCTTTTATATTTTTCTCTTTCACCCTCTTCAAGACATTTCTTGATTTTTCTTCAATTTCTGCCATCAGAGTGGTATTGTTTGCACATCTGAAATTGTTGATATTTTTTCTGCCAACTATAACTCTGGTTTTTTTTTTATTCTTCCAGTTTGGCATTTAATATGATGTTCTCTGCATATGTTAAATAAATAAGATGACAATATACAGCCTTGTCATTCTCTTTTTTAAAATTTTATCCCATCAGTTTTTTCATGTTTTTTTATAACTGTTGCTTCTTGGCCAAATACAGGTACTTCAGGAGACAAGGGAGATGATCTGGTACTCCCATCAGTTTCAGGACTTGCCACATTTTGTTGCAATCCACTTATTCAAAGACTTCAGTATACTCAATGAAGCAGAAGTATTTTTTCCCCTGGAACTCCCTTGCTTTCTCCATAATCGAGAAAACGTTGGCAATTAGATCTCTAGTACTTCTGCCTCTTCAAAAGTCATCCAGCACATCTGGTAATTCTCAATTCACATATTGCTGAAATATAGTTTGTAGAATCTTAAGTATAATGTCTATGGCATATGAAATGAGCATATTTATTTGATAATTTAAACAGTCTTTGGAATTGCCCTTCCTTAGGAAGGGGACATAAACTGAACCAGAGATCACTGTAGAAGTTTGCAAATTTTCTGGCATATTGAGTGCAGCACTTTAACAGTATCAACTTTTAGTTGTTTTCACATTTTTGTCTTCTTGTGAGTTTATGCCTTGGTCTTCCCCGGCACCATAGTAGCATTTTTACATCCAAATTCTCTTCTGTTGTTGTTAATGTTTGCTCATTTTCCCAGTATATTCCTTAACTCTGACTTTTCTGTTAAAGTTTGGTTTTGCTCACCTATGAGTTGGGAAACACTATGCCTAGCTTCAGGCTTTTTCACTGCTGTTTTTAGACCTAGTTGTGAGGATCTGCAAGTTTTTTAGTGCTTCCAAGGTACTATGAGGAAAGGAGAGATGTGGATACTGCTCTCCTAGTCAGTACTCTTATCTTTACCAAGAAATGGCCCCAGGCTTCCGGCAGCCACAAGCATTGACCCTCTCACTGTGATGAGGGCTCTTGCTCCCATGTGATTGATCACAAGTGCTCCTCTCTGCCTTAGAACTATGAATGGACAATAGAGTTGCCACTTACAGCCAGATGTACCCAGTGCTAGCAAAGTGTCTCTTTCAATATCTTTCTTAACAGTTGTCTGTCCAGCTTACCATCTCTACGCTGAGAGCACCTGAAGCTACCAGTGTGTGTAGGTTCCACAGGCTCTGTGTCACAAAATTCTATTCTTGACTTCCTAAGTTTTCTATGTTCTGCCCTGGTGTCACAAACTTCTCTTGCCAAGTTCCTAAGTTTTCTTAGATTGGAAAAATGTCTCAACCTAACCTTTTCTGTTGACTCTGCCCCTCCAAAACTTGATTTGAGGCATTATTTTAAAGTTATTTGGAGAGGAAACAGAGTTGGGTTACCTCTAATCTGCTAACTTGTCTCTACCCTTATATCCTATGTAACAATACCATTAAACACTACTATGGTGGGGGGGGGGGGGAAATCCTAGATGCAGAAGCAGAGCACTTAGCTAAGTTTGAACCTTAACTATGTGTTTTATTTCCTTGCATGTCCTTGGGCAAATCACTCAACTATTCTGAACCTATGTTTTCCTAATCTTTAAAATGAAGTTGGCCCTTATAACCTCTGAGATTTCTTTCAACTCTAAATGGTGGTTCAATGGAGAGAGCACCAGACCTGGAGTCAGGAAGACTTGGGTTAAAATCTGGCCTCAGACACTTAATAGCTTCGTGACCTTGGGCAAGTCATTTAACCTTGTTTGTCTCAGTTTCCTCATCTACACAATTAGCTGGAGAAGAAAATAGCAAACCTCTCCAGTATCTTTGCCAAGAAAACCCCAATGGAGACATGGGAACAACAACACTTAGGTAGCAATTTGACAGAAACAATGAAAACATGGTGAGACTAACCAATAGATTAATCATTGAACAGGCACTTGTTCTCCCAAAAAAGAAAGTGTTAATCTAAATAAATCTCTAGGTGGAATAGTATAGGATGGGTTTTTATCCAGCAGAAGACCTTCTGGCACCTTGCTTGATGTAGTTAGCTATCACATACATAACGATGATATTATATACAGTTCTGGAAATCATAACCCATTCATTTCCTTAACCTTTACAAATGACTGGGCAACTTCATGAGTTTCTCAATATATTGCTAGGGAAGAAAGTGTGGGTTGGCACAATGAAGACAGGAAACTTCAATGGAGAATCAAGAGAACCAATGTTTGTTCTCAAAACATATGATCTCCATGACATAGATCCCATGACCTCCATAACTCCATAATAAATGGGTGGTATCACCTATTGATACTGAAAATCAGATTGAAAAAAAAGTTTTGTAAAGCAAAACAAGGCATAAAATCAGCTGACAATACTCTTTGCTTAATAAAATCACATTCTGAAAACACTGAGCTTACATTAGCATGAGATAATTATGATGTATGAGAGTCCATATGGGAGCTCCATTTATGCACCTAAATTAACAAATAGTACTGTGAGGAAAATTCCCCTTCAATTTTTGGCATTTGATTTCAGTTGCAAACCCATCCTGAGACTCTTTCCAAGTTGAATCAGACTGAGGTATCTGTGAGGACTGAGGAATATCTTAATAAGGAGAGGGAGATGCCAGGATTTCAAACAAATGGACTTCTACCAGTTTGGATAGAAGGGTTTCCTGGAGAGTAAACTGAACTAGCTCTGTCTAGGAATTGAGTCATATAGATATATTGAAGATGGTGAGTAGAATTTAAAGTGTGATGACATACCTAATAGGAGAGAAAATGCAATCAGACAGAAGGTCCAGAATTTCTGTTTAGAAATTCTGGATAGAAATTGACCAGACAACAGTCCCTATATAGCAACTTGGGTTAAGGACCATTCCAGTTGTGGTGTTTCTACCATGATCATTTTAAGATGGGGTTAAGATATTCAACTTCCTCTTCTGTTAATCTGGGCAATTTATATTTTTTAAAATAGTCATCCATCTCATCTAGATTGTCAAATTTATAGGCATACAATGGAGCAAAGTTTTAATTTCCTCCTCACTGGAGCTGAGTTCACTGCTTTCATTTTTGATGTTGGTAATTTGGTTTTCTTCTTTCTTTTTTTAATCAAATTGACCAAAAGTTTATCAATTTCATTGTTTTTTTTTTCATAAAACCAACTCTTTGTTTTATTTATTATTTCAATAGTTTTCTTAATTTCAATTTTGTTAATTTCTCCTTTGGTTTTCAGTATTTCTAATTTGGTATTTAATTGGAGATTTTCAATTTGTTCTTTTTTGAGCTTTTTCAGCTAAATGCCCAACTCAATGATCTCCTCTTTCTCTATTTTACCATGACCATTTTAAAAAGAAGAAGTGGTCCCTCTAGTGTACTGAGTTCTTAACCTTCTTAGTGCCATGGACCACTCTGGAAATCTGGTGGAGCCTATGGACCCCTTTTCTAAAAATAATAATATTTTATTTCCCTCAATTACATTTAAAAATAGTTTTTAACATTTGTGTGGGGTTTTTTTTAGGTTTTGAGTTCCAAATTCTGTCCCTCCCTCCTCCTTTCCCCCTTTCCTGAGGTGGTAAGTGATCTGAAATAGGTTACTCATGGGCAATCATGTAAAACATTTCCATATTAGTAATTTTGTACAAGAAGAGGAAAGAGAGAAGAAGGAAAGAAGGAAGGAAGGAAGGAAGGAAGGAAGGAAGGAAGGAAGGAAGGAAGGAAGGAAGGAAGGAAGGAGAAAACAGTATGCTTCAGTCTGTATTGAGACAACTGCAGTTCTTTCTCTGGAGGAGGATAGCATCATGGGTCCTTTGAGATTGTCTTCAATCATTGTATTGCTAAGAGTAGCTAAGTTACTCACAGTTTTTCTCATATAATAGTGCTGTTACTATGTATAATGTTCTCCTGGTTCTGCTCAATTCACTTTGTATCAGTTCCAGGTTTTTCTGAAAACTATCCTGGTTGTCATTTCTAGTAGCACAACAGTATTCCATCACAATCACATACCACAATTTGTTTAGCCATTTCCCAGTTGATGGGCATCTCTTTGATTTCCAATTCTTAGTCATAACAAAAAGAGTTGCCATAAATATCTTTGTATAAGTCCTTTTCTATTTAACATAAAATGCCTTTGGGATATATACCTAGCAGTGGTATTACTGTATGAAAGTTCCATAAGTTCCAAAGTTTTATAGCCCTATGGGCATAGTTTCAAATTACTCTCCAGAATGGTAGGATCAGTTCACAATTCCACCAACAATATATTAGTGAGACAGAACCCTTTTTAAGGATGATGTTTTGAAGAAATAAAATAAAATGCATAGGATACCAAAGGAAAATAATATTATTGGCAATATATTGTATTAAAATACACTTAGCAAAATACTAAAAAAAGAAATTTCAAAGACTCCAGGACAAGGATTCCTGCTTTAGGACTTGTAGTAATTGTCTACTTTATCTCCTCCTCTCTTATCCTATTCTATTCCCTGTACTGTGATTTTAGCATATCAGACTTCTGCTCTAATCTTGGGGCAGTGATTCCTCCTCTAGTTTTTCCTGATTTCTGGCTTTCAAACCCACTGCTTGGATTTTTGCTCATAACATCACTGAATCACATTGATCCATAGATGCAAAAAATGCCATACTATATGGTCCAAGCTATCTATTTTGCAGATGAGGAAACTGAGGTTCGGGGAGGTGTAACTTGGCCAAGGTTGCATAGGTAGTAAATATCTGAAGTTAGGATTTGAACTTAGATCCTCTCACTGCAGAGTCACTAATGGGTTTGTTTTTTCCTCACTCCTACATCACTTGGGTTTATTTTAGACAATTTGACCTGGTCTTCCAGAATGTTCTACAAGTTTAGTCTTAGTCTTCTTTTTTTTTACTACACTACTCTACATGTGTTTCTTTCCATTTAGCCCACTACTTGAGGAGTATCTCCTCATCTATTCCTTACCCATGAAAGTCATTTCCACTTAAGCTTTACCATGATGGGCCCAGACAAATATTACCAGTAGGCTCAACCTTCCCTATAAAATACTAGACCAAGGTATACCTTCCTTCCTTTCTTTCTTTCATATAGTTTATACTTGGGAGATTACTAAAACTTTCCATACGATAGCTACCTATTTTCTTTTTTTGCTGTTCTCCCTGTTCTTGATCACTCCCCTGTCCTGGTCCAAGACTGACCTCTTAGGCTGAATTTCAATTCTTGCAACCAATTTCCAGCTTTCTTAATCCCTTGGACTAAGGGATTCTAAAGAAACCCCGATTTTAGCCCACCTTGTCTTGGGTTTTTGATTTCCTCAGAACCTATGATTTTTCCCCATATGGAAGGCTAAGTATGTAGTGGGGGGAACATTGGATTTCAGTGTAAAATCCTACCTCAGATACTAGCTTGTGACCCCGAGTTAGTCACCTCAAATTTCTGTGCATTCTTCCTTATCTGCAGAATTAAGGGTTGATTTTGATGATATCTATGCTCCCTTCTGCCTCTATGTCTATGCTGCTATGATGATTCATAGCATTTGCTTTGATCAATGTTGTATATTGATCATCAAACCAGATGAGAACTAGGAATCAGACTGGACGTTTTATCCTGTCCTACAATTCTATACTCTGCTCAGGAGAATATTATTAAATACTAGGCTTCATCCATTCCACCAAAATTCAGAGGTCTCAGCATATCAACATAACAGATTTTTTTTCTGAGTAAGGAAAATGCTTCCAAGAATATCTAACTCATGGAAATTTCCATAGAATTTATTTAAACAATTGAAATGAGCAATGTAGGAGATATACCCTCATTGAACCAAAAACGTATAGCTTAGAAAGGAAACTTTTGTAAAACTTAGGAAAGAAAGTCCCAAAGCAGCATTATTTAGTTAGCAATATCAAAAGTTTGAGCCTGTCCTTATTGCAGAGGTATAACTTTCTTGCAGAATAAAATGCCTTTATATGAACTGACTCAGCTCTTTACAGAGTATTGTCATATTTAAAAAGTTCAAGAGATATAATTTCCAGGCAATTAGTCATTTTATTAACAATGCCAGCATTCTAGTAAAAAGAGGTCAGTGGCACTGTTGAACACCAAAGACCTTCATGATGGTGGGTTCACAGTTTATATGCCCTTGGAAGGAAGGTTGTTCCTGAGGATGGCAACATTCTGATTGGCTAACAATTAATGAGAGAATGAATATTACAAAGAGGGGCTGGATGTATTATAGTGAAATTTATCTCATTTATTCTGTTATCTCCACCTTTGGACAATCTATTCAAAGAATTTATCACCACCCAAACCTGAGTAGAGCACAATACCTTCCCCACCTAGGTGGGGTCTGAATAATATTGCTAAGAAAGTTAATCCAATCTCATTACCAGTTGGTATGGATGATGTCTTTTGATTCCTGTGTAATTTGAAGCACTAATAATGTGCTTCAAGAGACTGAACTTAGAAATGAGGACTATAGAAAAATGGGGAACTCTGGATCTCCCCATATCATTGCTTACTAGCAATCATTTCTCGCAGCATATAGAAAACATAACTTGCTAAATTGTACTAGAAAATATATACTATCCTAAGACCAAGAATTGGAAATCAATTGCAAATCAATCAAACTGCCCATCAGTTGGGGAATGGCTGAACAAGTTGTAGTATATGAATACAATGGAATACTATTGTGCTATAAGAAATGATGAACAAACAGCTGGACTTCAGAAAAACCTGGAAGGACTTATATGAACTGATGCTGAGTGAAGTGAGTAGAGCCAGCAGAACATTATACACAGTAACAGCCACAGTGTGAGATGACTGATTTTAACAGACTTAACTCTTCTCAGCAATGCAAGGACCTAAAACAATTCCCAAAGACTCATGATGGAAAATGCCATCCACATCCAGAGAAAGAACTATAGAGTCAGAATGCAGAGTGAAGCAGACTATTATCTTTTGTGTTTTATTTTGTTTTTCTTTGTCATGGTTTCTCCCATTCCTTATAATTCTCCTAGGTAACATGACTAATGCGAAAATGTGTTTAATAGGAATGTGTCTGTAGAGGCTATATCAGATTACATGCTGTCTTGGAGAGAACAGAGAAGAGAGAGAGAAAATGTAAAACTTACGGAAGTGAATGTTGAAAACTAAAAATAAATAAACTAATAATAATAGATATATATATATATATATATATATATATATATGTACACATATACATATTATCTTAGAATCAGGGTTTGTTTTTTTTAAACTATACTTGTAATTTCACTTGCATAGGAAACTAGATAAAGTAACTCTACCAATGTAGGGGAAAAATTGTGCTTCCTGACAGGCTTGAAGCTAAGACTTCCAGATTTCAAAACATGTCCTGCCACCAACCAAGCCTTGGTTATGAGAGTAGGGAGTTTAATGATCTGAATCAGTCAAAAGTTCTCTTAATCCTAATACAACTAAAATGTTATACATTTGTTATTTTGTTTCTTAGATTTTTTTTCTCATCAAAACATGAGTTATGATGATAAGAAAATAAGCATCATTGTCCTACAGATGTTTTGGGGAGAAAACAGGAAACCCTCAGCAGGACCAGAGCTTTCTCACCCCTAGAGAATAAACTAATGGTACACAGAGGGAAATCCTGCAGACATTTCTAATAAAAGCCTGAGATCCTGGGAGGTATGTTTATTAATCTAGCACCTTTCCCACAAAGAGAAGATTAGCAGGGGTTTTCATTATTAAAGTCTGTTTTACATGTGATTTATTGCAACATGATTATTACCGAAAAAAAGAAAGTCATTTAGGGGGAAAGAGTGAAATCTAGAAAATGTTCTTTTAACAAAAAGTCATTATCAATAAGTGACTAAGAAAAAGAGGCAAAAATCTGAATGCCTTAGAGTCATGATGATTGATTTACATATAGCCAAAGTGAACGTTTGCACAGTTATATGAATAATAAAGTGGGGGGGGGAAGGAAATCCCCGTTGTGCTTCATTTGCCCAGAGTGGTTGCACCAATATTCTGTAGTGAATGTGTGAAAAATCTGTTTTCCTCCATCTGTCTGATTCTTATTCTGGGACTGCCTTCTTCCAATATAGATTGCTATTGTCTTTTACTCAAATCAATTTAATAAGAACAAATTAAATTCCTACTAGTGCCAGATATCATGCTAGGTGATAAGGCTACAAAGATAAAAATGTGACAGTTCTTCTTTTCAGGGAGATCACATTCTATTAAGAGCAATATGTATAAGAGATGAATTAGAAATTAAATTTAAAACTTTAATGAAATTTGAAAATAAAAAATAAGTGAATATTTAGTAGATAAGACCTAGTAAGTGCCATGAGGTGCAGAGATGTAGTCACTCAGGGTTCCAAACTAATGTGTCAGAGGCAAAGTTTGCACATAAACTTTTTGAATATCCAGCACCCTCTCCAGGATACCATAGTTGCCTAATTCATTAGTAAACTGACCAAAATATCATGCACCCAGTACTCTATTTTGCTCTAGATGAATAAACAAAGCCTTAATAAGAGGCTGATAAATATGTGTCTGCAGAAAATTTCAACATTACTATGCAAACTCAGTATTATTAATGACCAAAAGGAATGGAGCAGAAGGATTATGTCAACCTCTTTCAAGTTATGATTTGTTTGGGGTGGGGCAGGGGGAGTGAGAGAGAAATGTCAGACTCTTTCTTTGATAAAGTTGATTGCAATATCTGATCAACCTAGTTAAAAAAAAAATCACTTTTACTAATGAAAGCCAGCGATTACAAAATTAGATAAAACTGCTATAGGAAGGGGGGGAAGAAAGAAGAGGGAATTATTTCTTCTAGAAATAACAGAAACTCAGATAAAAATGTTAAAGGGGCAAATTTTCCACTAATATATCTGGTTTGCTAGCAAAATACAGACTTATGCTTAATATTTTTTATTTTTATTCAGGTATCTCCTTGAAATAAGACAACATAAAATTAGACTCATCAATTACATAAGTTAAAATATCAGAGGAAATGAGAATTTTAGAGATGTGTGAGAATACTATGAATTCTGATTGAACATAAGCTTCTTGAGCTTATTTGATTTTTGTCTTTATATTCCTGCAGTTCAATATAGTGGTTAGAACATAGCAGCAATTTTGCAAATGTCTGTTTAATTGAATTAATGATGATCATAAAATTATTCTTTAAAAAATGAGAGATTATTAAACTTCTTTTTATGAGACATGTATTCCAAATACCTTAACCATGGAAGGATAAGGAAAAGAAAGAAAACTATAGACCAATATTATTTATGAATATAGGCTCAAAATTTTAAAATAAAATACTATATAAAGTAGAGGAAAGGGTGTTATTCCAACTTATTCAAGAAATCATTCACTGTGATTAAGTTAGTTTTACCCCAGGCCTGAAATTTTGGCTCATAATTAAGCAAACAATTAACATAATTAGTCATATTAAAAGTAAAAACATCCAAAAGAAAATAATTATATATCAATACATGCTGATAAAGCCTTTGACAAAGTACAATTCTTGTTTGTGCTAAAAAAACTCTTCCAAAATGTAGGCATATAGAGATATTTTAAAGTTACTAAAAAGTACCTAGTTAAAACTAAAAGTTAGCATTTTATGCAATGGAGAAATACGAAAAGTATTCCTAATAAATACAGGAGGGAAATAAAGATGACTCTCTTTCTGCTATTTGTCATAGATGGAGATATACTAACAATACCAATAAACCAAGGGAAAGAAATTTTTAAAATGAAAATAGACAAAGAAGAAACAAAGCTATTCCTATTTGCCAGTGACATGATGGTCTACTTAGAAAATGTTAAGGAATCAGTAAAGGTATTTATTGAAATTAATAATTGCTACAATGCTGAAGATTACTAAATAACCCTTTAAACATCAATAGGGTTACTATATGGCAATGGCAAAAATCCAAGAGACAATAATGGAAGGGGAATTTCCATTTAAGGGCAATCACAATACTCAGTGCCTCTATGGATATAATTACAGAATATTCCTTACAGAAATTTTTAATAACAAATAATTTGAGAGCTCTTCAGTGCTTATGGCTGCGATATGATGGTAAAAAGTGTCCCAAAGACATTTAGTGCAATTTTAAACTTTGGTAAACTTAAAGGACAATTAAAATAGCAATGATAATATTTACAGTACTACTGAAATTAATTTACAGATTTTGTGCTATACCAGTCAAACTAACAAGGGGATGCTTTATATAACAAGATCAAATAATAGCAAAATTTGTTTTGTTGCATAGATCATTGGATAGATTATCATCTAGAATATGATAACAAGAAAGGAAGGAATGAAGAGAAATAGCATTCCCAAGTCTCAAGCTATATATAATAAAGCAGCAGTCATCAAAACTATATGGTAACTATTCAAAAAATATTTAAGTAGAAGAATATTACAAACCAGTCAATGCAGAATTGGAAATAATTGAAATCAATAACTCAGTCCTCAATAATCTCCAAAACATAAATTACCTAGAAAATAAGTTCTTCCTTGATGGGAATTTCTAGGAAAACAGAAAGTAGTCCAAGAGAAATTGGTTGTAGACTAACATCCTATACCAAAAATAAACTCAAAATATATTTACCTGAATACTAATATAAAAGATTACTAATTCCCCTAAGTATATGCAAAAAATAATTCTCAAAAGAACTTCAAACTTAACAGTCATATGAAAAATTTTCCAAATCACTGATAGTAAGAGAAAGTATTATTTTTAATCTGAGAGTTTACTACACACCCAGAAAATTGTCAAAGATACTAAAAAAATGGCAATAGTCACCATTGAAAGGGTTGTGGAAAGACAGACTAATGTATTGTTGGTGGAGTTGTGAAGTGGTCCAATCCTTCTGGAAAGTAAATTGGAACTAGACAAAGAAAATAACTAATATCTTAAACTGGGCATGTGCTCCAAGGAGGTCAGTGACTAAAAGAAGTGTCTCCTAACCACCAAAATATTGTATCTACTGTGATGTCACACTATTTTATGCTATTGCATATGAACTAAAATGTTTACTGACAACACTAGGTAATATCTATGTTTAAATAAATTATGTATAGTTAATGCAATTTTTTGTCCTGTTCTATTGTTACAATTCAGTAATTTTCATTTTCTTACTGGCTAAGTAGACTTGACATTTCAGCGATCCAGCGTGCAGACATCAAGTTATGTTGGTTATGAAAAGCTAATTCTAGTCTTTCTCCATTCTTACGCTGAATATATACGAGAAAAACATTTGAGCTTTGGGTGGGGTTAATCAATAGAATTTTAAAACAAATGAAAATCCTTTACCCAAATTGATTTAATTTGTTTTTAGTGGTGATATTCAGGTGTTTCCTTAAATGCTTACAATTAACTTTAACATTTCAGACACATAGATCCTTGAACAATTCTTATACATGTTGAGGAATAACCCCATTTGGGTTCAAGAGAGTTCAAATCCAGGTAGATTGAGTTCAAAACTGAATTATTAGCCTTTCATGTAATGAGAGGTAGTATGGGAGAATGGAAATGTAAAGAGTAGAATGAAAGACTACTGACTCTGAAGTCAATCAATATTTCTATGTGCCAGGCACGATGCTAAGTTCTAGGGATACAAAAAGAGGCAAAAGATAGTCCCTTTCCTCAAGGAACTTATAATCTAATGGGGGAAGTAGAGTCAGAGAATAGGAATTCAAATCTTGCTTCTGACATTTTCTTTCTGTATGAATTCCAGCAAGAACTTAATCTCCTTAGACCTTATTTTATCTAGAAAATGAAGGATTTGGATTAAATCATCTCTGAAGCCCCGTGTGAATCTATGATCTTCAGTTGTTTTTAAAATGAATTAGTCACATGAGAAAGATTAGCATAGATTTCAAATATGCCAAAGTACATTCAATAGCAACCTTACCATTAATAATAACCAAAATAATAGATACTCTACAGAAATCAAATTCTTAAGATTATATCAGTCCTCCTTTTTCCATATATCCCAAGGAGCTAAAAGACAGGAAGAGAGGTCCATCCACAAAGACATAGATGGCAGAACTTCTTGTAGTAACAGTTAATCAGAAACAAAGCAACTGCTTATGCAGAATGGTATGGCTAAATAAATTGTAGGACACAAATGCAATGGAGTATATTACCACACCATAAGAAATGAAGAATATGATAAATAAAGAAGCATGATAAGACTTTTGTGAACTTATGAAAAGTAAAGTAAGAAGAATCAAAAAAATTATACACACACACACATACACCACTACAATGGAAATGGATAGAACAATAAAAAACAAAGCACTGTAACATGAGGACCAAGTATTATCCCAGAGAAAAGTTGAGAAAGTATATTATTGCCTTTTTGCAGAGGTATAGTACTATGGCTATAGAATATACTGTTATATACAATTAATACACTCATTTGGTTTTATTTAATTGTTTCCTTGCCATTTTATTTTATTTTTTTGTTACGAGGAATGTCTCACTGAGTAGAGTAGAAGGGTGTGAGAGTCAGAAAAGAGGGCAATTAAAATGGAAAAGATATCAACAAAATAGTATTCTTAAAAAGAGTAAATGTCACATTTTTATTCATAAGCATTCTGTAGCAATAAGCACCCCAGCATACATAGGAGGGTCTGCCACACAGGTTCTTTGATCTGCTTTTCTAAAAGAAAAGCAACTTTTGAGGGGTTAACAATCTTCTTTAATCACATTTAAAAATAGAGACAATACAAGTGGAGAAATAAAGACCAAAAGACAGAGCTTCTTCTAATTGTCTGACCATAATCAATACATACATCACAGATCAACAGATGGATCCAACTAGCTGACCATTTACATACATACATAGTTACCAGAGAAAGAGAAGCACCAACATCTACGTTTTCAAAGAGCGGGACTCCTCAATGGCTACCCAGAGTCTCATCTGGTTATATCACATGAACATTCTTCCAAAGAGTAAGCCTCCAAAGCAAAACCTTACTTCAGAGTATATATACACTTTTCAGAGCCAAAGGGCACCTAGTGCCTCATTAATTGACAAAAGTGTAGCCTTTCTACAAAACAAGATTCCCCTAATCAGGCTTCTCTTAATAGACTTCACCAGAGACTTATTAATGGGTAGAAAAGATCTTTCATTAACATAAATCTCATTAACATATCATTCATGTCTGTTTCATGCTTCTCCTTACCTCCACCTCTTAGAACCTATATTTTCCTTCAAAAATCATCTCAGGTGCCACCTTCTTCATGAAATCTTTTTAGATCCCCCTAATTAGTGATTTTGCATCTTGAAATTTATTTGTATTTTCTTTGCATTTACTTATCATAGTACAGGTTGTATTGTAGTAGAACATAAGCAGGCTTTTTATTTTTGTCTTCATATCTCCAGCACCTATCACAGTGTACATGGAACACAGTAGGTGTTTAATAAATATTTGTTGAATTAAATTGAATTGGATTGAACTCATCCAGCATTAATAGAGTAACCAGAAAATATTTCATAAAATCACTGAATCTTAGATTTGCCAGACATCTTAGACATTGTCTAATCCAACTTCTCTCCTAGCATACAAATGTGCTCAACACCAACTTTGTGGAATGGCCTTATCACCCCAATAACTTGAACTTAATAATCACCAGGGCAACCCTTTGCATTTAGGAACAGCTATAGCTGCTCTCTTCCTTATGATAGTCATTTAAATGTCTGAAGATAGCTATCACAACTCCTCTGAGTTTTCTAGCTAAATATTCCCCAGTCGTTCAGTCATTTCTCATGTGACAAGTTTTCCAGATCTAACAACTATATCGGTAACCTTTCTCTAGACATTTTTTTTACCTATTACCTATTAAAATATAGCAGCTGGAGCTCAAAAGATTTCATTTGACAGGTTTAGAATATAATACAAATAATTGTTTTTTGGTTATGCACTTACTACATAGTAGCATACTACATAGCCTCATAATAAAAGGTGTCTCCAAAGTCTTAGTTATTAAAACTTAAAACTTCATGAAGACTTTTGGGATACTCTGTATATATTTTAGAGTAAAGTCTCCCATCTGGGTGACCAGAGTTTGCTTCTCTGCATGATTCTTTTCACTGCCACCAGGAATCCAGTTCTTCAAAGTTTCTCCTTCTCTCAATGATTATCTTTTTGTATCAATATTTCTCTGGAGTATATATCTCTAATCCCTTAATTCTGCCTCAAACCTACAAAGGGGCTGTCTACCTCTGGGCAAATTGCTCTAGACTCCATGGTAAATGTGAAGTGGAAGGAAAGAGTAATGCCTTCCTCCCGCCTGAACATTGTAAGGCACTCTTCTCCAAAGTGCTGCCTAACCTGCATATCTAGTGAGCTCCCCAGGGCTTGGCTATTGAAAAGCTCCAGGAGTATGGCTAGTTTGCTTTCTCCACCAATACTACTGTTCCCTTCTGCCTTTCTTACAGAAATGTCCATGCTTCATTAAAGGGGTCACTGGGTGTGGCCCCAATTTTATAGTTAGTTTAATATCTTGTTAACACATTAAAATGTAATTATCCATAACTAAATCCTGTGACTATGTAAAGTAAATTGGAGGGAGTTTAGAGTAAAAATTAAATTGCCCCTCCATAATATTTCTAAAACTATTTATCATACTAGATTTTAAACAAAAGGACTAGGGGAAATTGGATATTTTGACAATTCTTCTTATAATGTTTTTCACTTGCAAATGACTGTCAAATATGATCTTGCTAGAGCTGAGGAAGCATAGCCATTTATAAAAGGACATCCAGAAAATATAAAGTCTAATCAAATCTTCCCTCCCTTTCCAACTCCATGGCAGAAGTGGAAGGTCCACAGGTGTGGAACATTTCATGTATTATCAGATTGTTTTTCAATGAATTGATTTTTCTGCTTTTTTTTGTCACCAAAGTAAGATTCTGTAGTCTGATTTTCCCCTCCACTGTTTGACCACTTTCCCAGTCAATCACTTGACTTTTAGTTTGCTAAGGTAGCACTCTGCTTCCATTGGGGGAAGGGGGAAGAACAGTGTACTATCCCAAGCATCAGGGGTTTTGTGCAGTTGTTTTCAGAGATATTTCTAGGGGCCTATAAATTTTTTAGTTCTTCCTCAAAGGTGAGGATCTAAGGAGAAGTGTTTACTCTCTAGCCTGTGCTCTGATCTGTGAGTGACCACAAGCACTCTTTTCTGTCTTGGAACTGTGAGGAGAATTCCTTCTCCACCACCATCGCAAGCTATGCCACACAAGTGCTCCTATTTGACTAAGGACAGCCAGCCAGGACTGTGACCCAGATCCAAGCAAAAAAGCAAGAGAATCCTTCCTCAGTGCCAGCAAAGAAATCCCTGCAATCCCCCTCTAATAAGCAGTTTGATCCCCCCATCATCTATGGTCTGAGAGCTCTGAAAGCAGTCACTACCACTGCTGCTGCCACCTCCTCCACCAACATAGGGCTGGATCCTGATACTCCTCACACACAGGTTTGACAGACTCTTCCTACTGACCTTTGAAGTGGTCTTTGGTGTGTGGGGTTGAGAAGTCTCAGAACTGCCACAGCTGCCAGTGATTCAATGCCCTGAGGCCCACTCCAGAAGCAAGAGACCCTTCCTGTCAACTTTCCAGGCTGTCTTGGGCTAGAAATTTATTTCATGATGCCATTTTGTGGGTTCTGCTGCTCTAGAATTTGTCTAGAGTCATTTTTACAGGTATTTGGAGAGGTTTGAGGGAGAGGTCAAGCAAGTCCCTGCTTTTATTCCACCATCTTGGTTCCTGCTTTTATTTTTTCTCTTCTTTTCCTTAAAAAAAAAATCTTTTTCTTATGGAATGACTCTCTTAAAGAAAAGGGGGAAGAATACAGGAAAATATTACGTTTAAGTAAAAGCTATCAATCAAGCTTTATTTTTAAAAGTAAGTCACATCATTAAGAATCTATTGAGGCAGCTATCAATTTGGATGCACTCTCATAGACATGTTGTAAGCCACAAAGGAAATAGAAATCAAGACATATCTTTGAGGAGCTCACAGTCTGGCTGAGGAGACAATTTTTGTACGTGAAGAAATGAGAAAATAATGCAAGATGAATGCGTTACACAAAAAGCATGGGGTTTGGAGTCAGAAAAGCTGAGTTTGATTCCTCCCTCTGCTACTTACAAACTTGGGCAAGTCATTTAACCCCAATTGCCTCATCCTGGGTCATCTCCAGTCATCCTGATGAATATCTGGTCACTGGACCCAGATGGCTCAGGAGGAGAAAGTAAGGTTGTTAACCTTGCACAGCCCTCCCTCACTCAAAACAAAGTCAAGTGCAAGTCATGTCATCATTTCTCTGATGGCATGGTCTTCTTCAGCAACGAAGGACAAACACACTGGCAAACTGGGTGACCTTGGAGGATAAGTCCCTCCATTTCTGGTGAATTCATCATCTGAAAATTGAGTCGGTGTAAGGGCTCTTCCCAGTCTCCATCCAGCCATCCTATTATCTACTGCCCTGAATTTGTATAATACACAGCAAGCTGTAGGTTTCACTAAATTTGCTGAAAGAGAATAATCACCTTGGGTTGTGACAGTAAGAGAAGCCTTCATGGAAGTTGTGAGGCAAACTGAGTCTGGTGTAAAATTGAGGCGTTTTATTGACAGATAAGAAGGATCAGGGCTTTTCAGGTAAGAAGAGGGGGATGGTATGGATCAAAAAAAAGAGAGAGAATGGTATATGAAGAGAAGAATAATAGTCTTCCTCTTTGAAGTATGATCTCTAACAGATTGAGACAGGTGGCAGACCTACTTTGACCATTAACAAAAGAGAAGTCTTGACAGATTTTTATTAGCATACGATTATTCTAGGAAGACCGCTGGACCAGAAGTCAAACCAGATTCAAATCCTGTCTCTGACACTTAATAGCTGTGTAGCCGTGGATTAAGTTATTTATATTCCCTGGACCTCCATTATCTCTTCTGTGAAATGGGCATAATAATGCCTATACTACATACCTCATAGGAGAATGATGATTGCTTTGCAAAAGCATGACCTGAACGTTCATCTTTATTTTTCTGCCTATTGGTCTTTGGAAAACACATTCATTGAAAGGCAGTATGATGTGGTAGAAACAGTTCTGTACTTCTGCATAAGGATTGGTACCACTGATGCCCCTGGGACCTAGGGCAAATCACTTGGCCTCCGAGTCACATCTGCAAAATGGTAGTAAAATCACTAGTCTAACCTTTTCACAGAGTTGTTGTGATAGCAAATAACAAAGTTATGAAAATTGCTGGGTATCTCTAAAGTTTCTGTAGATACAAGTTATTCTTGAATACTTTTATGGATCTATGATAAATCTATAATCTAGTCACTGTCAGCACTCCTCCAGTGCAAATTCTCATCGGTATTCCACAGAGTGTCTAGCCAATATACTAAGAATTTTCCCCTCTGTGGCTTAACAAAATTTGGGCTACTTCTTGTTAAAATACACACACACACACACACACACACACACACACACACACACAGAAGCACAAGCACGCACACACACACATGCATGCACACCTGCACACAGACACATACATATATACACATATACCATAGCATGTGGCTAGTATTATATGTAAAGCCTTTTCAATGTGGTAATATTAATAATAAATAAATAACAGCTAACTTTTATAGAGAGTTTTAGGGTTTACCAAGTACTTTACATGTTATCTCATTTACATATGTTACCTCACAACAACCCTTTGGGGGAGCCACTATTATCATTTTATAAATAATAAAGCTGGGACTGGGTCAGGTAGTTATTAACTTTGGAAGCAGGATTTAATCTCAGATTTTCCCTACTCCAGATCCAATGCTTTATCCACTGCACCAGAAATGTCAGTTTGTTTCCCCTACCACCAAACCAAACGCTTCAATATGGCCTAAACCAGATGAAGATGTAATTGGGAAATGTTAAAAAAATAAATAAAAATACAACACAACATAGATAATGTTTAACTTATTTTTTTATGTCAATAAATAATCTGCAGGGTTAGTTTCTAGTTGAGTTTGACACCACTGAGCTACATCCCCATTTAGATCTTGCCAGACCTTATGCTTCTATGCCAGAGCTTTCAAGAGCACGGGTCACTTTTCTACCGCAACACGGCATCAGAAGTGGACTTTTCTGACTGTTAATCGCACTGAAATTTATTCTTTCTCATTAGCCCTGCCCTATCAAAATTTAGTGTGAATGGGAATGATGGAAAAACTTGAGAAGAATATCAATTTAAATCAAAACCAACATAAAAATGCTCACATGATATAGTGGAAAGGATAGTGAAATCCACGTCTGGAGACAAGATATGGTTCCAAGTCTGTCACTATTGGGGGCTATTCAGCCTCTGTCAGGTTCAGCAATCTCTTCTATTAAATGGAAATGTTAACTAGATTCACCAAGGTTCTTCTGGCCCAGCCTCTGTCATTGTTTTTCAGTCATTTTCAGTTGTGTCCAACTCCTCATGATCTAATTTAAGGTATTCTTGGCAAAGATGCTGGAGTGGTTTGTCGTTTCCTTCTCTGGCTCATTTTACAGATGAGAAATTGAGGCAAACAGGGTTCATTGAATTGCCCAGGGTCATAACTCTAGTAAGTGTCTGAGGTCAGATTTGAACTCACAAAGATAAGTATAAGTTCTTCCTGACTTCAGATTGGTACTCTATCCACTGTACCCCCTAGCAACCTTATTCAGTATATAGGGGTCACCAAATAAATGCTTCTTGAGTGACTGATTCTAGAATTAAAACTGTATATATGCACTACATTATATATATACATACACACATGTATATAATACACATATATGTATGTATATATACATGTAGGTATATATGCATTTATGTGTATATATACATGTATATGTGTATGTATGTATATATATATATATATATATATATATATATATATATATATATATATATATTATATATGTAATGGTATTTACAGCTACATCTCAATCAGTGAGAATAAATGAATCCCCTGACATGGTTGTATGTCTTCAAATGCACATTATTTGAAGTAATAAGTTCATAAAATATGGTCACTGGTTCCAGCCCAAAGGAAACATGCAATGAGAACTGAAATAATGAAGCTACTTTAGGGGATTCATTATTCATATTAATCAGGACCTAGCTGTACTAAACAATTTGGGGAGGGGAGAGACTAGATTTCTTATTTCATCTACCTCATTTTATTTGCAACTCCACTGAACCATATATCTCAAAGAGCCCTGTCAATACACTAAAAAGTTGTGACTTAGCCAGGATCACTAAGCCAGGATCTGAACCGACTTCTTCCTGACTCCAAGACCAGCTCTTTATCCTCTATGCCAAGCTAAGTTTAAATTACGTATTTATAGGAATAGTGTCTGGATCTGGGATTTCTTTGGTAAGAATTTCTGGATAAGGGCATTGCTTCTACCAAATGCAGACCAATAACTCCTCTGTGACTTAAAAGTCTCACAGAATTGCCTGAAACAATGGTGTTAAACCCAAATAGAAATAGTAGCCATTAAACCATTTGCAAGGATCCCCGTGGACTGCATATTGACTTAGAAAACTATATGTTGATATTTCTTTTTTTTATTAATTAATTAATTTGTTAAATATTTCCCAATTACATTTTAATCTGGTTCAGATACACTTTCGACACCCCTGACCTACAGTACTGAACTTACCCATTAGACTACCCATTACCCTAGAGTAACTTACCCATTAGACTGTGAGTTCCTTGAGAGAAAGAAATATTTGGATTTTGCTTTTATTTATATCCCCAGTGCTTGGCACACAATAGGTACTTAATAGATGTTCTATTGACTGACTCACCAAGGTCATTCAGGTAGCACTCAGGTCTTCCTAGTTTTGAGACTAACTCTCCAACCACAACATAATGCTACCTCTCAGTACACTAATACCTTTATTTTTAAATAGAAATGTTCTAATGATGTGTTTCTTTGTCACACTTTATAAAGGACTCTGAAAGAGTATAGAAGGCATAGGGACACATTCTAGGAAATCCGATGAGAGGAGGTTACCATATTTAAAATATCATTATGTGCTACCTAAATATAGGATCAAGTGTGCCACGAAACATAGAAAATACAGCTAAGAGAGTTGGAAAAGAGGAAAGTAAGAGGTGAATCAAGGTTAGGAGAGCTGTGAGAGGGTGTGGGCCCAGGAAGAGGGTGAAGAGGGAGAAATAAACTATGGTGAAGGAATAGGTCCTGGAATTAAGGTTTAGGCCATGAAAGGAAATTCTCTCTACCCATTTTTCTCCTTCCCTGGATAGCAGGAGGGGAAGGGTAGCAGTAGGAGAGAGCTTCCAAATATGTGATTTGTGGGGTTCCTCTATTCCCATAATCTCTGAACCTGCTTTTTCTTCTTCATTGTGGGGGGAAGGCTGGAAGGAGATAAAGCTGAGAATTTCAAAGTGCAATGCTGGCCAAGGTAAGCCCAAGACTCATTTAGAGTGTAATTAGTCTTTCCATCAATAAGAGTAAATGACTAGAATTAGTGACAACTCCAAGGCCTTAAAGGGAAATAGAAAATGTCAGGGTAGACTTCAGAAGGTCAAGGAAGGAAAGATCCATCAATCAGTCAAAAAATGCTGTTGAGGACCTAGCATAGCTAACCACTAGACTAGGGGAATGGGCCTCCAAAGGCAATCATAAAGTGAGAAAATCATTGCATTTAAGCAGTTTATGCTGTTGTTGAGTCATCTGACAGTTGGTGACCCCATTTGGGGTTTTCTTGGCAAAGATGCTAGAGTAGTTTGCCATTTCTTTCTCCAGCCCATTTTATATATGAGGAAACTGAGGCAAACAGGGTTCAGTGACTTGCCCAGGGTCACCCAGCTACTAAGTGTCTGAGGCCAGATTTGAACTCATGAAGAGAAGTCTTCCTGACTCCAGGCCTGGAGCTCTATTCATTATGCCACTTAGCATCTCCAAGCAGTTCATGTTCTATTGATATAAACAATAGGTTCTGATAGTATATAAGGCACTATTCCTTTAATTAATGAGCAGTTGATTGGCTAAAAAAAGCAGAAAAAGAACATATACATCCCTCCTTTACCATTGCCACTACTCTGGTGCAGACCCTCATCACCTCAGAGTTGGTTGCTGGTTGGCATTCCTGCCACAAGTCTGTTCCCAATATACCCCACCCTTTATTCAGCAGCAAAAGAGATCTTTTTAAAAAAAATTAATTAATTTATTTGTTTTCAGTTTTCAACAATCACTTCCATAAGTTTTAAATTTTCTCCCCCTTCCTTTTTCTTCCTTCCAAAAGACAGCATGCAATCTTATATGGGTTCTACACATACATTCTTATTAAAGAAGAGATCTTCTTAAAGTAAATTCTGACTGCTTCATGCCTCCACTCCATAAACTTCCTATTGCCATAGGATAAAATATAAAATCTTCTATTGGGTATCCAAATTCCTTCATTATCTGTCCCCCTACTTCTCATGTTCTTATACCATACTACTCTGCCCCCACATACTTTGTGATCCAGTGACAATGGCCTCCTCTCTGTTTCCATCTCTGGACTCCAGGCATTTGCCCTGGCTGCCCAGGGATGCCCATACCCAGAATACTCTCCTTCTTCATCTCCACCTCCCTGCTTCCCTGCCTTCCTTCAAGTTCCAGCTAACATCTCACTTTCTACAGGAAGACTTTCCCCATCTCCCTTAGTTCTAGTGCCTTCTTTCTGTTAATTATGCTTAATTTATCCTGTATGGTAAATCGTTGTTTGAATGTTTTCTCTCTGTTAGACGATAAACCCCTTGAGAACAGAAATTATCTTTTTTTTAACCTTTCTTTGTATCCCCTGTACTTAGAATGATGCCAGATACATAGCAGTTGCTTAATAAATGCTTATTGACTGACTGTATAAGGAAAATTGATAAAATCAGCCTGATAAAATCAGTCTCTCAGATAAGATGGTGTGGAGAGACAGAATATTCTGAGGACCAGATAAACAACCGATCCTCATAGAAGCAATGAAACATGTAGGATCAGGAAGAAGAAGCTGTAGGCAGAAAGAAGTGGGACCTCAAGCTAAGCACCAGGGATGTAAGAAGTTGAGAGAGAAGACAGAGGAGGTTATGAGAGAAGCTGCTTCCAACTGAATGAGTGACTCTTTGATATTTTGCCAGAAGTTTACTGATTAGAAAGGAGATTAGATGGTCTCTTTAACTTGAAGAAAGGCTTAGTTATTACAAGAAACTCTTCAGTGACTAGGGTAATTGGAAGAGAGCTGAATCCTGCTGCTGTGTACAGGTGTATCTGATTTTAGTTCCTCCCTAGTGCCTTTTATATCCTGAGAGAAAACCTCTCTAGATTGCCAGTTGCCCTCTCTTGTCAATCAGCCCATCAGTCAGTCAACAAGCATACATTATTTATTCTATATCTGGTACTGTGCTAAGCACTGGGTCACTAAGACAATAAGCATTTGTAAAACACCTACTATGTACCAACTGCTTTGCTAAACTCTGAAGATACAGAGAAAAAATAAAGACAGTCTCTGCTACCAAGGAGCTCAAAGACTAATAGGCAGGGCTGGATAGAAACAGGCTATAGATATGAATTGGATGAATAGAATTCCTTATCTAGTCAACAAACTGTTGATTGGAAATAATGAACAGAGGAAAGATATCAACATCAACGTGTATTAGGGAAAGCATCTCATAGAAGGTGGGATGGATCCAAAGAGAAAGTAAGAGTCCTTATCATTAAGAAACTTGCATTTCATGCAGAAGACAATATGTAAATAAATACATGCATTGTAAATGTTTCCATTCCAGTCTCATGGGGAAAGGAGAAGGCAGAGGGGACAAGAAAGCTCTATTGAAGAAGATGGAATTGAAGCTGAGTCTTGAATGAGGCCAGGGAAGCCAGGAGGCAGAACTGAACAGAGAGAGAGCTTTCTAAGCACTGAGAATAGCCAAGGAAAAGGCACGGCATTAAGAGATGGAGTGTGCAAGGAAAAGCAAATGGACTAGTATTGCTGGATTGTAGAGATCTTAAGGTTTGGACTATCCTCTATGATTTTAAAGGTTTAAAGGAAGAAACAGAGGAGAAAAGAAAGGTTTTGCATCTGTTTTACTCTGATCGGTGCTTATTAGAGAACAGTCCTTGCCTTTTTAGAAGCTGGTTGGAGAAAGCAGAATTCTCAAGTGGCTTATATGCTTCACTAATATCTATGTGTACCTATTTGTCTCTCTATCATCTATCTATCTCCCTGTCTTACCACTAATTTAAATGAAAATTTTATTGCTAAAAAGGACAGTAGGAAGATGGATGGATAGATGGGCAGATAATACATAGATACATATTACACATACATGTGGGTACATATTTGTCTATAACACTCTCTCAGCACATGTTGAGTGACTGTAAGCTGTAAGAACTTATCACTGCTTCATTAGCTAAGAAGTAGATGATGATAAATGTCTTTATGTCTCTATCCAGTAGGGGCTGAAAAGAAGCAGCTAGCTGAATAACAGGTTACTACAGTGCTTATTTCATTCCTTAATACACCAAGGAGATCCAGGCCTTCAGGTCAGAGTTTTGACTTGTCCCTATCACATGGACTTCCCCCTTCATGGGCCTGTCTGCTTGTTTTCTATACACATATGTCCATTCTTCCCTAGAGACACTTGTGCTTTCGTAGGAGAGTGTGACTCAATTTTGTGGATAGATGGTGATGCTTTGGTTACGTCTTCTTTTGCCTGATACTAAGTAACAAACATGGTTATTCCTACTTTTGCCTTGATGTTTATTCAGTGTTTAATACTTAAGAGTCAATAGCATCATAGAGACTGAATGATTTTGTATAAATAGAAAACAAACAAATAGAAGCTTAGGCATTGTGGTGGTAAATGGTAGAAGTATATCCCATACCCCATATAGAGTTCCCTCTATTTCCCTAAGAAAAAAGGAGGGGCTTCATGGTCACAGTCATTTCTACTTTATGTGCTAGAAAATATGAATAAACCCTAACAATAACAACAAAAAACCAGACCCACCAACATGAGAGATGTTCAGAATGAACAAGACCACCCAGAGGGAGAAGTAGAGGTGAAGGTAACATAGTGCAGAAAAGAGGTGTCAAAGACGTGACTGCATGAACAATATAATAATATACTATATTAAAAATAATATAATATTAATGGACAATAATATTCAGAACATTTACTCAATAGAAAATAAAAGTGCGACTATACTATATATACTCATTTCTGGAAGGGATCCCCAGTTACCAACCTTACTTCAGAGGTTTTGTCTGCTTATAAGTGTAAAAAGAAATGTAAATTTGTTTATTTCTTTCAAATGAAATACTATTGATTCAGCAGTGATTGAAACCTAATGGAACCTTGGTGTCATCTTTGTCTTCTTCCCCTCTGATGGTTTACAAAAATCTGCTGGAAAAGATTTTGTCCCCAATGCAAAAGTCAGGTGTGGCAACTGATCTTTTCTTATTGTAATCATGGGTTATGGGGAACGAAAGCATAAGAACATGTGAATAGGGACCAAGACACTCACCAGATGGTAGGAATAGAAAAAGTGCAGAAATTGGAGCCTGTCAACAGGGCTATAATTAGTAATTGTATGCCTGGGGCTAGTATCACTTACTATGCTAGGAGCAAGCACCATGAAGCATGCCTTCAGTTGATCCAATGAGAATGGGATACTGCTTCAGGTTCTTGGGTTCATCCATTTTTGAAGACCATGACATCAGAGAAATGATGGCATGATGTGTACTTATCTTTGTTTTGAGTGAGGGAAGGTTGTGCAAGGTTACCAATCTCACTTTCTCCTTCTGGATCCAGCAACCAGACATTCATCAGGATGACTGGAGATGGCCCAGGATGCAATGGCAGACTTTGGCCTTTTTTGCCTAAGGCCTATTCAGGGACTCATTTAGAGTGAGGGAATGCCCATTCAATGAATAAGACTTCTTAAGAAGTCATCAGGGAATGACCCCTTTAATGAGAGAGAGAGAGAGAGAGAGAGAGAGAGAGAGAGAGAGAGAGAGAGAAGGAAGGAAGGAAGGAAGGAAGGAAGGAAGGAAGGAAGGAAGGAAGGAAGGAAGACAAGGAAACTGCTACAGATGAAGCAGTTATATGTGGTAAGGGACAGTGTGGACCAGGAAAGAAATTCACCAATACTACTCTCTAATTTAACATTCTGGGGCAAATCTTCTTTTATTCCACCTTAGTTATAACTCTGGCTACTTATGAGAAGATGTAGAGCTGACCCTGTTTACCTTCAACTGGACCAGGGCAAAAAGGAATGCACAGATTGCAAACACACACATCTCTGTTCCACATGATTTATGAAGATTTCTATTTGATTGTAACACAAACTTTGTTATAAGCGAGCTTTGTTCCCAGAGGACTCATTAAGAGATAGCACTGTTTGCCTAGTTACTATTATTACACATTTATTAAAGAATCCATGTGCTGTTTGCAGCAAATACAGGATATGATTCCTGCTTTTAAAGGACTTCCATGACACATTATAATCTAATTCTCATAACATTACTTAGAAAATTTGTAACAATAGCAAAAGAGTTTCTATACTCAACTCTCCTGAAGTTATACAAAGCAATCAAACTTATAATTTGAAATAAACTGTCATAATTTGTCACGTCTTCATAAATTGCTAGTTATATTAGAAAGAAATTGAAACAAGGTCTCGACGTTGAAATTTAATCAATCTTCTTTACCAAAGAACATTAGAGAAAACTCATGCTGTGACGAAAGCATTTCAATCTTAAAGTGACAGATTCTTACCTGAATTAAATTGGTTCTTTAGTAATGGGAAAACTTTTCATATCACTTGATCCCAGAAGGAAAAAGATATAATAAATAAAATAATAATTATAATAAATGTTAAAACATAGTAATTTTAGAATAGTATAAATGTTAATGAATTCAATTATTAGACAGGACAATGAAGTGACAATAGCAATATATATATATATATATACACACATACACAAACTATAAATTTAGAGGGAAATGGGAAAGAGGGAGAAGGAATAAGTGCTTTTATAGTGCCAAGCTCTTTGCTATAAAAAATTATCTTTGTCAGACATCTTATATTCTAGATTTGAAGATTTGATTCATGACACATGCACATAAAGTGATGCAGTAACATGTGAAATTTATTGAATCTATAGATTAACAATGCATCCTCATCAAGCACCGTTTTTTTCCCAATAGAACATCACCTCCTTGAGGACAAAGAGTTTCCGTTCTTGTCTCTGCTTAGCCTGTGCCTAGCTCAGAGTCTGACATAGAGTAAATACTTAATAAATGATTATTTTCTAAAACCTGTTATTGAAGAGTTTTCTTTCCTAGAGGAGCCACAAGTACCCTACATCATTCAGCAAAATTATTTTTTCCACAATCATTTTCCTGGCAACATTCCTGTATCATCATTAGATTACTACATCAAGAGCAATGTCAGGTCCTTTTAAGAAAGATTGGTGCCTCCTTTCTTGTTACCACCTAGACATCTGGATGTCTTCTCCAAGTCCATACAGGATTACCTTACACCTACTTTGTATATATTCTGCATATACTTTTCTACACATCTTGTCTCCCCTGGTTAGATCAAAAGTTCCTTGAAGTAAAGAACTGTTTGACTTTTGACTTTATGTCCACCACTCTTGGAACACATAAATAGATGCTTAGTAGATGCTGATTAATAGCAAACAATAAGAAATTCAGGTCTTTATCTCAGAGGAGAAGTCAGTCAATCAATAAATATTTGTTAAGTGTTTACTATTGTACCAGGCACTGTGTTCATTTCTATGGGCTAGAGACACAAAATTAGAAGTTATATTCATAGAAATAACATTTAAAACTGTAATGTTCTCTCATTAGAGAATAAGGTATAGGGGAAGTACGGGTTCAAAGAGATCAAAAAGATGAGGTTATCAGATAGCACCGAATTACAGAATTGAAAAAAATTTTGAAAGGGAAAAGGAACCCTGATAAATAGTCAGATGTCATCCACTTCATGAATCCTTCCTTGATATTTAGTAATCAATAATTGCTGTGCTCTTCTACTTCGCAGAGATAATTTTCTATTGTGCTTTCTATAAAATATTACCTCTTACACTTATGTGTATGTGTTCCCTATTAGACTATAAGCTCCATGAAGAAATAGAATGTGTTGTATTAAATTTTGCATACCTTTGGTGCCTAACACAGTACTCTGCACACATTCAACATTTAATAAATGTTTGGAGAATTTATAAACTAATAGAACTCACTACTTGCATGATCAAAAATGAACCAATTGCCTTATTTGCCAGGCTCTAGGATGAATGTCTCATGTTCAGGTTGTTGGTGTAAAAACAGACCCAATACCTAAACTGAAAGGGCTCCTGAGGAGTTTGGCACTGGACACTTTCATACTGGTGTCTTTTAACCAGTGTCTTTTAACCACTTATAGGGTGTGTTACAAGGGAAAAAATAAGGTGAAACCCTTAATCTACATGGAAGTCAGAATCTTGCTCATTACAGCAAGTCTCCCTATAAAATGAAATAGTGATCTTCTACCTAGTGGATGAAGGATGGTGAGGTTAAGCTATGGCCTTCAATATTTTACTTAGCTGCATTCTTCAGCAGAGCTTCTTTCATGCACTGAGAGTCTGCCTGGAATCACTCCCCCATAGTAGGCAAACTTGCATCCTCTTTTATTTTTCCAGTCCCTGTGATACTGAATCCATTGACTCTGAAGAGCAAACCCTCTTCTCCAAATGTTGATGTCCACTCTCCCACCCTCATCTCCCTCAGTCCTGTGCCACAATGTCCTATTTCAAATCTTCCCACTCTGGGCTGGGGAAAATGTATGCATGACACATTTTTAAGTTTAATCATCCTGATTTATATTTTCTTAAGTCTTAATAAAGCCATAAATCAAGCTCTAATTTGTAGGGTTTGCTGATTTCTAGATGTAATGGTCACATTGAAAACTTAACAATCACTTCTCATGAACCAGTTTGAGCTGCCTCCAGCACACCCCTGCTGGAAAGAGTCAGTTCTGAATCAAAGGAGAACTAACCTATTATTGAACAAATAACCACCTCCTCAATCCAGTCCACATTATTCACTAAGACAACTGGGGAGAATAGGAAAGCAAATAAATGGCTAATTGAGACAACTGAGTAAACCACACTGATGACATCTTGTGACTTAATTCTGGAGTTAGCTCAGTTCTCTTTCTGCTCAATTATGAGTCTAGTCCACATTCTGTCTTATAAGAAAACTTTATTCAATTGTGGGTATTGGCAGAAAACATTATTGCATTTTTTGAACCTTGCCCTTTGTGGCTGGGAAGCTGGACCCCTTCTCCCTTTCTTAGAGACCCTTAGCTAAGGACCTAAGTTATGCTGACCAAAAGCCTGGTCAGATCCAAATACAGATACAAGGAATTTTCTCATAGTTGTATGTCTCATGCAACCCATATGTATTATCTGAAAACTGGGCCCATATGGAACAATTGTTTGTATGTGAATTTGATAGTTCACAGACTCTTGGGGGAACAGCCTTTTCTGAATTTGGAGAGTTGTATCTGTTCACTCTTCCCTCTCCCAATTTGGAAACTTCCTAATCTTTCCTCCAATTAGACACCAGACTACCTAATGCTGTATTTTTTCTTTTAATACATTGAGCTTATTTTATTCATTGTTTTTTAATATATAAAAGTTTGTCTCCTTCTGTATTTGTGGTCTAGGCTTAAGTTGAGGCGGTCTGGTCCTAGTTTGTTAGGCAATTGGCATGCATTGCTTAATAAATATGTTCAGATCAAATCTTTGTTTCCTCAGTCATATCATGTTTCACCTGTCACACCATTATAGACCATAGTTTTTAATTAAGAAATCCCTGACTCATTAATAAACAGAACGTCACTCCCTGAACCCGTTACTCACGAAAAACACACTTATCTATACTCACTGGAGGCAAATGAGGCAAAGATGAGTTATGTTCTACATCCTCTTCCCAATCAAACTAAAAGGTCTCAATTGATAACTATAATTTTTCCATGAGTGGCTAAGCTAAATCTCACAACATGAAGGCTTTCTCAACTCCCCAGCATATCTTTCCTGATTTTTCCTTGAAGCGTCATTCTTAATTTTAGACATTTCACTGTGGAGTACAGCAACATACTAGACCACATCTAGACAAAGTCCATCAGGATGGAGAAAAGCTTGGAAAGCATTTCCTAAGTAGAAAGCAGAGTTTGGCTCAGTAGAAGGGAAAACTCTGTAATAATTATAGCTAACTAAACATATATGTGCATGCATGTATGTATGTAATCTTATATAATGTAATATATTATGCTGTTATGTTATGTCATCAGAACAGATTATATTTACAAAATACATCCATATAAAAGTCAGTTGTTAAAGTTTCAGTCTGAGCATTTATACCTTGGGAAATGATGCATATGAATTAGGGTTTGCAATAGATCAAAGACTTAAAAAAATGGAGAAAATGTTAATGATTCAGATTAAATTTTAAATTCTTTCATACATTATATATGTGTATTTGTTTGTATACACACATGTGTGATGAAGAAGTCTATTCCTAGACTTCTGGAACAGGGAGGTGATAATTCTTGTTCTCTGCTCACATCACAACTGGAGTATCCATTTCATTTCTGGGTACCATGATTTAAAAAGGACATTGATAAGATGAAGAGTGACCAGCGGCATGGGGAAGGACCTTGAATCCATGTCTTAAGAGGATTGAAGTAACTAGGCAGGTTTAGGCTGAAGAAGAAGAGTCAGGATGAGTATCTGAAGTGTTGTGATGTGGAGCAATGATTAGGATTTTTGTTTTACCCTAAAGTACTGAACCAAGAGCAATGAGGTAGAGGGAAAAGGGCAAGAGGGAATTATAAAGGTGGATTAATTTTGATGTCATGGGAGATTTCTTAACAATTAGAGATGTTCAAAGTAGAATGTGCTGCCTTAAGAGGTGGTAAATTCTCTCTCCTTAAAGATCTTCAAGCAGTCTTTGGAGGACTATGCCTCAGGCATATTCTGGTGAGGATTCATTTTGTTTATGAGCTTGATATGGTCATTGAAGTCCTTCTCAACTGTCAAACTCCACAATTTTGGATATTTAGATACCCTGTGTAGCTCCGGTATACAGAATCTGGTTTATGTATAGAAGTTACAGAAAAGATACATTTTATCTAAATATAAGCAGGAACTTCCTAAATTAGATCTCTCTGAATGGGAATGCTTTCACAAAATAGTGAGCTCTTTGTCATTGTAAGTGTCCAAACAAAGGCTCAGTGACCATCTGGGACAGAATCATAGACTTAGAATTGGAAGAGACCTCTGGCTGTCAGATAAGTTTGTAAACCCCTTAGTATTTTGTCAAAGAAAATTATTTTGAAAAAGGAGAGTTCCATTATGCTTTTAACAAAATTCTTAATACAGTAAAACAATTTTTAAAAATTACACAACAGTTGTCCACTGAAATCCTATTCACTTGCTGTGTGATGGCATGTTCTCCAAGACTGTACCAATGGGGCATGTCCACTGACAAATCTGACCAAGCTGTAAAGGTTTTAAGAATAACAGTGGTAGAATGGTTTTTTTGGTTATCTGACTACTAGCCTGGTTAAGTTTGGAAAAGCTCATTACTAGGTTGGCAATGGAATTATAAAACTTCAGCCATAGCAGTTCGCAAAGATTATCTCTGAATACAGAGAAGGATTGCAATCTGTGTCAGTGGAAAGAGGACCCACCCACATTATTGAAATCACAGATCTTTGAAGAACTGAAGATTCTGAGTCTCACAGAAAAGACCAGATGCCAAAAAGCAGCCCCACAGATGGGACTGGATGCACAGTGACTTGAGCTTGAGTGGGTTGGGGCTAAGCTGTCTTCATGACTGGATTAGGCAAGTCTTTAGGTGGGTCTCTTCCTGGATATCATCCCTGATCTTAGATCAGGATCCTTAGCTCTCTGAATGTCTCAAATTGTTTATCCCTTCTGATGAATATAGTGGGGGGAAGAGGGGTTGGAAAAGAGGAGGGATGGATACAGAGATCAGAGGCCAAAATGAATGAAAATAAACTGATCATTTTTCTGCTATTAAACATGGTGCCTGGCATATAATAAATATAATAAATACCATCTCTCCCTGCATTTGTATAGTAAAGAGCAGAGAATCATGCAGATCCAAAGTTGGAAGAGAATTCAGCAGCCAACCTTCTTCCATACACTAAAAACAATTAGTCATCTAACCTTTATTTAAAGACTACCAATGAGGGAAACTTCACTATCTCCCAAGAGACAGTCCATTCCATTTACAGACATCTCTAGTTGCTATATCAAATTTTTCCTGACATCACCAAAATTGACCTATTTGAAATTTCTACTCATTGCTCCAGGTTCTGTCCTTTGGCACCACAGAGAATAAGTATAGCCCCTTGTTCATGTGTCAGCCACTCAAATATTTTAAGGTAGCCACCATGTCTTCTCAAGATATTTCTTCCCAAGGCTAAGCATTCCCAGTTCTTTCAACTGACCCTTAACCATGTTTGGTTGGATACTTAATGAAAACTTTCCTAAAATACAGTGTTTTGAACTAAAAACAACATGGAAAGACAGTTTTCGACATTCTTTTTTTGTGAAATTTTGAGTTACAAATTTTTCTCCCTTCTTCCTCCCCAAGAAAGCAAGAAATCCGATATAGGTCACACATGTACCAATGTACATGTACAATATATCAGACATATTTCTACAATAGCCATTTTGTAACAGAATCAAAACAAAAGGGAAAAACTGTGAGAAAGTTATAATATCTCAGATATACTTATTTATATATGTATATACTATCTCCCCTGCCCTCTAAGAGGTAGCCCAGTGACACCGGACTAGAAGTCAGAAAGGTTGTGTGACCCTGGAATACTCATTTAACTTCGTTCTGTCTTAACTTCTTCATCTGTAAAATATGGATATTAATAGTACTTACCTCACAGGGTTTTGTAAGAATACAATGAAATAATTTGTAGAGAGCTTTAAAAACCTTAAAGTACTTACATAGATGCTATTATTATTAAAATATAAACTCCTTGAGGACAAGTACTGCCTTCTTTGCATCCTCATCACCTGCATCACACGATAACATTTTTGACTGACTCTCTCCAGTGCACATAGCCAATAGGTGTGATTTGATTCTGGGTCTCCCTAACTCAGAAGCAAGATTCTTTATCCATTAAATCATGATGTCTCTACTAATATTTCCAGAGGTGGCTATCAGCACTAATATGAAATAAAGTTTCTTCCTTAGGTGCAAGCTCACCCGAATTAGTCCTAGTGAATTGAAACAGAGGCCCTTAGCAAATATTGGCTGAATGAAGAGACATTGGATTTAATAGCTATAGAATTTTTTCAATGACATCTACTTTTATAGGATATTTGAGTGAGAGAAAATGGGAGGGGACAATTTGTTTGCATCCACATTTAAACCTAGATTAAATAGCAAACTATATTTTTTCTGAAACAGTCCTTCCCTAGTAATGGGAATGTGAGACTCATTACTGTGTCTGGTCATGCAAGCGCTACATTTTCTAGTACCAAAAATGTGACCTCTTCATCCTCTGTAATGGTGGAAAAATCATTAAAGCTGCAAACAAAAACATTCCTAATGAAATGTTAGAAGATTCCCTTGGTTAGAAGATTCCTTTAAAAGTCTCATGACTCTGTGGAAGAGGTTACTAACCATTTTTGCGTGTATCCATTTGGCAGTCAGGTGAAACCTCTGGCCCCTTTCTCAGAATAATGTTTTAAAATGTATAAAATGCAAAGGATTACAAAGGAAGCCAATCATATTGAAATATGGTTATCGAGATGTATTTTTAAAAGTTCATAGACTCCAGTTAAGAATCACTGCAACATAGAAGATAAAAATAGATTTTTGTGAAATGATGAGATAAACGGGGTTTCATGATTTACCTACAATTGCCTTAAAAGGTAGAAGAGTAATGGTCTTTAAAAAAAAATCCTGAGGTCCTTGAAGTTCTCTCCCTTGGAATATTGATTATATTCATCATATTCATTCGTGAACCTCTGTCTCTTTCTGTGTGTCTGTCTCTGCCCCTTCCCTCTCTCTCTACCTCTGTCTCTCTGTGTCTCTGCCTCTCTGTTCTCTATTTCTGTCTCTGTGTGTGTCTTTCTCTCCTCTCCTCAACTTTCCTACTCTCCTCTCCTCTCTCACTTTCTCCACCTCCCCTCCCCTCTCTCATCCCTTCCCTTTCCCTCCTTTCTCCTTCTCTCTCTCAATCTTTCTGTATGTGTTTCTTTGTTTCTCTGTCTCTTTCTCCTTCTTTTCCCTCCCTCTCTTTCTTTCCCTGTCTGCAAGATATTTAGTTATTCTGATAGGCAAAATTCATGAATAACCAAAAGTAGCATCACATTAGATAAGAAACTATATTAGTTGAAGAAAGAACTCATCAAGTCTCTGCTATCCAAAATGGTTTATCTTAGTTTAACTTTAGTAATGCATGAAATTTTGGTTTCCATTTTCCATATATAATAATTGTTCCTTTTTCTGCTTCAAATAAGTTAACAAATGGAAGATGTTTTCTTTTTTCTATAAATATCCTTTGAATATTTAAGATGTCACTGACTTAGCATGTACACCAAAGACATATGGAATATGCTCCAAAATGATCATTCTTTTGTTTTACAAAAAAGTCCCAAATTATTGAAAATCTATTAAATTCAACATCATCCACTCATTGATTCTTGTATCTTTACATTTTTCTTTGGTAAGGACAGAATAAGACCTATGATTTCACTGATGTGGGGAAATCACTGATGTAAGAACTCTCTCCTCCCATTGCAGGTACAGAGTTTTTTAAAAATCAAACTCATCTCTAACTTTTAGTTTTAGAATTACATGGAGAAATTAAGCAATTTGACAGTGGTCACAGTTAGAGGTATGACTTGAAACCAAATCTTATGATATCAAAGTCTTCTGCCTAATCTGTCCCCTGCCTCTGTCAGTGTTTTTACATAAGGCATAATACATAATTTTCATATTAATCAAACTTTGTCTTTTTTATATCATTTTCTAGAACAACTTCCTTTGATCTTTTTAACTGGTATGTCAATCATTTCAAGGTTTTCTTTTACTAAATTTTTCCTTCCCAATTTCCTTAGTCATATTTTAAGTAATTTAATTGGATCTAGTATAGATAAAATATTCTGTAATGATGAGATATGTGCTGACTGGTTAAGAAAATTTAGAGTTGCCACTCACTTGGGTCAAAAAACAGGCAAGAATAAGCTAGAAATACTCCTATAATTAAAAAAAATTTAAATATATTTGTAAACAAATAGAGCTGGCAATAATTTCAAGTGCCAACAAAGAAATAGTCTGAATGCAAAAAAGTGAATAATTCAAGATATGAATTAAATGTTCCTAAAGATTGTGAATTATTTTAAATTACCCATTAGGTAGACAATTATCTTGTATTTTCTATTATTACTAACCATAGACTTAACAGATTCAAAAATTCCATTAAAACTACTATTAAGAGGACATGCTTGTATTTAGAAGCACATCTAGTTAAATAGCCTACAAATTACTTCATATTATGCAAGTTTACCAAGACTTAATTAATATTTTAATTAGCTACTGTGGTTTTTAAAAAAGTCTCTTGAATAGTACCTTATTTTCATAAAATAATTTTATCTTGGATATTCAATACAAATTTATAAAAGTCTTCCACTAAAGACTTACTTCAACATATCTTTGTGTTATAGAGGTGAACCCTGGGTTAGTCAAGTCTTTGATAGTGAAATACAAGGCTTTTTAGGATCCTGCCAAGCTCGAAAGACTTTCAGTATAAATCTAGTGAGAGACAATTATATTGTCCCAGGACAGGCATGACCAAGCTCAGAATCCCATCAGCACATTAACTGCAGCCAGAGTAACCCTTAAAAAATATTTTGACTGAGATAATATATTTAAACCATTTCTTCAATCTTTGAACACTATATAAATGGCGATTGTTATCGTGAGCAGTGACAGTGGACAGATTACTGAAGGAATTTTAAATCTTTGATGTATTGACATTTTATGACGATGCAAAAAAAAGTCAACTCTATTAAATGCTCTGGTTCATAAAGGATCATACATATATGCATATGTACACATGTATTTATCAACATGAATTGCCTATTTTCAAAATTTTGGAAAACTGTAAAAGAGACATTAAAATGATTCCAATTTTAACTACATAATTCTTCAAACAATTTAGAAGGCCTGTCAGGATCTTGAAATGACTCAGGGTTATCGTTATAAACATAAATTGTCCCTGTATCCTGTTTATCAGGAAAGTCTGGCCCATAAAAAGTTCTTCTTGTCAAATTAAGAATAAAGAATAATTTCCTACACCAAGATTTTAAAAGGATGAAAAATCAAAACACAATTTTAATAATTAAAATTTAACTAAACAGACCACAAACTTGACTTACCATGTTACAGTTCTATATCAAAATGACCATGAAATACAAAGTTTGAGAATGATGAAATTAACTACAAAGACATATTTGTCCTTAATGGTGACAGCTTCTTACTCTATGAAATGTTATGTTTCATATATAGCCTTATGTGTGTATATCATGGAAAATCTGTCACAATAATAAGTTAAATTCACAAAGGCTTTCGAACAAAATTTTAAATTTTGCATTTGCTAATTTCAAAGAAAAAGCTTCACACAATGATATATTTATTTACAATTCACAAAGAAGAATGATCCATGAAAAATCAAATTCTACATGTATAACTTGGAAAAAAATTATGCATTTATCATAAAATAGTGTCAAGATTTAGGATTAGCTATTATTAGTGAGATCATTTTCTCCAAGAAAATATGACTCAAGTGAATTCAGACTTATAACAACCTATATTTTTGTCAAAATATGTATTTCAGAATATTATGGTTAATTTTTCTTATCCTACTTTTCAGAAAATACTTTGAACACATATTATATCCTTATGATAGTTGATGATATGACTAATTAAAATACATTTTAAATAATCCAGTTTTCTTCCAAAATGTTTAGTAGTATTTCTCTTTTGTCTAAATCCTAACACTAATGATGAAAATAAATATCTTTCCAAATGTTTTTGGCTCAAATAAACTACACTATATGTGTGTCACTTTCCTGGTATAGGAGTAGCAACCATACTCTTCATTTTATAGATGAGAATAGTGAAGCAAAGGAGATGAGTGAATCAAACAAAGGTGGATTTATATAGATCACAGAATCTAACCTTACTCACAACTGATTACTTTTCCACTTGACTAGACATGCTATTTTAGGGCAATTTAAGTTCTAATTTAGATTACTTTAACATAAATTAATTTAAATTGTGAACTTAATTTTTTTTTCTCCTTTCATCCTTTTTGTCTATTTTTCAAAGATCAACAAATAATATATACAAGATAATTTAACAGAAAAGGACCAGGAAGTGTTTAACCATTAAAGTGTCACATTTGCATTTGAACCATTTACATGATTTAAAAATATCATACATATATTTCATTATATTCTTTTCCATCTTTCATTTATACCAACCTGCCACATATGTTCTATAAGTACACATCAATGCACCCTTTAATAATCAAAGTGAGCATTTTTGCAACTTAGCTTTTCAATGTATGTATATGAATAAAGACACCATGAATATAGAAGAATTATGAACTCCAGAAGAGAGAGACTGCATTGGGTCAGTCTTCTAATTGAGTTATAGGGTAATGGCCAACAGCACATAATTTGGGATTGTATGCCTTTGCACCACAAAATTTAGAGCTTTTTAAACTAAGTCTCTATACAAACCCAACATTTTTATGGGCATCTCTTCATGATTCTGTGTCTTATTCAATTAAAGTGACTATAGTCAATATCAAAAATCTAGAATTACATTACAATTTCCTTTTATATAACCTTTCATTCATTTAATATTTTCAGCATACTAAATACAAGTTGCACTGTTTTATTTACAGACAGGTAAACCCAAAATTCACTGAAGGTTTATTCAGGGAGGGAGAAAGAAATTGAAGAGGCAGAAATAAAGAAAGAAGAGAAGAGGAGAAAGACAGAAATAATTGACCACATTGACATTCACATGTATTTCTTTCTACATGGAATTTTCCCATTGACAGTGATAAAAATGAACTCCAGAGAATCTCCCCTGTGTTCAACAAAACGACAGTTCCTTCAATGTCTCACACACACCCACAAACACAGCCCTTGTTCTAGAAATACTCCCCTTTCCAGACACAATATCTTTTGTAGAACTATGTGTATGAGGATTGAGAAAAGTCCCAGAAAAATAAAGATATTTCATTCTACCTCTCAATTTTTTTCCCATTTGAAATTTTCAGTGTGGGCAAATTTTCATTTGTGCACTTTTCAAAACTAAATCCCCCAAGAATTCCTTAAGATATTAATGAAATCTTCATCATCTGATACTCCGTAACTTACTCCTTCATAGTAATCTTCAAATTCACAGTATAACACTTCGTGGGGATGGCTACAGCAATTCTCTAGGGTTTCTATAAATGAAGATTTAATTTCTTCCTCTGTTGCACAACCTGCAAAACAGGGCAAACTATAAAGCAATCTCCTAAAGAATTGAATTAATGGTATTAGCTCTATTTAAACAATCAGTTTATGAACTCACACTGTTAACAGCTTGAGATTATACATTAAACTACTCTCCAATTTATTCCAACTTTTTTTCCCATGAACTAAAATTTATTGGTGATTGGAGGTTGTAGGGGAAACACAAGGAAGAAAATACATGTGATGTTTGTTAGTAAATATTTTAACAGTTATTTAAAACTTTTAGTAAAGTTATTGCTCATTATATAGAGGTAAAATAATATGAACTATTATATATCCTTGGATTAGGGTTTTCTTGGGGTAGGGGCAGGGTTGATGTTATAAGGAACACTCCATTTCAATTATAAATGAATGAAGAAATGTCAGAAAAGTTCCAATGATTTTTAGACTTTTCAGAACACCATGATCCATCATGTAATGGATATTTTTAGACTTTATTAAACTATTTATTCAAAAGACAACCACTAAGCTTTCTGGAAATGAAAAACAGAAGTACAAGTTTACAAGTTTAGGAAATTCTTGGTTGAATGAGCTTTTGCTTGGTTAAGATTGTACACAATATTAATCTATAAATGAAGACTTTTTATAATCTAGGACAAAGAGCCTTCTCCCACTGAGTTACTGAGCCATATTCACAAAGAAAAACAGTATCTAAAAATACATTCTACACATATTAGAAGGGAGGGAGAAACAATAAAGAGACAAAAAACCACAACTGGACTGTGTTTTTGCTTTATAGAAAAATAATCTTCCATTTATTGAATTTTTTTTTACACTAAGAAATGTAAACACAAAATATAAGACTATAGTCAGTAAATGAAATATATATTTATGTCTATCTCAGTTTTGCATTACAATTAAGGGAGAAGAAGGAGAAAGAGATAATGAAAAGGGGAGTAAAAGTGAGGGCTTTGGAAGAGAAGATATGCAGCCCATGTGGCAGGAGAGACAGAAATGAAAATGTAGGAGAGAAAGAAATGAAGAGACAGACAAAAGTATCGGAGAAAAAAGAGACAGAGAAAGAGAGGATAAGAGAGATGAAGAAAAAACTTTGGTGTGTATCACACACACACACACACACACACACACACACACACACACGCACGCACACGGCTACATATAAAAGAATACTTGGAATCCCAGGATTTTAGTTCACCCACTTTGACCAAGAGAGGGAAGTAGTTAAGTAAAGTGGAAAGAGTCCAAGTCATGAGACAGATGATCTGGGTGTTTAAATCTGCAACTTGATGTGACTTCAAATAAATCCCTTAAGCTCTTGGGGACTCAGTTTCCTCCTCTTTAAATGGAGGAAATCAGACACCAGGACCTGAAAGGTCCCCTCCAGCTCTAGATCTGATTGTCGGAGTCTCTCTGAACCTGTGTTTCTTCATCTATAAAAGGAGGTTAGTAATGTTTGCAACTACCCATTCCACAAAATTGTTATGATGCCTAATAAGATATCACACATGAAAAGACTCTGAAACTTAAAAGCATTATAGAGAAAGAAATTAAAGGTTTAAGACAGGCAAAGAAGCAATTTTTAAAAAACTATCCATTCGCTGATAATATGATTATTTAGATAAATCTAGACAATCAGCAAAGTTGCTAATTAAAACAATATTTTCAGCAAGATTACAGACAATAAAATAAACCCCAAATTGAATATATCTGTATAATAATAACAAAATTCCAAAAGCTAAAATTCCATTCAAAATGCCTATAAAAGGCTTAAAATTGTTGACAATCAATTTGCCAGAGTACAAAAATACATTCAACGCATAATGTTCAATTAAAAAGTGTTCCTTAAAACTATAAATTATATCATACTTTAGGATATTCAATGTTTGTGGCTGGGCCGTACCAATACAATAAAAATGCCAATGCAACCAAAATTACTTAATACTTTTACTGCTACAACAGTCAAACTACAAAAGAGATATTTTTATAGAACTTCTTTAAAATAATAAAATTCATTTGGAGACACAAAGATCTAAAATATCATGGGAATCAACTTTTAAAAAATAAAAATGAAAGACTAACACTTCCAAACCTCAAACTATATTATAAAGGAGCAATCATGAAAAACATTTTGGAACTGATTAAAAAATAAAAAGACTGAGATCTATGAAACAGGCTATACAAGGGCAAATGGGAAAAAATAAAACCCAACAACCTTGAAAAGCCTAAAACATTAATTATTTAGCATTAATTAATTATCCTTGCTTGATAAAAACTTCTGGGAAAACTAGAAAGCAGTCTGGAAGAATTTAGGCTTCATCTAATTCCCAGGTCACTTAACCTGTCTGTCTCATTTTCCTCCTCTTTAAAATGAAAATAACAACAGCACCTACCTACCAATGTAGCTGTGCAGATATAATAAGGTAACATTTATAAAGCACCTCACAAACCTACATAAAGCCTAGCTCTGACAACCACAGAATTAACTTAGGTTTGATAGAGGATCTCTCTTACCATCTTACAAGCTCAGTTGTTCTAAAACGGAATGACAAAGACACGAATACTTCACTGCATTTTTAATGAATATAGCCTAAATGGTTATCCAAATGCTGATGATATTAGAAAGCTGGACAAACAGAATTGTGTGCTGGAAGGAACCCTAGAAAGTGCAATTCCTTCTTTTTATACATAAGGGAAATGAGACATAGAGAGATTAGGTGACTTCCCTAAAGTCACAGAGATATTAACGTGGCAGATCCAAGTTTCCAACCCAAGTTGTTCAATCCCAACATTTCCAATTATAATATAATGCCAAAAATGTTAAGTTTTATGTGTACTTTAAAAGGTGTATACATCCTGAATAGTGTTTATTTTAATGTCAGTGTCTTAATATAATGAAACAAAAGGATGAAAATGTCTTCTTTTAAAATTAATTTCACCTACCACAGTGTGTAACAAATCTTTTAACAGTGTTGTTTGGTTTCAAGTACTTTTTTTCCAAATTACAATTTATAGAAGAATCTTATAATTTAAATTTTCAAATTTAGGAATAAAAGTTCTTTTTTCCCACCTACAACTGAGATCAGGTTTTGCTGAAATGTCTTAGAAACCAGCAAATTTCTAAGTGAGTATTCCATTCTGCCAATAATGTTTTCTAATGCCATTAAACAGAAACGTCTTTTGGAAATCTTATTTCTATTATGCCTTACAGTGGTTTTTTTACTTTGATGGGATACTTAATATCAGATGGTTTCCTAGAAACTAAATGAAAATGTTGTTTAAAAGCCTTAATTTGTAAATGACTGTTGACTATAAACAATCCATATACCAGAAAGGTCTATGCAAAGATTACCATTGACAATATATGAGATGAAAAGTTTAATTTTGCATTTTTTCCAATTTTAAGATATAATAGTAAAGTTCAATATATGTTCTTTCATGTAGTAAAGAGGAAAGGGGGAAAATTTTTTTCTGACACCTCACATACATCCAGAAATATCATAATTATGAGCCAAGTTTAAAGAAGGTAGAAATTTGAAAGATAAAATGTTTAAATCACCTTTCTGAATTAAGAACAAGATGAAAAATAAACATCAAAAAACAAGTTCTTTTCAACATCCAAGTCTGTATTTTGACCAACTAAGAAAGACAAAAAGATGTGATCCCTTGGAAGGAGAAAGAAAGAAGTAGATAAAAGGAGAGAAAGGATACAAGGTGTATACATGGTAGGATAGATAGCTGAAGGAACCAAAACCTCACTTAGTTCTGAAAGGAGTGGGATGAGTAATCCAACTTAGAACAGGGATAAAAAAATTGAAGGCTAGAATCAAATGACAGGTAATTTGATAAATAATTTATGTGTGAAATAACTTTGCCAACCTTAAAATTAATGGCAGCTCACAGCATAATTCGAAGTCATAACTTTGATACAAGTATTGGATGCCAGCATGCCTCTCTACTACTACATGGCTTAACCTTCAATTTGACTTCTTTAGTCCCAGAGAGTAGAAGTGGTTCTCAATTAGGACCAAAATGGCATCACCATGCTGGAGCCAAGGTACAGTGTGTCCAACCAGACTAATATGAGCTCAGAGGGCTCACAAAAAGGTTGAAGTAGGATCATAAGAAGAATGGAAGCAAATTTCTTTTCCAATGGAAAGAAAAACATCTTGACAATTAAAGATTTCCATAAGTGAAAACAGAGACTGTATAATCATTTATTGGAGCTGTTGTAGAGGAAATTCTATTTCTGATATAGGTTGGGACAGATGACCAGATGATCCATGAGATCTCTTCTAACCCTGACATTCCAGGATAACAAATTACAATAATCTCCATGAGGGAAAATAAATTAGGTTTTTTTTTCATCACATTCTAATGTTCATTCACATGGGTTATGGCCAGAGACAGTTAAGTGGTGAAATAGACAGAGCACTGGGTCTAAAGTCAAAAACATATAAGATCAAACAGATCCCCATATGCTGATATCTCAAATCCTTGAATGCAGTTCTGGTAAGAGACTGAATCTGTTTTCCAAGGACCAGTCAAGCTAGTGATACAGAGGCCCATCACCAGTAGACTAGATACCAAATAATGAACACTTTGGCCCAAGAGAACACATGAAAGAAAGACATTTCTTTTTAAAATGGTCATAAGTGCTATGCGGCCCATTCTGCTTCTTCACTGTTAGTAACAAAGTATTGGGAAATAGTCCAGATGCTACTTGGTATCACATCATTTGTAGACTGCCTATAAATTTCAATTTGATTATTGATACTCTAGATGAGAGATTCTTGTTCAATCATCCATGAATGGGCATATTAGTACAGACACTAATTCCTATCAATCTTGACATTCTTGCTTTAAACCAAGGGTTCTTAATTTGAAGTCCATAGACTAACCCACTCCTTCAAAGGATTCATGGATAGATACCAGGGTTCATAAACACGTAAGCAGGGGAGGGAGGATAAGGTACATCTTTTTTCACTACCTCTCACTGAAAGTTAGCATTTTCTTCATTTATGAATCTAGGTAACAAATATAATCATAAGTGGTCCATAGATTTTACCAGACTGCTAAAAGGGTCTAAGATACAGAAAAAGATTAAGAACCCCTGCTATAGATGAAATCAGAAGAAAGAGAAGTGTCAGCTGAAGATAGTTCACAAGTACTCCTTGGAGAAGCAAAGAAAGGAGTTGGCAGAATGGGTTTTAGCCTATTCTCAATGACTACAAGAAATATTATGGGGAACGTATGGTCTTTTTCACATACTGCAGTGCTCATCTTAAGTATGTACTTTAAAAAACTACTGTAAAAATAATTGTTGTTTATACACTTCATATCAGTTGCTGAGAATAAAATGTTAGAAAAATCCTTAGATAAAACTTGACAATACCCACAAAAATCAAATTAAAATAAACTGGTAATTGGTTACTTCTATGCAAAGGTGGGACAGGAAAAGGATGAGGAGACCATATATGGTAAAATATGGTTGAGGAGAAAGAAATGAGAGAGGCTAAAGATTTGTAGTTTATAGAGAACCTTCACTTATCTATGTCACAAATATTTTATTAAAAAAAAACAAAAACAAATGGGTATGTACTCAACATAGTGAGCTTCAGATAATACCACAAAGAATGAAACTGACTACAGGAGCAAATCAGATGCACAGTAGGGAAAGAGAAGAACAACTGGCTACAGTAATGCACACGGAAGTAAAGGAAATACAAATGAAAAAGAACTACAGCCTGGGACCGTTTAGTATAGGACCTACTATTCATGGACAGCTTAGTAACTAGATCCTAAAGAAAATCAGTGCACAGTAAAATAACTAATGTTCCTAAGGATGACCAAATGGTTGGTTCAAATCCTCCTTCGGTCATTACCTATAGGACCTTGGGCAAGTGACTTTATATCCCTGAGTCTCAGTTTCCTTATACATAAAGGAAAGATTTTTGACTGGATAACATCTAAATTGAGGATTCCTAACATGGGTTATTAATTAGTTAATTTTGTTTGTTTCACTGTTTCAATATAATTGGCACATAGGATTACTTTGTAATCCTATATATTTTATTTTTTACATTCTTTTAAAAAAAGCCTAATTCTGAAAAGGCATATATTGGCTTCCCAAAACTTCTAAAGGGATTCAGGACACAAAAGGCTAATAACTCTGCTATAGGTCTTTACAAGCTTTAAATCATATGATGCCCAACTGTACTGTCTACCCTGTTTCTGCTTATCTAACTTTCTGACCGTTCAGTTTCTCAGCAGAAAAATAAAAGAGTCTACAATAAAAGAAAGAGAACAATATCATTTTCAGAGAATTTCAGAAACAGAATGGACAACCATAGCCTCAGGTTCAGACTGAGAATATTAATTCACAATGAATTACAACAAATTTGAAAATATTATGGCTTTAAACAACAACCTAGAAGCCAGATGTATTTGGACTTATATCACTTACCTGATATCACATGAGGGTGTTTCTTGGCACAATAGCATTTTTTGATATCTACCATGCTCACACTGCCAGTTTTGGTGAAGTCTAATTTCATATAGGCCTAAACAAAGAAAGGATATCAAAGAGCATGATATCGTTGGAAATCATAAGTAAATGATCTTGCATTTGCTTCAAACAAGGCATTCCTAAAGTACTAAAATAGCATTTAAGGCAGTGGGTATGATGGGTGCAGCAGGAAGAATCTTGAAGGGGAATTTAGGAAATCGAGATACCAGTCTGTGCTCTGCCAAACTACACCTTCTTATACTTTAGGAAAGTCTCTTAACCTCTGCAGATACTTTAGTTCCCTCATTTGTAAAAAGATGGAATCGTACTAATGTCTAAGATGCCCTCCAGCTTTAAGATTCTATAACCTATGTAAATAGTATGTATAAATTTCCTTGGAAGAGATATATAACTGGAAAAATGAGATGGTAAATATTGCATAAATTATTTAATGGTTTCAATGTTGTATTTTTTTTGGTTATTGATTTGCTTCCTGCGTCCTCATTGGGGGTTTTCTTGGCAAAGATACTAGAGTGGTTAGCCATTTCCTTCTCCAGCTCATTTGACAGATGAGGAAACTGAAAGTTAATTACATCACACAGGTAGTGTCTGAGTTAAAATTTGAATTCAGGTCTTCCTGACTCCACAAAGAATTGTGCTCAGCACAACTTTGAATGACAAAAGGGGTTTTAAGGATATAAGAAACCATCTTCTTTCAGTCAGATGGCAAATGATAATATTTCTATTTTATAGACAGCAAAAGAGGCATTCAGACTTACACAAGATACCTTCTCAGAACAGCCACTACTAAAACTAAATTTTACAAATCACCATTATGTCCTTCCTTCACTCAGCACAGGAAGCTAGAAGGTACAGTAGATGAAGGATTGAGTCTGATATTAGAAAGACCTAAATTCAAATCCAGCCTCAGACGCTTACTAAGTTGTATGACCCTGGACAAGTCATCTAACCAGTATCTCAATTTCCTCAATTGTCAAATAAGGAAAAGACTACCATCTACACACATAGGGTTGTTGTGAGAAAAAATGAGATAATATTTGTAAAGTGCTTACTTAGCACAATGCCTGCTACAGAGTAGACACTTAGTCAATGCTAGTTCCCCCTTGCTATGCCTTTATTAAGAAATGCATCTTCTGAGTCAACCCTAGTTATAAGAAGGTATAAGGAAACACTAGGAGAAGGAAGAGAGAAAAAAAGGGAACAATAATCACCCTTGCTAGCCCTACTCCTGCTACCATATTGCAAGATAAGGGGACAGGATGCTAATTTCCTATGTAGCTGTCATCTTACAAGTGGTGAATGGATGTGTTTTCCTGCTCAATAAGGACAGGTTTTTTGTTTTTCAGCCTGAGATTAATAACCTATATAATTGTTCACATAAGTACACTCTGGAAATTACTACCAAAAATCACAGTAACGAACAGTGTCCGTAATGAACAAGTCCTCAGACAGGACTTGGTTGTACCTGTTTAATTTCTCTACTTAAAGGAGACAAACAACCAACTCAATTCAATAGAGAAAAAAGGCAGTAATGGGAGGAAAAAGGCAATAAATCTAGAAGGTAGGTGTCTGTCACCTATCCTTGGGCCATAGTAATCATAAAACACCTTCCTGGAAAAAAATATCTTTAGCAAAAATGAATCAGAGGTGATTTCCTAGAAAGGTGGTGGGAGGATTGATTCTCTAATAGTGACTGAAATAGCAGTTGAAAAGGCCAAAGCAAAGTCAAAGAACACTGAATCGGAAAGGCTCAAATAAGGATCTTCTATTACACAAAAGAGCAAAAATGTTCATGATTTTTAGAAAATAGAGGTGATCTAGAATTGATCTCTGATTACTTCTATTATTAAAATGAAGCAAGAATGGTTGCTCAAGTAATTAAATTCTTGGGTGTTATTCACTCTTATCCTATCAATAGGAATCTTAGCGATTACTTAGTGTAGGTCTAGAACTTTTTTAACAGCATGCCCAGGGTCACACAGAAAGTGAAAGAACCAGGACTGTAGCCAAGGTCTTTTGACTTAAAATCCAGTAGTATCCTTTTCACCATACCAGTAACTAATACGTAAAATAAATTTCAAAATCTCTCTTTCTTGTTGTTCTTATTTTTTTAAGAGTGTATCTCTCTATCTCACACTTAGTCTAGAAGTATAGTCGTCACTTAAGGGCCCAAACCCACTGCTGATTAACATGGAAGCTTTGACCTGCAATGTTTCAAACCTGACCTTCAGGTGCCTGGTGCCCTCCTCCCTCTTCCAGAGGCTCACTATATCGGTGCCAAAGTTAGGACAGACAAACAACCAGCCATAACCCTCAGAACTCCTGAGCCCCAACTCATCCACCAGGCTCAGCTGCCCTAGTAGCAGAGATTAAAAACATGAGCCATGATAGCAAGCCCAAATTCCTCTAAGAGAACAATAACGTTTAGCTTTTTAAAAAAATATTTAACATAAGCATTACAAAACCTAGCACACTGTACTTATAAACATCTGTCTTAAAGATTTTTGTGATAAATTCCATCACAAACCAAAAAGAAATAAGTAAAATATGCTAACTGATCAAAATGCTTAATAAAGAATCTAATTCTCTACTTGATGTAACCATTTTAAAAGATTACTTAAAACAAACTTACTTTTCGAAGAAATGTTTTCCTGTATTCATTCATTTCACCAAAAATGGCACGTTTGAACTCTTCACAATCAACTTGACCATTATCATTGATATCCAGAATTAACCATAAATCCTCAAAGTCCTAGAAATTAAATTAAGTAAGCGATCTAATTGAAGATGTATCTTTAAAAAGTCATCACAATAGAATCTAACTGATTACAATTTAGAAACTACGGGATCAAAAGACATGAACAGTTTTCAGAGGAAGTTATCAAAGCCATCTATATTCATATAAAAAAAGTGCTCTAATGTATTACTGATTGAAGAAATGCAAATTAAAACAATTCTTAAGTACTACCTCATAGCTATTAGATTGACTAATAGGACTGAAAAGAAAAATGACAAATGCTAAAGGGGATGTGGAAAAAAAGAAACATTAATGTACTGTTGGTGGAGTTGTGAACTGATTCAGCCATTCTATAGAGCAATTTGAAACTATGGCCAAAGGGCTATAAAACCTTTTGACCTAGCAATCCCACCACTAAGTCTGTATCCCGAAAGAGATTAAAAAACAACAAGGAAAAAGGCCTATACATACAAAAATATCTTATAGCACTCTTCTCTGATGGCAAAGAATTGGAAATTGAGAGAGGGCTCATTAATTGGGAAATGGCTGAACAAACTGTGGTATGTGATTATGATGGAACATTACTATGCTCTAAGAAATTATGAGCAGGATAATCTTATAAAAACCTGAAAAGGTTTACACGAGTTGATCCAAAGTGAAATGTATTGTGTACGAAGTAATAGCAATGAATGTAAAATGATCATTTGTGAACAACTTAGCTATTTTCAGCAATACAGCGATCCAAGACAGTTCTGAAGGGCTTGTGATGAAAAGTGCTATCCATCTCCAGAGAAAGAACTGATGGTGTCTAAATACAGATTGAGGCATACTTTATGTTACTTTCTTCATTTTTCTTAAGGTTTTTTTATTTTTGGTCTATGACTATTATGGAAATGTTTTGCATGACTACACATGCATAACCTATATTAAATTGCTTGCCTTCTCAATGTGGGGGTGGGGTGGGGTGGGGTGGGGTGGGGAGGGAAAGCATTTGGAACTCCAAGTTTTAATAATGTTTGCTAAAAGTTGTTTTTCACAGGTAACTGGGGAAAATAAAATACTAAATAGGTCCTAGGGGAACTCTTTTAATTAAAAAAATCATTTTGTGATGCAAATAACTATTTGCCACTTCAATTTTATCTGTTTTATAGCTAAAGTTTTATGCGCAATATACTCATTTTTATCTGTGATAGTTAAGAAACACAAGTATGTTGGTTAATGGAGAGTTTAAATAAATCTTAATTTTTCATGGATATCAATTATCTATAATTTATGTGTAATGGGACTAATCATGAACTTTCCCCTCTCCTATGTGCTATGATTATAGCATGTCTAATTGGAGCATTCAGGGACCTGAGTTGAGCTGCCCTTGGCCACTTACAATAGGCTACATGTACTCTGAACTCAGTTCCAAGCATCCATGCATGACAGCCTGATTTGTGATGATGCTTAGCATTACATAAAGAAATATCACTATACCATCAATGCTCTATCTTGATTATAAAACAGATTCAATTTCAGTCACGTAGAAATAAAAATTCACAAATTGTGTTCCTGGTTTCAATATAAAGCATTTTGAAAATATGCTTAAATTCATCTTCTATATTGATTCCTTTACCTACGTAATATAAAGACTACCAGCTTTCAGAAAATTGAAGCATAGTAGCATACACATATTAAAACAGGATTATAATATTTTCTTAGCATCTTACAGATATGTCACAGGATTATCAAATATCTTTATACTAAAGATGTCGATGTAGATGGAATGTAGTTTGGAATAGTACTTACTGACTCTGGTGTAGACACCAGAAAATAGCATTAAAAAAGAAATGTGTAATATTGGGGGGGGCAGAAAATATATCTATATATATATATACATATATATGGAGAGAGAGAGAGAGAGAGAGAGAAAGACAGACAGACAGACACAGAGAATAAACATTTACATAGCACCTACTATGTAGCAGATAACAAAAAATGTCTCACTTAATTCTCATAACAACCCTGTGAGGTAAGTGTATTATTAATCTCCATTTTACTGTCAAGGAAATTAAGACAACCAGAAATTAAGTGACTAGCCCAGGGTCACCCAACTATTCGTGTCTGAGGCTGGATCTGAACTCAAGTCATCTTGACTTTAGGCCCAGTACTTTATTCACTTGTGCCATTTATCTGCTTACAAACTGTCGATTAGTAGTGAATTCTGGTTAATTTAATGCAAGACAAAATTTTACTTTATGATTTTCTAGCACTCAGCAAGGTGTTTTCTACCTTGCTATTATCATTCCGTCATTCAGTTGTGTCCAACTCTTCATGAACCTGTGGACCCTACCACACCAATGCAGTCCACAGAGTTTTCTTGGCAAAAATGGCAAATGGTTTGTCATTTCCTTCCCCAATGGATTAAGTCAAACAGAAATTAATTTACTTGCCCAGGGTCACACAGGTAGTAAGTGTCTGAGACTGGATTTTAACTCAAGTGTTCCTAACTCCAGGTCCATCCACTGAGCCACCTACCAGCTTCCTAAGCACTTAATGCATGCTTTTTCATTTATTTATAAAATGAGACTCAGTTAAATTTCTCTACTGAGTAATTTTTTCCTGTCAAATTCAAACTATAAGTCGTACAAATCACAAGAAATACTGCAAAAAAAAATCCCTCAAGTTGTCTAGTTTTCCAAGAACTTCCAAGAACTCTCCAAAGTACAGATACTTTTCTCCATCATAAAGCCCTGCTACTTCAGCTGACTCTCACTGCTGCTTACCAAAACTTGTACTTAATTCTCATTGGTTCTCTGTCACATTGTCCAGAATGATTGTTCCAATTTTTTTCCTCTCTCCTCCAAACTCAGCTCTGCTCTCAAAGGTAACCTAACCTCTTCCTTCCCTGAGGATATCAATGCCATGTGATATGACAGAAGAGAACTGCATCCAAATTCAAATCCATATGCTTCTACTTGTTATCTGCATTAACATGGGCAAGCCAGATCACCTCTACATTCCTCAGTTTTCTCATCTGTGAAATGAGGACATTGGACTAGACCGGGGTGAGGAACCTAAATCCAATATTTTCCACCAGGGTCACCAAGAATGGTTCACCTAATAATCCTTAAGTCCCTTCTGGTCCTAAATCCTTTGATCCTATCATTTACTTTCTTTTACTCATCATTTTTTTCTTCACTTGTTATTTCTTCCTTCCCTTTTGTCTCCGATATTCTTACTCATTGTCAAATGATCCACGATACTGTAAAAATGCTTAGCATAGGGCCTGGTACATAGTAGGCACTTAATAAATGCTTCTTACCCTCCCTTCCCCCTTGCTAAGTCTAACAACTCCACCTATGCCCTCGATCCCAATTTCTTCCTTCTCTTCTCCAAGACTGTTCTCCACAAATCAACCCACCTCTCAAGTGATTTGTCAGTTTCTACTTTTCGCTGGCTCCTTCTCCTTTGCTTAAAATAGTAGTCTTACTTATACTTTAAAAAAGTCTTACCTATACTTTAAAAAAAGTCTTACCTATACTTCAAAAAATTCCTTCCCTTTACTCCCTTACTTGTCCCCTTGAAATCTTACCTATTTACTCCCTTACCCTGACAAACATCAAAAAAGTTGACTAAAATCTACTTTCTCGTCCTAGTAGGCAACTAGGTGGCCCCGTGGATGAACTGCCAGGAAGACCCATCTTCCTGAGTTCAAATCCAATCTCAGATATTTACTAGCTGTGTGTCAAGTCACTGGACAAGTCATTTAACCATGTCTGCCTCAATTTCCTCATCGTTAAAAATGATTTGAAGGAGGAAATGGTAAACCACTCCAGTATCTTTGCCAAGAAAACCCCAAATGGGATCACAAAGAGTTGTACAGGACTGGAAAATAACTGAACAACATCTTTCTTATTCTTTAAAACATTCCTTCACTTTACTTTTTTTCCCATCCCTTTCAACTCTCACCTGTCTCTTTATTCCCTTACAAATTTATTAAAGAGTTGACTCCATCTCTTGTCTCACTATGGACTCAATCTCAGTTCCCTGTAACCAGTCCTCCATATCCACCACTCTGCTGAATACAGCTAGTTACCTGCAAAATACCATATCTAATGTTTTTCCCCTTGGTTTTGATCATTCTCAACCTCTCTCCAGCAGAGTATTGCTGAATCTCAAGCTTAATTCTTTTTTTATTGTCTTTTTTTTATTCTTTATCACTACATCACTGAGGAGATATTAAGTTTGTGTAAAATATCAAAGATACTAATTGAATTTTTTATCTAAACATTTTAAGAAAAATAATAAATATCATAACCATTTCCAGATGAAGAAACTGAGGATAGGAGAAAATGAGCAATCTGCTTAATTACCAGAGCCAGGCCTTGAATGAACATCTATTCTGACATCAAGATCTGGCATTTTCTTCTATTTCATGTTTCCTCTCATCTGACAGGTAACTAGGGAGCATTTTTGGTTGAGAGTAAAAAACCATGAGCAGACAGGGCAGAAATGACCAGGTTTTGTCTTTGCTGTCTTTGCTCCAGCTCTCCCTCACATGGTGCCATCACAATGGATGCAGCGGTCAGGTTCTCAACACAGCATGTTGGGTAAAAATCTTGTCTAACTCAAAATCTTCCTTGAAAAATCCTAAACTGCAGTATATTATCATTTGTGGCTGGGAAGGGGATAAAGTCTGTCTATATGCAAAAGAAGTCGATCTATATCAGAGGGGAGATGATTTTGAGATAGTTACTGAGGAAACAATTAAAGGCAAAATTCTTTTAACAATATCCAGCTAAGTTTTTTGAACAGGAGTGGGAGGGAACTAGAAATTAATCAGAGCAGCAAAAAAGAGAAAGACTTAGCTGGAAAACTGATTGGGGAGTGGGGAGGGAATACTCCTGAAAAGGATTCACATAGATGCTAAGGGTAGCTAGGTGGTACAGTGGACAGAGCCCCAGTGCAGGAGTCAGGAGGACCTGAGTTCAAATCTCACCTCAGACACTTGATATTCACTAGCTGTGTGACCTTAGGCAAGCTACTTAACCCCAACTGCCTCATCCTTGGTCGTCTCCAGTCATCCTGATGAATATCTAGTCACTGGATTCAGATAGCTGTGGAGAAATAAGGCTGGTGACCTGCACAGCCCTCCCTCACTCAAAGCCAAGTCAAGTGCAAGTTGTGTCATTATTTCTCTGATGGCATGGTCTTCAGCAAGGAAGGATGAGATGAACACATGACACAAATAGATGCTATTAGAGAAGGATCCCACCACTCCATAAATAACTCTGTTTGCTTTATTGGGTGGCAAGAGAGGACAAAGTCAAAGGAAGATATCATAGCCCCTCTGAGCTGACCAGGAAGAGCAGCCAGCTCACACTATCTTTATCAGGAGGCTTATTAACCTAACTAATCGATGAATAAGCATTGATTAAGTGTGTAACTATTTTCTGAGTGCTACCTGGTATACAGAGACAAAAATAGAAATATTCCCTGACTTTAAGAAGTGTTCTTTCTGAGGAGACAACACACAAACAGTGCATGCATGTATACACATCTACTTTAGTACATATACAGAACAAAAACAAAACATGTATAGGTTATATGCATGTATGCCTACATGCACATATACAAATACATATTTGTATATACAATGCTTGTGTTGGCCCAGAGAATGCATATTACATATAATGCAAGATATATTACATGTTCATGTTACTGTGAATTATATTATATTTATTGTTATATAACACACATGGGCCTATACTGTGTGTGTATATATATATATATATATATATATATATATATATATATATATATATATGCATTATCTCACATGCACATGTGTTTAAGTATATGTACATATTGCAAATATAGAAGTGTATGTATATACATATGTATGCATATATGGATAGAGGGAGGATGGTGAAAAATAATGTAGAATTCAGTATGATTCCAAGGATGCAAATCTGTGGGATTAGGAGGATGGTGTTACCCTCTATGGTAATAGGGAAGGTGTACAAGTGGCAAGGGGTACAATTTAGAGCAGAGGTTCCCAAACTTATTTAGTCTATGGTTCCTTTTCAAAAAAAATTGGTCAGTACCCCCCTGGAAATCTTACAAACTTACAAATTAGGAAAGATGTCTCAGATTAAGGGTACAATTGTGCCTGAGGCTACTGCTGCCTCCCTGAACCTAGCACCCCCAGGAGGTGGAATCACCCACTTTTGGAACCACTGAAGAAGGAAAGATAATGAATTTGGTTTTGGATATGTTGAGCTTAAGACATCTTTAGCACAATAAGAGAGCAATGAGAAAGCAGAGGGTAAACTACTTTTTCCATGAATTTGAAGGTAAGAGGAAAGAGAGATATAGTACGATAGCATGTAAGAGTGGGAAGGCCCAAGAATATTTTTGTTTTGTTTTGTATAAGGATGATCTAATCATTTTTATAAACTAGGAGAAGGAGCCAATGGTGGGGTATGAAATAGAATATTATAGAAAAGCAGTCAGTGAAGACACATGAGGAAACGAGAATATAAATAGATCAGTTTTGGCAAGCAGAGGGGCCACCTCATTCTCTATAATGGAAAGGAAGGAGGAATGGGTAACAGCCAAACATTTGACAAAACATGTCAAGATATATTTGAGGAGGATTTCATCTTGCTGAATGCTGAGTTTCTGGATATGATGGAGTCCAGGCACACTGCAGACCAGGCAATCAGTGGAATGGAATGGAATGGAATGGTATAACACTCCCACCCCTCACCACAAAGATAAAAGATTCTATATTTATCAAAATGTTTACTACATCTTTTTTGTGGCAGCAAAAAAACCCCAAAACTGGAACCTATAGGGACAGCCATCAGTTGAGTAATGGCTTAACAAACTCTGGCATATGAATATGATGGAATAACTATTGTGCTGTAAGAAATGAGGAAATCAATGATTTTGAAGAGATATAAAAAGACTTATATGAACTGATAGAGAGTAAAATAAGAAGAACCAGAAAACACTCTTATAGTAGGGCATCAATATTATAAAAAATGAACAACTTTGAAGACTTTTTATAAATTGATGAAGAGAGCAGAACTGAGAGAGAACATGCAATACATAATATTGTAAAGGTAAACAACTTCGAATTTAATAAGAACTGTGATGAACACAATGACCACCCATGGCTCCTGAGGACTGATGAATGAATCATGTCACCCACCTTCTGACAAAGGTGATGGAATTCAGGGAGCAGAATGAAAGTTTTTTTGAACATGACCCATAGGGAAATTTGTTTTATTTGACTGTCATATTTATTACAGGGATTTTGTTTTTCTTTCTCTCTGTTTTTCCCATTGGGGTCAGGGGTTAGAGAGAGGAAAAAAAAGATTTTTGTTAACTAAAAATAAATAATTAATCAGAAATCAATAATAATTAAACAATTATAATATTTAAAAGATGTCATTAGAGCATCTCATTTGAGATATCTGAAAAGCGGGTGGAAACATGAGGTTGGAGGGCAGTAGGGAAGTTAGGACAGGACAGGTAGATTTGAGAACCATTAGAATAAATATGGTGTTTAAATCCATTGGAGCTGATGAGATCACCATGTTAAATAATACAAAAGAGAGAGTCCATGGCAAAATCCTGATGGGCACTTATGTTTAGAAGGTGTGATCTAGAGGAAGATCCAGCAAAGGGGACTGAGAAGGTATGGTCAGATGGGCAAAAGGGAGTGATATCCTTAAAATCAAAGACAGAGAGATAAAGAGGTAGAGTGATAAAAGTGTCAGAGGCCATGGAAAAGCAAAGGGGAGTGAGGATTGAGAAAAGGTCATTGAATGTGGCAACTAATACGTCACTGGTAGTATTGGAGAGGACAGTTTTCTTGTAATGATAAAGTCAAAAGCTGTCAGAAACTAGACTGTAACTATCTGAGAAAAGAGTGAGAAGAAAAATTGGAGGCCCTGTGGTATTTGTTCAGTAGCACCTGTATAGGAATAAAGATAACCAATGATGGGAGTGATCCAAAGATGAGGTTTGGCAGGGTATACCTGGTGATATAAAAAGGGGACCAAGGGTTTGAGAGAAGAGGACAGTATAGAGAGGAATTGCTTCATCAAGGGGTCAAGATAGGGCAGAGGGGTAAATGAAGAAATTAAAGGTCATGATATGGACATAAAGATTTGTAAGGAAAGGCAGAGAGAGAGAGAGAGAGAGAGAGAGAGAGAGGTGAAAAGCCAATAGGTTATGGTTGGATAAGAGGATTTTGAAATCCTCAAATGGGGAGGTGGTACCATTGTGGGTACCACCGCAAGATCAAGAATATGACCAACTTCGTATATGGCTGAGGTGTGATGGAGGCATGGAAATAGGAGATGGAGCATCATTTATAAGAATGAAGGTCAATTTGGCTGAACAGTAGAAAATATGAAGGAGAAAAGTAATAGACTTTGGGTATGATGAAGAGGATATTCTAAAACCACAATCTGCACAGCAAGGAGTGCATACTGTAAGATACATGGGGATCTAAAACAGATGATGGAAAAGCATATTCACATCTCCTATTTCCCTCCCATCCTAGGGCATACATGCATTGCAAAGAAGGGCAGGAGAGGAAGAATTGCCTAGAGCAGCTAAATTGTCATTTTCTACCCCTTCCCCCTTCATTTCTTCCTCCTTAAGCATCTAGATGACTACACCAAAGTTAAATGAGGAAGAAATGACTCATTAAACGTGGATAGTTCATCCTTCTTCATCTACTGAATTCCAACATGCCTTTTAAAGACTAGCTCAACTGCCAGCTTCTTAGTTAAGCCTCTCCTGATTCTCTCTGTAGATAACCTTTTTCCCTTAGTTCTTACAGGGAACTTTGTTTTGTTTTTGCAAGATCACGGGTGAATTTTACATGTACTATTATGTATAAGAATTATCTATGTGCCTTATTCCACTAGTAGTCAGTAAGCTCCCTAAAGGCAGTGACTCTCTGTGGCCTCGAGGTCACATGTGGCCCTCTAGGTCCTCAAATGCTGCCCTTTAACTGAATCTGAACTTCACAGAACAAATCCCCATAATAAAAGAATTTATTCTGTAAAATTTGGACTCAGTCAAAAGGCCACACCTAAGGACCTAGAAGGCCACATGTGTCCTCGAGGCTGCAGGTTCCCCATCCTTACCTCTGTCCTAAATTTTGTACCATGTTCAATGTCAATATCAGTGCTCAGTACACAGCAAGAGCTAAATGTTTACTGGATTGAATTCTAGGTATGGGAAGTATCTAGGTGACAGTGGGAGCAGTCTACTTTGGCTGAAATGGAGAGCATGGAGAGACAGGGAGATTTGCCAACAAAGGGCAAGAAGACAGCTCAGGAGTCTAGACCCGAAAAGTGATAGCTGATGAGACAGGAGAGAGGGAGACACTGAGTGTTTTCCAAGGAATTGATGATCAAGATGAATCCAGGAAAAGAATGGTTAGAGAGCCTTCTGGAGAAAGCCTGGAGTCAGAGAAGTCAGTTAGGAAGGAAACTGACCTAGTCAAAGCGTGGAGGTAATGAGGAATTAGACAGTAATGAAAATGGCAAGACGTGGAGAGGAGATAACCTCTCCCAAGGAATAACTAAGATGGTTTTTCTGTTTTGTTTTTTCTTGTTTTATTAACTTGATAAAGCAAGTGGAGGAATGAAAGAAGAGAATGAATCTAAGACAGACAAATGACATCCAAAAACAGCACAGAACCCAAAAGGAAGAACTCACACTGCTTTTCTGCTGGACCTACCTTTTCAGGTACCTCTAAGTGAAACACTTTTAGGGCCTGTTTAAAATCCGCCTTACATAGAAGACCATTCCCTTTTTTGTCCAAATTCCGGAAATATTTTCCCAATCCTGTTAGAATACGAACAGCTCTTTGATGTAATTTCTCTTTTAATATATCTGTTTCAGCAAGCAAAGAGATACAAATAAAAACTAAATACATTATTCAGGAATGAATTAGAGTTGATTTTTTTCCACATGAAAATGACATGGTCGAGGTAATCCATATAGAGATCAAATAGTAATTGCTAATATTGATATGGCATTTCCTATGTGCCAGAAATTGTGCTAAGTATTTTTATTTGTTATTATCTCATTTGAAACTCACAACAAACCTTGGAGAAGGGCACAGTTGTTATCTTAAAGATGAAGAAACTGAAGCAGAAAGAGGTGGAGGGACTTGCCCAGGATCGCACAGTTCATAACTTTCTGAGGCCATATTTGAACTTAGATCTTTCTGACTCCAGTGCCAGAGCTCTGCCCCCTGTGCCTGATATATGAAGCCAAAGGAACAGACAGACTTATAGCTAATAGCAGTCACCGTCCACACTGGCTAACTGTTGAGTATTTCTATACTACAGAAGTAAGGTGCTTATTTGCAAAGTTTGAAGGATACCACATTTTCACCACAGAGGCTCAGTTAAGCAATCATAAATAAACCAGAGCTGTAGCACCACACTGTGGCACAAGTTTTATTGCATGATTTGGAGAAACAAAAAAAAAAATCACAGATTGTTTTATCACTGTATGAATCTCCTTTGTGTGAAAAATCAAATTTTACCATATTCTCCTTGTTGAGGATTCCCCATTTCTATGAGCTTCCTTAAGACTTTATCACTTTCCTATTTTTTTCCTATGGTGCCCAAATACTACCATTTCTAGTCTCACTGTTTGGATGCTCCCAAACAAGTCATTTGAAAGAAAACACCCATGCTGCTATGTTGATGGTATTGACAGTTCTAATTAACGTTGAAATCCTTCAATCAGTCAACAAGAATTTACCTATACATACTTACTACATGCCAGGAATTAAGGTTACTTATATTCAGTCAGGATGGAGGGATAAATGATATGGATGAATTTAAAATCATTTTCCCTGACAAAATCCACCTAGGGTCATGCTTTCAGTTCCTCATTTTTCCTCCCTATCCAGTTGATTTCATTTAATCTTTAATTCAACATGCTACCTTATTCTCAGGAAATAGGACACAAATAAGCTTGTTTATTTACAAATTTTGTCTAACAAATTAAAAGGAAAAGAATGAAAAGGAAACTGCTGGCTATAATTAGCAAAGAAAAAAGCTAGAGTTTGTTTTGTCCTAAACAAAACGCTTGTTTTGATTTAAATAATGAATCTATGGCTGTGTATCTCATCACACAAATGAAAATAAGGAATATACTTGGGCACCTTAACCAAACAGTGACACTTCAAGTCTCTGCCCACCTTTCCAACTATTGGTCTCAGACTGAGGTGAGTCTCAAACAGGAGGAGCCTTTCCAACACTTGAACACATGGGAACTGAGTACAATAAATAAAACACTCAGAAATTGATTCAGGAAGAGGAAGAAACCTGCTTCTTGGTGTGGATAGGAAAAGAAATTTATAAGTCTATATATAGAGATATATATGTGGATATATATGTGTGTGTAGATATATATCTATATATGTATAGATCTATATAAAATATATATAAATATAATATGATATATTATAAAAATGTTATAATATATAATCTAAATAATCTATAATATAATAATATATTAATTAATGTATTATATAATATATAATAATGTAATATGAATAATCTATAACAGTTTATATTATATTAATAGTTTGTATTCATAGATTTATGTGATATATAATATTAATTCATATATATTATAATAATAATCTATAATATAATATAAGTAGTATTACATCTATATATGTATGTATATACAAATATTATCTACATCTATACGGAGAGAGAATGCAGAGGCAAAATAGAATTTGAGGTATCAAAACAAATGATGTCTAATAAACAGCACATAACCAAAAATAGGGATGTCAGTCACTTTTCTGTGAGATACATTTATAAAATGAAATACTTTCAGGAACTGCTTAAAATCTGCCTAACATGGAAGTCTGTATTCTTTATTATCCAACTGCCAGAACGATGTTCCCAATCCTGTCAAAATATGAACACTCCTTTGATGCAATTTTTCATTATATGTAGTCTGAATATAGACTTGGTTGATGAATTAGTTTTGCTGGGTTAAAAAAAATATTCCTTATAAGTAATGACTCTGGGGAAAAGCATTAGGGAGGAAATAGTGGAAAGAAAGGTGATATAAAAACAAAAGACATCAAAGAAAAAAATCTGTGATATTTGTTCAGATTGAATATTCTGATATTCAGAACTAAAAAATAGATAAAATAGTCATCAGGGAATTGAAATACAAGCTAATTCAGAAAACATCTTTTCCATATTCTCTTTAGCTCTTCCACATTAATCTTCTTGAAGCATAGATCTACTAGTGTCACTACATATCTTAAATCTTTCAATGATTCCCTATAGCCTAATTAATAAAATTCAAAGCTTATTTTTATTTTAAGCTCTTCTACTGCTGGTGCTGTCTTAAATTTCCAATTTATTTCACTCCTGCCCCTCTGCCCATATTTAAAGCTTCATCTCAACCAGATTACTCACTACTTCATTGATATGTTCTATACTCTCCTGCATCCTGCATCTGTCCCTCTATCCACACTGTTTCTGTCATCTTCCTCTTCTCAGAAATAGTTTTTTTTTTCCTTTTTGGTCTGTGAATAAGCCTTTTGGTCATCTCTCAAATATGGGATATATTAATCAATCAATCAATAAGCAGTTATTGAGTTACTTTGTATCTCTTCTTCTGACTTCTGAGGGAGTACTTGCTTTGTGGAGTTCTATGTAAAATAGTCTTTTTAGGCAAACATATATTAGGCATTTGAACAATGTGGCCAGCCCAGAGAATTTGCACTAGGCAAATGCTCCCATGGAAGTCAGATGAAGTTATACAAGAGCACTCTCAAGGTCTCTCTAAAGAGCCTTGGAATCAACTGTGAAACATAGGAAACAATGGAAAAGGACCTCCCAGCATGGCATGCCCCCATCAAAGTAGGTATTGTGCTCTATGAGCAAAGCAGAATTGCAGTAGCTCAAAAGAAATGTGAGATACACAAATTTAGAACCATAGCTCTTCAAATGTTCATATGGACTATTTGTGCCTAATCTGTGGCAAAGCCAGCCAAGCTTGTGTTATTCTGATCAGCCACAGTAGGGCATACTGTACCTTGACCCCAGCACAGTGATGACATTTTGGCCCTCTTGGAGAATGATGGACAACAACTATTTAACGCTAACTCTGTGGCAGGTTCTGCACTAAGAGGTGAACAGTTTTACTTATTTATTTCCATTCAGGTTTATTTACCAAATGGTGACAGTTCAATGGAATGGAATGGAAACTTGAATCCAAACCTGATGCTCCTGTTATCATAGCAAGCTGTCCCTTAGTCAGGACACAAGCATTTAAAGAAAATCTTATATATGGACAAGTGGTGATACATATACATATTTTCATAGATAGAACTTACAGGAAGGCATATTTTGGCTCACTAAATATTAAAAAAAACACTTTCTAACAATTTATGCTGTCCAAAAATAGAATGCATTGCCTCCTAAAGAAGTGAATTAATTGGAGGGTGGAGCCAAGATGGCAGAGTAACAGCACATACTTTCTAGAGTGTTACCCCCAAGCCCAGCCAAATACCTGAAAAAATGACTCTAAACAAATCCTGGAGTTGCAGAACCTACAGAATGACAGAGTGAAGAAAATCTCCAGTTCAAGACAGTCTGGAAGGTTGCTGGGAAGTGTCTATAGCACCATGGGCAGGGCACAGTCCAGCATGGGCTGTGCTGGCACAGACAGAACCTGAGCAGGTTTGGGGAGACTGAATCTCTCACACTTGTGGCACTTTTCAGACTTCAGGACCCCAAAACACTGAGGACAAATTGGAAGGTCAGTGGAAAAAACCTGTGGGACCAATGTGGGAGAATGTAGTGGTCTAGCCCTACCCCAGGGTAGCAGAGGGGAAAGGGGGTGGAGGAACATGCAGCAGCCACACCAGCATCAAGGGCAGAGCTCTAGGCCCACAGATTGTGAGGGAATCAAGTAGGATGACAGTATATCTCCCACTCCCACTGGAAGCAGAGATCTACCTTGACAAAGATCAAAAGTCAAGTAAATGTCTGGGGAAATGAGTAAAAACTAAAAATAGAATCAGACTACAGAATCTTACTTTGGTTTGCAAGGAAGACCAAAACATGCAAACAGAAGACAAAAAGTCAAAGCTCCTCCATCCAAAGTCTCCAAGAAAAATATGAATTGGTCTCAGGCCATGGAAGAGCTCAAAAAGGATTTTGAAAATCAAGTAAGAGAAGTAGAGCAAAATGTGGGAAGAGAAATGAGAGTGATGCAAGAAAATTATGAAAAAAAAGTCAACTACTCGCTAAAGGAGACCCAAAAAATGCTGAAGAAAATAACACTGTAAAAAACAGATCAATCCAAATAGCAAAAGAGATCCAAAAAGTCAATGAAGAGAAGAATGCCCTAAAAAGCAGGATTGGTCACGTGGAAAAGGAGGTCAAAAAGCTCACTGAAGAAAATAATTCCTTAAAGATTAGAATGGAGCAGATGTATGAAAAATCAAGAAATTGTAAAACAAAACCAAAGGAAGGAAAAATATAGGAGATAATGTGAAATATCTCATTGGAAAAACAACTGACCTGGAAAATAGATCCAGGAAAGACAATTTAAAAATTTTGGGAATTCCTGAAAGCCATGACCAAAAAAAGAGCCTAGACATCATCTTTCAAGAAATTGAAAGGAAAACTGCCCTGATATTGTAGAACCAGATGATAATAAAGATATTGAAAGAATTCACCAATCACCTATTGAAAGAGATCCCAAAAGGAAAACTCCTAGGAATATTGTAGCTAAATTCCAGAACTCCCAGGTCAAGGAGAAAATATTGTAAGCAGCTAGAAAGAAAAAATTCTAGTTTTGTGGAAATATAATCAGAATACCACAAGATCTAGCACTTTCTGCATTAAGCGATCAAAGGACTCAGAGTATAATATTACAGAAGTCAAAGGAACTAGGATTAAAATCAAGAATCACCTACCCAGAAAAAACGAATGTAATACTTCAGGGGAAAAAATGGTCATTCAATGAAACAGAAGACTTTCAAGCATTCTTGATGAAAAGAACAGAGCTGAATAGAAAATTTGATTTTCAAACACAAGAATCAGGAGAAGCATGAAAAGGTAAACAGGAAAGAGAAATCATAAGGGACTTATTAAAGTGGAACTGTTTACATTCATACATGGAAAGATAATATTTATAACTCTTGAGACTTTATTCAGTACTAGGGTAGTTGAGGGGATGATATGCACAGGGAGAGGGCACAGGGTGAGTTGAATAGGACAGGATGATAGCTAAAAAAATAAAATTAAAGGGTCTGAGAGAGGAATATATTGGGCAGAGAAAGGGAAAAATAGAATGGGGCAAATTATCCCTCATGAAAGAGGCAAGAAAAAGCTTTTTCAATGGAGGGGAAAAGGGGGGAGGTGAGAAGAAAAAAGTGAAGCTTACTTTCATCACATTTGGCATAAGGAGGAAATAACATGCACATTCAATTTGGTATGAAAATCTATCTTATACTACAGGAAAGGAGGGGAGAAGCTGATAAGGGGGGAATGACAGAAGGGAGCACAAATGGGAGGAGGAAAAAATTAGAAGTAAATATTTTTGAGGAGGGACAAGGTCAAAAGAGAGAATGGAATAAATGGGGGTAGGACAGGATGGAAGGAAATATAGTTAGTCTTCCACAACATGACTTTTATGGAAGCCTTGCATAACTACATATGTATATGTATACTGAATTGCTTGCCTTCTCAGTGGGGACAGGTGGGGAGTGAGGAAGGGAGAAAAACTGGAACTCAAAGTTTTAAAAAGAAATGTTAAAATTTGTTTTTACATGCAACTGGGAAATAAGATATACAGGCAATGGGGTATAGAAATCTATCTTGTCCTCCATGAAAATAGAGGGGATAGGGATAAGAGAAGGGAGGGGTGTGATAGAAGGGAGGGCAGATTGGGGGAAGGGGTAATCAGAATGCACACTTCGTTGGGGTGGGCAGAGGGGAGAAATGGGGAGAAAATTTGGAACTCAAAATCTTATGGAAATGAATACTGAAAACTAAAAATAAATAAATAAATTAGAATTTTAAAAAACTGAAAAAAAATTTTAAAAAGCCGTGAATTATCCATCAAGCAATCAAAAGATAAATTAAGTGCTCACTATATGCCACACACTATACTCATCACTTGGGGTACAAAAACAAAAAATGAAACAATCCCTGCCCTCCAAGTATTTACAGGACAACATATGTAACAGGAAACGGCATATGCAGATAGAGGTCTATACAAAATAGCTACAAGAGAGCTTGGGGAGGAAAGCACTAATAGCTAGTAAGGTTAGAAAGTGTATTGTGTAGAATATGGTACTTGAGCTGAACTTTGAAAGAAATTAGAGATTCCAAGAAGTAGAGGTGAGGAGACAGTGCATTTCAGGAATGAGACATAGTCAATGCAAAGGCATGTAGATGGAAGATGGAGTATCTTGAGAGGAACAGTAGTAAGGACCATGTGACTGGACTACAAACAAGCATGAATGAAAGAGAATAAGGTTTAACTAGGCTAGGAAGGTGGGCTGGGAACAAGATGTATAGGGCTTTAAATATCAATCGAAGGATTATAGAGGTCATAACCACTGGTGCTTGAGTGGGTAGATTTGTGGTCAGATAGGTGGACAGAGACATAGTCATAGATGTACTTTAGCAAAAATCACATTGGCAGTTGCATAGAGGATTTATTAAAATAAGGAGATACTTGAGGCATGGAGACCAATTAGGAGGTTATTCCAATAGTTCAGAACACTAGTGATAGGGGCTTAATTATGCTACTGATTGAATAATTTAAAAGAAGGAGAAAGATATAAGTGATATTACTGAGGCACTGAGATGTCATGAGGGTAGAAATTACAATGGATATATTAAACAGGTTACATAAGCATTTGTTTGGTAGACTAGAGAGGAGACTCAACCATTGGTCCGACCCTCTAAAGATCTGAGTTTTATAATACAAGTGCAATAACCTTGTGAATTCCACTGGATACCTGCAACAGCATTCCATAGGTAGGATGGTTTTTTATGTTAGTCAGTCAAAGAAAATTCCAGTGTGTGAAGTACTTTAAAGCATTCTGCTGTCTAATAGATATGTACTAATCACATAGACAATTTCCATTGATAAGCTTTTCTTATACGTTGAGTGGGACAACTGAACGTACTTATAGACTTCCTACCAAACTATCTCATATTTTGTTATTTTATGTTATATTGCATGTTATCATGTTTGTGTGTTATATACATTATATATAGGATTTTTCTAATAGTCTTCCCTACTAGAACATCAACTCCTTCCAAATAGGCATTTTGTTCATTTTACTTGTACTCCCAGTACGAAGAACATAGTTGGTATTTACTAAATGTTTGATAATTGATTAATGACAAAGGGAGGGTATCTTCTGAAGTGACAATTAGGTCTGAGTATGATTTTTATTATGTATTCAACTACATTCCTGCTCCCCATACTTACTATCAAAATCAATGGGAAAAAGAAGATTCTATAGACATATTTCTGCTTTATATATTTTTAGACTAAAGCCATAATTTTCTTTATATTAGGAACTTTCAACGAGTAAACTCTCCTTACCAACACAAATAAGTGCCAACTTTGCAACTTGGAGTCTTAAAGAACTATCTCCTGAACTGAATAGTTAAATGATTTGCTCAGAGTCACCTACCCAGTATGTGACTGAGGTTAGATTTTTGTATATACATAATAATACTACCTTATGTACGAGAAATACTCTACAGGTTTCAAAAAATTTTCATTTCTATTATTTCATTTGTTCCTTATAAGACAAATGGAACAGATATTATTATTCAAACTTTGGGAACATTGGAATAAGAGCACTGGGCCTCAAAGAAATGTCCAACCTCATAATGTTGAGAAAAGCAACAAAGACAGACTTCAGAATCCAGCTAGGTCTTCTGGCTCCTACTCTACTCACTATACCATGCTGTTACACAACTTACTGGCAAAGTAAATAACGCAAAAAGTAAGGTCAAACTTCCTTATCAAAAGTAATCTGTTTCACTCAATTCATTTTTTCAATCAAATATTCTAGTAGCTAATGGATTTCACAAACTCCTATTTCATATAATTCTGCCATTCAGTTAAATATAGCTGTCATGATGAAAAATACTGCAGTGAAGAAGATGTGGCCACACACAATTAGCAAAAGAAAAAGAGAAGGGAAAAGGATGGAAGGGGAGGGGAGGGAAAGGAAGGAGAAGGAAAGGAAAAGAAGGGAAGGAAAAAAGAAAAGGGGAAAGGAAAAGGTAATTGAGGGAAAGAAGGAAGGAAGGAAGGAAGAGATGATACTGAGACAGAATGGAAATGGATTTGGAGTTAGAAGATTTGGGTTCAAACTACTGCTCTGCCATATATAACCTATGTTGTGGGTAAATAAATCATTTCACCTATCTGGGCCTCTGTTTCCTCCTGTGTAAAATGATGGAGTTTGACCTGATGAGTCATAAGGTCCCTTCCTGCTCTAAAGCTATGATCTTGTTATCCCATGACCCTGAAAAACATGGAGAAAAGTCCCTTCGTGAGGGGTAAGGATTTAGTTACTTAAGTAAAATATAGAAAGGCAGTAATTATACAAACCTTGTATATGCTTGAAGACATTTCTGTCACTGGCCTCTTTTTCAGTCAAACCATCTCCATTTTCCATAAATTTTTTTCTGCAATTAGAATGTTTATAAAAGTCAGAGAAGATTTTTGCCTCCAATAAAAGCCTCAGTTCTCTTTTCAGAATTTCTCTGAATCTAAACAAGTCATTTTCTGCTCATAAGAAAAAGAAAACTTCCAATCAAACAAGAGAATGGAATATCCCTCAAATAAGAGCTAAAATCATACAGTCGAACAAGAGCCTCTTTAAAAAGTTCTGTTCATTTTTTAAAAGTCACTTCAATGATTTTTTTCAATGAATTTGCATTTATGAAGCAAAATATCTTTGTCAGTAAAAAAGAAAATTAAAATATTCAAAAAAAGGATAAAATTTTTGATGGATTACATTTAGTTTGAGCACTATAACATAAGTAACAAGATTTGGATTTCATTTTTATATATTTTAACCACTTAATAAAGTAATAGTAATACCCACAAAACTTTGATATTTAAAGAAAGATTGTGACTGAACAAATGCTAAATAACAAAAATACAATAAAGTACAGCTAGATCCCAATTAGTACGAATAACGTATCACCTGAAGTGGTCACATTATTCAAGTTTGTATCTCATATTTCCACTGGTTTGGGACCAATTACCCTTTTAATCTCATTTCAACTTTGACTAGTGTGTTTCAAAATACATGCTATTATTTCCAAGGGTTCATTATTCACACTAATAAATTAAAGTATGGAATTACTATTGCAAAAAAGTAATGAAAGTTGAAAATCCAAGTTGTTTTGTTCTATGTTAGAGTGCCCAAATATCATCTCAAAGGTATTAGTTTCTGCCATTAATGAAATATCATGATTTAAAAGTTTTACTATCTTGATAATGTATTAAAATTCAAAGTCTAAGAAGAAAAAGATCTTCTTAAAGTTCTTCTTAAAATGTATTTCGTATTTTTTTATATTATTCACTTGCCACCTCCTTTCGTCCACTACACATAATATGCATAATATTGTATAAAATATGACATAAAAATGTAGACTGTTTAATACTTTGGAGGTCTTAAATGACCTTAACATTAAGACTCTTTGGAGTAAAGAATGACAATTTAAAGTTATCCATAATCTATATTCTTCTTTTCCCATTGTACCCTCTAAATGACAAATTGGTCTATGACTTACCGGAGATTATCCAATGTTAATTGATCAACATGTGTAATTCGAAGAGTAATTAATGGACTTTCTTTCATTCTTTTTGGAAGACTAAGATGATAAGAACTCAAAAAAGTCAAGTTAGCACCCTAAAGACAACGATAAAAAAGGAATGATTTGCAGCTATGACTCACAATGACTATAAAGAATCTCAACCTACTAGCTTAATATTGCAGATACTTAGCACAGAATATTTAGCAATCCTGAAAAAGGATGTCATGGGACAACCATGTAGATTTTGGTTAAATCTATAAATTTCCTACAAGAAATGTAAGAATTCATCTTCAAATATCATTCAATTAAACAAATGATAAAATCCAAGTGATATTATTTTCTCAAAATAAAAAACTGAACTGTTCAAACTTAAAGGAAAACTCAGTTCAACATATAATGTGACTTCTCCAATATATAGGAATAGTCCTAATGAGCCATAGCCATGTATTTTAAGTGATGGTAGATTTTGCTATTAACTCTCAACACTTTTCACCTCCCTCATAATGACTAGTAGCCCAAGTTGGTGAAATTGATTTAAAGGGGTTAGTAGGTAGTCCATGGCCTAATACCAAGTTTCTCTCTGCAATGAGAGATAAATCAGAATCGAAACTTTAACTTCATTTATTCACTGAACACTTATTAACCTCTATTGTGCATAAGGCAATAGGCTAGCACAACTTTAGGAGCAAATGAGCTAACCAGCAGTCAGAATAGAGAGAGGGACTGGACCTATGAATTCATTTCAAGGGAACTTCTGAATGAGCAAGCTCCCTCTACCAATGCAGATAACATCTGCTCTGCAACTTATAATTTTAGAGTTTCCTGAGGCATGGATAAGTTAAATGATTTGTCCAGAATCACACAGCCAGTATGTGTTAGAGACGGGACTTGAATCCAGGTCTTCTGGTTCTCTACTACACTATGATGTCCCTCAACAATAAGTAAATAAATGAGTTTTTGTTCCAATTCTTCAAGATAACCTTGAACAAAACAGGAAATGGGAGGGGAGATAACATGAATGTAGGATTAAACTCACATCACCTTTTAGGGGCTAACATGCATCTTAAGAGAACCAGTGACTAAGAAGTATGCTAAATCTACTTAGGAGTCTGGCTCATTTCTATTATTTTTTAAAGTCACTCAAGGGAATGCAAAAGATTTTTCCCTTAAAAGTAATTCATCATTTCATTAATTTTAGTCAGTTTAACATCAACATCAATTTATTAAAATTCAAACACTATCTCTTGCATGTACAGAGTTGTTCACATTTTTTCTCCAACCTCCCTCCCAATTAGAATATGAGCTTTTTGAGTACAGAGATCTTTTTTTTTTAACTTTTCTTTGCATCCCCAGCACTCATCATAATGCCTGGAACAGTTTGTTAATTGACTTATTTTTAAAGAAAGTTGCATATGGTTTATAAAATATTTTATATTTCATTATATAACTCATAATAGATGCCCTACATGAAATAGCCAAACAATTTTGTCAGGTTCTGAGATAACATAAAGCAATATGAATATGAAGACCAAATTTTTCACATAATTGTCTTAATTGATGCTCAAAGTCTTGATAGTGCTTGGTCTTTTCAAGGAGGAAGGGAGGGAGTTAAGAACTGTTCCTAAAATGTCAAGTTTAACTTTCAGCAAATGAGCCTTTCATAATCCAAAAGAATCCTAAATTATAATATTACAAATAAGAAAATGGTTTACTTTCCTAATAGTGCAAAAACCTGGGAAACTTTGACTAAAATATTAAGAAGTCATTATTGTGAGATTTCTCTGTTAGAACACGAATCTTTAACCTTTATTTCTGTTATAGACCTCTTTGGGAGTAAAGCACCTTCTCAGAATAATATTTTTAAGTGCACATAGTAAAATACATAGAATTGAAAAAAAATCAACCCAACGATATTAAAATAAAAATGTTCTTTTTTCCCCATTCAGGTTTGGAAACCCCCAAAATCTATCCATGAACACTTGGAGATCTATGGAGTCCAGGTTAAAAATCTTTGTATTTGAAGACATAAGATTAGAATACAAGTACAGGCAAAAGTCTTAATAAATTGTTAATGTCAACATGTGTTTTGAATATTTCCTGCATTACATTTTAGTAACACTTTTTGTCACACAGAATGAAATCAGAGTAATATAGTAATTTAATTGTTAAGTGAAATCTAAGAAATGATTTGGATTAAATCATTGGGTATTATAATCACAGTCGTGTTCATAAACTCACTCCTGTGGGTTCCTTTATTAACCTAAGTGATTGAAATCTCATTAGTCAAAAAAGACAACTAAGCCAGTGAACACAGTGCGTATATTTAAACAATATAGCAACCCAAGTAGTCATTAAGTGAGTGACTGCTACCATATGCTACATCATATCTTAAGATTTACAAAATACCTTAGATAATATTTTTGTGTCATTTGAGCTTCAGTAATACTGGAAGACAACAAGTATTCTAAATCCTATTTTACAGATAAAGATACAGGAGCACCACAGAATTACATACCTTCCCTACATTCATGCTACTAACCAGCAACAAGGTCAAAACTTTAAACTGTCTTCTAATTTTACATCATCTAGTCATTATCACCATTCTTCCTCTCTAAATTACAGCAATGTCACAAATATAATTATTCTAATCTTGTTATATTTTTCTCATTTCATAGATTATTAGAATGGAACAGAGCTTTCCTAGATAAATGAATAGTAAAATTATATTCTTATATTATATTGTACCGTATTATATTATATTAATTATATTATATCATATATAGATATGCCTATGTATAGAAATATAGTTAGAGATGCAGTAAACAGTATATATAGTATATATAATATATGGATATACATATGTAGATAGAAAGAGATATACTAAAAATAAATAGTATATAGAGATAGATATATATATGTATAGATAAATAGACAGATAGATAGATAGATAGATAGATACTTAAACCCAATCATAGAAGCTGTTACTGGCACCAGATCAATAATATAGTGTGTAATAAATTACCTTTGACCAAGACTTTTCCCTCCCACCCAGAATCACACTGCTAAAAAGGATATCAAGATATCTTTTGTCCTAATTATGTGACTTTAGAGAGGGGAAGAGAGAGCTGAATAAACAATTTTAAAATATCTAGAGAACAGAAACTGTCAAATATTTCCCTTGGTAGTTTATCCCAGTGTTTAGCTATAAAAACACAAAGCTTCCCTACTATTAAATATTTTTAGAGTCAGTATCCTAAAAGTTCCAATAGATGGTGATGTTACTACATAAAAGTTCCAATTTTGATTAGTAGAATAAGGTTAAGCTTTCCTTACTTTTCAAAGAAGAAAGAGGTTTGTTTGTTTGTTTTTTGGTTGATTGGCTTTTCTCTCCTTTGAAGGGGGTCAGAATTGATTTGTTTTGCTTGGTCACACACAATTGTTGTAAAGAAGGGGCTTTTATTGGGCAAGAGAAGTCTGACTTGTTGGATAGTGATATGAAACAAAGAACAACACAGTATTTTAAGACGTGCACCAAGGAAGGTAGGGAAAATGTATAAGGAGACACAAATAGAACAATTAGTTACTATCGCATTATACTTTTAAATATATACATATGTGTATATATACACATTCATATATGTAAATTATATATAATACTTCTGCCAAGCAGTGTTGTTTTATAAAGAGTATACAAGTAGATATATGTATAGAGATATACATATATATACATATATGTGTGTATGTATATACACATATATATATATATCTACGCATACATACCTTATATAAAAGTTTTTGTCTTGCAGTAGTGTTTTTAAAGAGTGTGTATATATACACACAGAGAAAAAGGTTTTAAAAAGGTTTTAAAAAACATCTCCGCCCTTGAGGAGCTCCTACTCGAATGGAGAGGATAACATGCAAACTAGTTTTTTTGGTGTAGAAGCAATCCTAGGTTCCAGAAGGTTTCACCAGAGAAGTATTAGCTTTGAACAGTAACTGACAGGAAACTGACTGGTTGTTGTCCTTCCTTCTTAAAGAGGACCAAAATGATGTCACTGTGTTGGAGTCAAGGTACAATGTGTGCCCAGTCAGACCAGTATGAGCCCAGAAGGCTCTACTACAGACTGGGCACAAATAGTCCATACAAACAGGAAACTGGGAAGGCTTGAAGTACTGATCCTGAAAAAGTTCTCAGGTCTCTCCCCACTACAGTTCAGCCTCCTCTCAGGAGTTAAAGTACAAGTGTTACCATGTTTCTCTCATCCATTTAGTGAACTCCATTGGCTCCCAACCATCTTCAGGATCAAATATAAAAGTTTCTGCTTGGCATTTAAAGCCCTGGTCTCTTATTGTCTTTCAAGTTTTTTTACACCTTTTTGCCTTCCACATTATCTACAATTCAGTGACAGCAGCCTGGTTACTGTTCCTCAAATAAGATGCTCCATTTCCTAACTCCAGGAATTTTCACTGACTGCCCCCCATGTCTGTCTCCTCATCTCCACCTCCTGATTTCCCTGGCTTTTTTCAAGTCTTAGCTAAAAACTTGCCTTCAACAGAAGCAACAATCCTCCCTTAATTGCTAGTTCCTTCACTCTGAGATTACCGCTAATTTATCCTTTATGCAGGGTGTGTCAAAATCCTACAGCAGCTTTATAGTATAAAAATAAGAAAAGCTTAATTACTACATGTCTTGCTTGTACATAGCTGCCGCATGTTGTCTTCTACATTAATTTGTAAGCTTCTTGATGACAGGGACTGTTGCCTTCCTTTGTATCCCCAGAACTTAGCACAATTCATATTATGTAATAGATTCTTAATAAATGTTTATTTACATGACTGAATGTCTATTGCTCAGGAACTAGCCAAAGTCCGAAGATGTTCACCATCAGATGAACGATCATCGGGCATGATCTAAGCCACATCAACCCACAAACCTGTCTGTATTTGTGAAGGGAGAGTCTTACAGGGGTGGGGAACCTGCGCCCTTGAGGTCCTGTAGGTCCTTAAGTGCAGCCCTTTAACTGAATTCAAACACAATTACAAGACTTCACTTGAAGACCAACGGGCCACATGTGTCCTTGAAGCCGCAGGTCCCCCACCCTTACCAGTTAGAAAGCAGTCAGTTATAATTTTAAATTGTTCCTTGTCTTTTATCACATTCACCGCTGGCCTAATTTAATCTCACTTCCTCTTGTGTGGTCTTCTGCATCACCTACCCTAGTGAAGCAAACAGCAGCTAAACAGACATCGAATGTTTAAAACATAACAATACTTACAACATAAAAGTCTTGAAGTTGATACTGTTTGCCTTTCCTTTGCCCACGTTGATGACTATAAATGCCTTTATGAATAAAGGGAAGTGCATTTGTTCTAGAAATTAAATTAGAAAATCTTGAAATTTGACATTTCTCTCAAACTGACTTCGAAAATTACTCTAGAGTTATGGAACTTACCTATTGCTGCCAAATTGTCGATACTCGTAAATGGTAAGTGATTTGTCATGTGCGAAGAAGAACCCCATCAGTTCTCTGCAAGCATCACGTCCATTCCTAGATGAGTGGGAAATTATTAAAATCTTTTTTTTAGTTAACTGAATCTATTTCAAAGTCAAATCAATGGGAAATGCAAACTTTTGCTAATAAACCCAAAAGGCAAAATAAAACCAAAATATATGTTATGTCAAACTCTTCTTATCACTGAAGATTCTGCTGTTACCCAAAACATTGAAAGGAAAATTCAATTTAAATGACATTCAAAATAAAAAATGGAAGAAAAACAACATTTATAATTTCATGAGAATAATATGCAGTATGTTTGAATGTGAGTTTTTTAGTTTGCCTTTAAATCACCTTGTTAAAATGTTTTCAATATCCTCTAATTTAAGAAAAATGCTAGTGTCTTTATATTCACATTTTAAAGTTATTTCAAATTTGTTAAATAAGAAAATGACTCATATCCATCCACTAGAAATGGTTTAAATTCCTATTTCTTCAGTTAAAATGTTAACTGGTCTAGGAATGATTAAAACATATCAGATTCACAACTTCAGTTTTCTCTTCCTTTAGAGAGAAATTCCATTATTCCACAATCTTATGTTTAGGGCTGATTAAAACATAGCAGATCTCTTCCCAGATTGTGGTTCTATAGATGACTCTAAGTAAATTTATACTAATTGTATTGCCTAGGCTTAGAGATTCAGGACAGCCACCAAGACAGAGTTGAAAGAGGTGACAGGTGCTACAACCCATTGAAACTGGACTTTTGTCCAGAAAGAGATCATCAGGGTGAACAAGGGATAGGACTCAAGTTCCTATTCATTCTTGTTGAATAAGGTCATGTTAATAGCCATCAACATCTCTTCATGAAAATGGTAAAAGGAAAGATGAGAATTCTTGTGCAATAATTGAAGAGGTAAACTATTATATCCATTGTTGTTCTTGACTTTTCCAGGGCCACCTTGCTGATAATAAAAAATTTTGCAGTATTAATACATTTTAAAATAAAATTAATCTTAAAATAAAAAAAAATGAAATGTTAACTGAAAATTAATTTCTCATGTTTAAATTTCACAAGAAAGTTAACATATTTGTCTGTATTCTTTGTAGATAAGCAATGTTTATATTAACATTCACAATTACCTTGACAAAATCCGAGCATCAAATCGTAACTTGTTAGAGAGGGTATTTTCAGTTAATGTTGAATGGGTTTTTATCCTGTTAAGAAAATAGATAATTATTTTAGGGGAAGTTTAAATGAAAGTAATCAACCTTTCCAAAACAGTAACAAGTGATCTGTTAAAAGGAACATAGATGAAAGGAACCTCAGAGTCCATATAGGCCAACTTCCTCATTTTACAGGTGATGAAACTGAGCTTCCATGGAGGTTAAGTGCTAAATGGGCCAGATGATAGGCACTGGTGATACAAAAACTGTTTCAGATCTCTATCACTTTACAATCTAGCAAGGGTAGATAATGTGTACTTAATATATATATGACACTGACAGCCACATGTGTGAGAAACAGTAGGAAAATCAATTTGTGTGAACTATACAGTATGAGTGATGGAAACATGTATAATGCTTGGATAGGTTAAGTGGGACCCAGGTTGTAAAGAGTTTTAAAGGCCCAATAGGTGAACTAATAGTTGATACTTGAAGGAGTGTGGGAGTTTTTTGAGTCAAGAAGCAACCCAGTTGTATCTGCACTTTAGGAAAATCATTCTGGCAGCTTTATGGAGGAAAAATGGAAATGAGGAGTGAGTTGAGATCATGTGACCAATTAGGGGGCTATTACCTTTGCCAGAGAGAGGGGTCATGAGGGTGGTCATTGTAAAAGTGGAAAGAAAAGGGCGAACACAAGAAATGTTGAGGTGAAAACAAAACTTGATAAGTGACTCAAAACGTGGGATGGGTGAGAATGAGAAGTCAAGGTTGTTTACAGCTAAGTGATGAAGTTGGGTGACCAGTGGCTTCATGGTGCAGCGAACAGAGCACTGGGCCAGGAATCATGAAGACCTCAGTTCCAATCTGACCTGAGATACTTACTAGATGTGTAATTCTGGGCAAGTCACTTAATCGCTGAGGACAGTTAACAGCACCTACACCTCTCGGGGTTGTTGTGGAAATCAGAGATAATATTTGTAAGCCATCTGCCATGTTAGTAGATTATTCTTATTTCTCATGTTGGTACCCAAGATGTCAATGAAAACGTTCAGAAAATGGATGTATTTGAGGAAAAATACAACTAGTTCTGTTTTGCACGTGTTCTGGCTGAGCTGGCTATGGAGACATCCAGCTGAAAAGGTTCAATTAGCAGTTATTAAAGAGAACCTGGAGCTCAAGTGGGAGCCTAGAGTTGGTTATATAGATGTAGGAGCCATCATAACATAAAGATGGTAATTATATTCACAGAAACAAGTGAGGTCACGGAGACAATTTGTGGAAAGAAAAGAGAAGAGGGCTCAAGACAGAGGCTCCAAGCAGACCCATCACTTTGGGCCATGATATGGATAATAACCCAACAAGAAGACTGATAAAGAACAAACAGGTGGGAGGTAAATGAGGAAAGAGCACTGCCTTGTTTAAAACCCTGAGAACGTGTCTAGGAGGAGAGGATGGTGAGCAGTGTCAAATACTGTGGATAGATCTAAAAGTAAGATGATTAAAGGTTACAAGAACTGGTAATTAAGAAATCACTTGGGACTTTGGAGAACAGTTTCAGCTGAGGGATGGGGTGAACAGCCAGATTGCAGAGGTCGAGAAACCTCTGAAGAGGAAGTGTAGGCAACAATGTAGACAGCTTTTACTAGGAATTAGACTTTGAAAGGAAAGAGAGACGCAGGAAAACAGCTTAAGGGAATGGCAGGACCTTGTAATGGCTTTTTCAAGAGCAGTGAGACTTGATCCTGTTTGAAGGCATTAGAGAAAGAACCAGGAGATACAGAGAGATTAAAGAACAGATATTAGAGAAATAATTTGAATTTAGTCTTCTGACTCCAAAGGCAATGCTCTTTCCACTGGTCCATGCTGTTGTAACATTTAGAAAAGGGGCACAAATTGGATAAGTAATCGTACCCTTTAACCTTTCCAGGTTGCTAGCCCACACATTTAAGAAAGAAGCATCTCAGATAAATACTAAATCCCCTGTAATTTCTATTATTTGATACATTATATAATGGTAAAACTTCATTAAAATATTTTAGGCAGATGAACCAGAACTCAAATATATGCATATGATTTGATATTAGAATAATAAAAATTTGATAGTTCAAAGTAAGAGAAACTGCAACTTCATCACAACATAGGAAGCAAATGAAGTACAAGTCACAGACTGATAGGTACTTCCTACTTAGTCCAGCATTGGTCCCACAGACCAACCATAAAAACATACGCAGTCTTCTGCCTGAAGTTAAACAAACAAAAAAAGTAGGTAGAAGCATCCATTACACTGGTGACACATTTACAGAAGGAAATGGACGAGAATAATAAATGATGAAAAATTGTGAATAGTTTGTAGTTGTCATCAATGGAGAAGTCAAACTAAGGAAATTATCCATCCAAGTATGTGTTCAACTAGGAACCATTTGCATGTCATGGCATCATCTCTCTGACGTCATAGTTCTCTTCTGAGAACAAAAGACAACAATCTCTGTGAATAGCAGTAAAAGCTGTCCTCTGGGGATCCAAGTGGAACTGGCCAGTTGGGCCACACTCTTCCTTCCTTCCTTCCTTCCTTCCTTTCTTTCTTTCTTTTCTTTCTTTCCTTCCTTCCTTCCTTCTTTCTTTTTTCTTTCTTTCCTTCCTTCTTTCTTTCTCTCTTTTTTCTTTCTTTTTCTTCCTTCTTTGCTTCCTTCATTTTTTCTTTCTTTCCCTCCTATTCCTTTCCCTTCTTTTTCCTTTCTTTCCCTCTGTTCATACAGGGTATCATGCCCTTACCTGAGGGTGCTCTGCTCAAAGGAATGTAAATTTTGATCACTGAAGCCTCACAAGATATCATAGGGTTAACAGGCTAGATTTCTTTCATAAGGACCATGCCTTAAACCCAAATCACTCTGACTCTCAACTATAGGTCCCAAGCCAAGCCCCACTTGCTCATTATTTGGGCTCTGATTGATTCTAAGTGAATGTAAATAGCAATTGTTTCTGTTTAGGCTAGAAATCTTGAAGGTCTTCCCCTGCCAGATTGGTTTTTTTAAACTAGGTACAAAAGGCCATTCTCTGCCTCATTTTTTTTTCCGTTAATGTGTGCACTTTTATTTGAACTGGTCTTGCCAGTGTACAGGTAAAGCTCCTCCCCTCCCCCAAGTACTGGCACCAGTCTCATAAAACTCGCAGGGAGACTGTAAAGTCTTCATTCACATCTTTGTCAAGGACAGGAGGGAATTTAGGGGGCCATTCAATATGGCTGACAATTTTTAAGAAAAGGAACAAGTATTAAGGTGGAAGATACAAAGTTTTTTTTTTTAAAGGATTACATCAGTTTACATGTAAAGCAATACTAGTACCTTCCCCCCTCCCCGCTTCCTCATCTGCATTTTTACTTAGTTCCCTTGCTCTAGCAGAGGACAGCCTTCATGAAGGCTCATAACTGTAACAATGCATTATACAATATTTGGAATGACTATTAAAAAAAATGTACAATCAGAGTCCTGAAGATGTACTGTAGAACTTTGAGGATGTTTGCCTCCAACATACTTAGACTGCTCATCACCTTCACCATTCCAGTTTTAAATCCTGAGTCAAGCACCAAAAAAACAAACAAAAAAAAAACAAATAAAGCCATGCCAATCTCATCTCTTTTTCTGGGCAATTATCATGTCACACCCTTTGGACAAAAAAAAAGAGAGAACAATCCAAAAAACTCAAACAGTGCATTTAGAAGCATTTGCGGTGGACAATGGAGGGCCCAGACTCATCATATTTCTGCTTGTTGATCCACATCTACTGGAAGGTGGAAAGAGACACCAGCATGGAACTTCCAGTCCAGGGTATTTGTGCTCAGCTGGGGCAATGACATTGATTTTCATTGTGTTGGGAGCCAGGGCTGTAATCTCCTTTTGCATCCTGTCGGCAATGCCTGGGTACATGGTGGTACCAACAGACAATATAAATCCTTACGGATGTCAATATCACACTTCATGATTGAGTTGAAGATAGTTTCGTGGATTCCACAGGATTCCATACCTAAGAAAGATGGCTGGAAGAAAGCTTCTGGGCTTCAGAACCTCTCATTGCCAATGGTGACAACCTGACCATCAGGGAGCTCATAGCGCTTTTCCAGAGAGAAGCTAGATGCAGCAGTAGCTATCTCCTGCTCAAAGGCTAGGGTGACATAACACAGCTTCTCCTGTCATGCACAATTTCCCTCTCAGTTGTGGTAGTGAAACTGTACTGTCTCTTGGTCAGGATCTTCATGAGGTAGTCTGTCAGATCACAGTCAGACAGATCCAGATGGAGGATGGCATGGGGAAGGGCATGACCTTCATAGATGGGCACAGTGTGGGTCACACCATCACCGGAGTCCATCACAATCCCAGTGGCATGATCAGAGGCATACAGGGACAGCACAACCTGGATGGCAATGTACATGGCTGGGGTGTTGAAGGTCTCAAACACAATGAGTCATCTTTTCTTTGTTAGCTTTCAGGTTCAGTGGGGTTTCTGTGAGCAGCACAAGGTGCTCTTCAGGGGCCATATGGAGCTCATTGTAGGAAGTATGATGCCAGATCTTCTCCCAATTGGTGATAACACTATGTTCAGTGGGGTACTTCGGGGTCAGAATGCCTCATCCACCAAGTAGCTGTCTTTCTGGCCCATACACACCATCATATCCTGATGTCTGGGGTGCTCAACAATGGAGGGGAAGATGGCCCAAGGGGCATTGTCTCCTGCAAAGCCAGCTTTGCACATTCCAGAGCTATTGTCAACCATGAGAGCAGCAATATCACCATTCATGGCAAACGTTGAAGTGGCAAGTTTAAACCCTTAAGAGAGAGAGGAGCTGCACCTGGAGGCAGGGGAGAGGTGAATGCATGCTGGGTGGAAGAGCTCACAGCTCCCTCATTTTTTTAATACAAATTATTAGAATTATATTTATGTTGTATGTAAATCTGAGCAACAGAGGACATTCTGAAATTTTTGAAATCTTGATCAGTATGTAAATAACATTTCCAATTTTTTTTCACCTTATCACTGGGAAGAAGAACTAGATGATTGTGGAATAGAGTGTCCCATTACAATACTGCTTCTTCACCTGGTTGTGATAACATTTGTAGTTGGAGCCTGAAGCACTTTTCATGAAAGACTTTCTTCCATCATCAGGATCATGTCCAAAGTATTTCCCCTGAATTTCTTGACCAACTTCTGATCCCAAGGCACTTGGATGTTTAACCATTCTTCGATCAAGTTGGGAGTTATGAAGGAGTACGCCAGTCATATTTGGATAAAGTTTTATCATACTCCTGCCTCTCTAATTTCAATTATTGTGGCAGAATAAACTGCTCCAAATTCTAACTGATGTTCTAGATCATCTTTGCAGATTTCAGTAATGAATTCTCTTGCTTCATTCATAGCACTCGGTGTTGGTGCAAACACTGAAAATGTCTCTTCATCCATCTAAGTTACCCCTGTTTTAGCCTGAAGTTTTTTTAAGTTTTATCCACCTTATCAAACTTTGTCCTTTTTGATAAAGGCACCTGAACTGTTTCTACAACTGGTCCATTTTCCTTTCTACTTTCTCAAGCTTTTGAGATTGTTTTGTTCATAATCTGTAATATTTCTCTCTTTGCTGCTGTAGCTTGTTGAATTGTCTCCATTGCAACTTTTATTGGTATTCCCAGTACTCTGATATCAGCCTGTAATGCAGTTATACCCTTATTTGTTCGAGCCATTTTAAAATCCACATTACCATTATAATCTTAAATTCCAAGTATATCTGTCAACAAATGATAATCTTCAATTTCACTTTCTTTCTCAGAACTGTTTTTGGCAATCAGTCCTATTGCCTACACCAGCAACAGCAGACGAAATTGGACTCCTGCATCCATTAGTGCTAAACTTCTACCACACGCAGAAGCCATAGAAGAACTTCAGATGTAACTTTTATTGTGAAAGGAAAATTTTGGGGATTAACTGGATACAAAGATTTTTCAGCAAGTGCACCATGCCCAAGTTCTTTTCTATTCAACCCAGTGACTTTGCCAGTTTCATTAGTTGCATAAGGAGGAAACTCATAATAAAGCGTGACATTTTTCTCTTTCATTCCACTGATAGTACCTATAATAGGGTCTAACTTCACACTGAATTTTAAAGAATCAAATGTAACTGTACAAAGTACCTGCGTTTGGCCCCTCTGAAACGATGCTGATCCACAACGGGTTCTCAATACATCTACTTCACAACTCATATCCCTGAGTAATGTCAAATTTCGTCCATCACATCTTCTACATCCATTCAAGACAACACTTCTAAAAACTTCTTTTGAAACAACACTGAAGGATTCTATTATTCTGTATGGATCGGCCTCTGGAAAATTTTCTTTTAGTAGTTCCTCAGCATCTAATCTTATCTTATTGCTAGCATCATCTCTGGAAACTTTGTCATGATAAAAATCTGTAAAAACAGCATAGATCCTTTCCATGGCATATTTATTGCCAAATTTCACCATCTGTGGTCGTGTAGAAAACTGTTTTTGAGGGGTCCTCTTAGCACCACCACCCTCTCTCGTCAATTTCTGTATCCCCCAGATTATCTGTTGAGTGTGCTTCACCCCAAGTTTCATGGCATAACAAAAATCCTGCTGTGATTCATTCTCTGCAGCAGCTTCCACAAATCACAATTTGACTGTTAGATGCTCCAGTCACTACTAAGTTTAAAGTACTACAGGACATTTCTTTTCAAGTTGGGTTAATAACATATTATCCATCAATTGTTCCTATTCATACTGCACCAATGGGACCATTCCAAGGCATATCTGATAACGAGAATACTGCAGAAGCACCATTAATTGCTAAGACATCGGGCTCATGAACACCATCTACTGCTAAAAGATTACAAGGAAACTGTGTTATCATAAAAGTAACCCGATGGAAAGAGAGGCCTGATTGAACGATCTATAATTCGACTTGTGAGAATTTCTTTATCAGAAAAACCAAACTCTCTTCTAAGATGTTTTGTGGCAGTTCTACCTGATGCAGCAGCTTTCTGTTTATAGTCAATCACTAAAGGCATGAACTGAGAGGGTAAAGGCTTTGTTTTACTGACTGCTATAACCATCACAGCTGTTTCACCTGACTGTACTACAGCACAGCCATCTGCAAACCTAGCCAGGTTTCCAGAGGATATTTCCAGTTTTCTGATGCCCAAGTTCACTCTCAGAGTCCTGGGCTTCATGTTTCCCCAGAGCCTCACACCTATCTTGGAGGGAGGTTCTAGGTCCAGCCCGGTCCAAGGAAGGGCTAGCTCTTCAGTGGCCACAAGCTGCAGGCATAAGCAGCAGCATATTTCTCTGCCTCATTTCTTTAATCACTTATTGGGCATTGCCTTAGACAAACTGAGACCTGGGAAAGATCTTAACTTAAAAAAGCCAACGTTTCACACTGCATTCAGGGCCATCTCCAGTTATCCTGATCTATATCTGGCCACTGGACCCAGATGGCTTTGGAGGAGAAAGTGAGGCTGACTGGTGACTTTGCATGGCATTCTCTCACTTAACTAAAATTCACTTCCCTCATGTCATGGTTCTCTCTGAGAATGAAGGACAAACAACAATCTTAAATGAGTTATCAAAAAAAGAAAAAGATGAAAAAAAATCAATATTTGAACATATCCTAATCCCATTCTTGTACAAAAATAAATTTGTAAATAAGAGGAAGTCTCTAAAATGATACATACATCATTAACCTTCTGATAGGAAAAAATAATACATTTTTTTTTAAGAAAAAAGGCAAAGGGAAAACCTTCCACACCAGAAGCATAAATAGAATCTGTCAGCTTTTTAAAAACTTACTTTGTTTCATGGAGTGTTCGTTTCCTATGCTGTAGAGGTGTCTTTTCAAGGAAAAGAGGAAAACAAGGAAGCTGTTGATTACAAATTATTGAATTTTGTTCTGGGTCACTGATGACTGCTCTGAAATACAAGGCAAATGGATCAAAAATTAAATATAATTCCTATATTTGCTCCATCACTCATCTATTTATAAACAGTTGGGATAGCTCACTTCTATGAGACAAATGACATTTCTAGTACAGTTGCACCTATCTCATAATTAACACCAACAAATGAAAAAGATACTGATAGCAAAAAAATGATATCATGGTCTGGCCATTTTATCATGAATTGTTTGAAATCAAATGAAAAATACTGTGAGAGTGCTAAGACACCCATTGATTTCAACAAGTTACTAGACTATCACAGAAAAGCTTTTCCATATCCTTAACCACTGGGGTGACTACTGACCATTTTACTCTCAATCTAGTTAGCACTGAAGAGTTCATATATAAAGAAAAGTACATATTTGCAGAATAAGGGAAACATAACCTTGTGTTCTCATGCGTTCAGTTATGATTTCTATGTTTGATTAACTCTTCAGTAGCTACATCCAATCCTGACCTCTTCCCCAAAATCCAATGGCAGTTCCCCCTATTTAAAGGGCATTTCTACTTGGATATAATTAAAAGAATTGTCAACTTTTATCTATAGGACTTATAAGATTTACAAAGGAATTTTCGCATATTACATCCTTTTCTCACAATGATCCTATGAGGTAGATACTACTTGTATGGTTCTCCTCATTTCAACAGAACTGACATTTTAACACCGAAACATTTCACTAACTTTGCCCATAAAGGAAAGAAATGGAAGGGCAGGGAAAGAGAAAGAAGGGGAATAGGGAAGGGGAATGCAGAAAGGAAAAGGAAAGGGGAAGAGAAGAAGCAGTAGATGCTGAAAAAATTGTTATTGGATAAAGGCTACTGAGTACTAAAATTTCACCTGGATAATTGATCAGTCATTACTTGCTCTATTACAGCTTGTTGCTTCTTCTCGGCAGCTACAACTTCCTGAGAGAACCAAAAAAGGGTAAGAAAGTAATAGAAATAACAATTTCTTTTTCCCATAGCACAGAGGATCAATGAAAGAGGCTAATAAGGGAATCCAAAACATTATTTTGAACATTTTCCCATAAAAACAATTCACATTTATGTAGCAGAAGGATATTTATTAGACCATAAATTTAGCTGGTGTAGAATTTAAAGGTAACCAGGGATTTTTAAGCTTTTTTGGAGTCCTAGATCCCTCTGCAAGCCTGGTGAAGCTTACGGAGCCATACTCATGATAATGTTTTAAACTGCGTCAAATAAAATATGCAAGATGGCAAAAGGAACAATTATTAATATCAATCATAACAGGTAGCATTGATCCGTGCTGTAAAGTTTACAAATATGTTACATATGTTTTCTCATTTAACCCTCACCATAACCCTATCAAGCAGGTGCTATTATTTATCCCCATTTTACAGATGAGGAAAACAAGGCTGAGAGAGGTTAACTGATTTGCCCTGAGTCCTACAGATAGTAAGTATGTAAGGCTGCATTTAAATTCCGATCTTCTGAACTCCAAGGCAAAGTGTATATACACTATGCCAGCTACCTGCCTAGAAAATTATATTTTTTTAAAAAATAAGTTCACAGACCCCAGGTTAGTGAGCCCTTGAGTTTATTATAACCCTTTGTTTTAGAGATGAGGAAACTGAGGCCTAAAAACATTAAGTGACTCAACTGTGGTTCAATGAGAAATAACTGGGAAAACTGATCTTTGAACCCTGGTTGTCTGATTTCAAAGCTGATGCTTGTTCCATTCCATCACATCACCTGAGAATTTAATAAACTCATGATCTGGTTTTAACAGAGTAGACATGGGGAGAAACAAACCTCAGCTAGCAAGAAGTTTAACATTTATTACCTATATTTCAAAATCATTTAAAAGGCTTTCAACTACAAATTTTTCTTTTCAATAATTTTCTGTCCACTTGCATTGATAGGACAAACCTTCAAACGAACAGGACAGATTCAGCGATGTGACAAACTAGTTTAATTCTTTATATAGGTGTTTAATATAAGTTTCTAATAAAATATTTAATTAAAATGATTACCAAAATTAAAATGATTAATTGCCAAAAGCTACCAAAAAGTTTCTAAGATATTTCATTAAAATGATTAATTACCAAAATTATTTAATTAAAATGACTAATTACCAAAAAAATGAAATGATTAACAACCAAAAAAAACTAAACTTTAAAAATAGCTTTTTGAAGTTTTCACTTTTTCTTTGATCAATTAGAAAAGAAGGGCTCTAATACATCATGAATTTCATTTCTCTTTAAGTTTAAATTTAATAGTCTTTAAAATAATAAATATATCACATGGTAAAACATTTTTCCCAGACATTTCTTATACTAGATAAGTCCACTGTCAGAAATGGTGGTTATTACCATTTTACAAAGTATATTAGGATATTATAAAATGTTATATCTTTCTAGTGAAATGAGATAGCATTAACATTTTTTAAAATCAGAATTCATCCATATTTGAAAATAAATCCCATGCCCTCCCCATGAGAAAAAGAATCCTCATATAGTTCACCAAATCACTAAGCCCAAATAATGGTAACTTACAGCTTGTGATCTCTTTTCACATTGCCGCATATTGAAAGGGTTATTTGTATAACATTGCTGCAAAAGGGCTTTCCTGTCCAAAGCTGTAACACTGTCCTTGACTTGTTCATCAACATGTGCATTCTATATATAAAACAATGCATGTGGCATAAATAGAAATATTTAGACAGAATAATCAGTCTTAACAAAATAAAATCAGATTTTAAACCAGTACCACACAAAACCATTCTAAAGTTTGGATTAACATACACTTTGGATCTGGCAGAAATTTCAAAACTATTTAAGTAGCTCTGGGTGAAATAAAAGAATAAATGATCATGAATTATATTTTCCACTAAAAGGCATTCAATTCTTAGGTGTTTTTTTCTTTATGTGTCTGTGAATAGAAAAATAATAGTATATTTCCGTATCTTATCCTCCACTTCCAAAATGAAAACTTCAGACCAAATTTTGTTTTTCAACATGGGGAAAAATTATTTCACTATTAATATTCTTAACTCTCTGTCATTATTAATATTTAATGTTAAAATAGTATCAAATACTAAAATTGAATTGCTGGTCCAGTGACAAAACATTACCTTAATACTGGTCAATTAAAACCTTTTCTGGACCAAACACTTTGACCTGACTATAAGGAAATCATGAACATAAAATAAACTTATCTATTCTCTATGACCTGTTTATGGGATTCAATATAATTAGTCATGCTGGGATATCCTAATATCACAAATTTTAAGGCAGAAAGGACTTGAAAAATGATCAGGTCCCCCTATCTCATTTTCTAAATGAACAAAGTGAGAATCAGAGAGGTGAGAGTAGTAAGACACAGAGCAATGGCTAGAACTCAGGTTTCCTAACTCAATCTCACGCTTTTCTACCACACCGTACTATCTTAACTTGTTTGATTTACTTAAAAAGAATGTCATCATGCATATCATTATTAAATGACTCATCTTCAAAGAGAACTTTGGAAGCCACCATTAATTGCATTAGTCATTTAAATAATTTCCTTCCTCTTCCCAAGTGAAAGACTGTAAAGAATCTTTAGAATTCCTCTTTGAAGTAACCTACTATATATGGGTTTTACATTCCAATTACATTTATAGATAAGCAAATAAGTTATTCAAAAGTGTCATCTTCTTTATAGAATTAAGGAAAACTGGAGAAGTGTTGTGGACTGCAGGTAAAAAAAAGATATGAAATTAGATTCTAAAAATTATAGGATGACAAGCTTCATTTTTTCTAGTTTTTGGAAAATTCTAGAATAGGTTATTAAAGGGTGAATACATGAATACTTAGAAAGCAAAGTGGTGCTCACCATACGCCACCATGAATTTATTAAGACCAAGACATTGTAGAATAATTTCACTTCTTTGTTTGAATTATTTAATCAAGGAAATGCTGAAGATAAATAGTTATACTGGAGAGTTTACCAAACCATTTAAGAGTTTCTCAATATGTTCTTGTGAACAAGATGGAATGATTTGAATTATACTTAGGTGTATATAGAAATGAATGAATGAAAGAACCTAGAGGGTATTTTTAATGAATCTGAGTCAAACTGGAGGAAGACGTCTAGCAATACGTCTAGCAATAACCCGGTTACTATGCACTTGGCCTTGTTCAGTCTGAAACCAAAGGCCTAGGTTAAGCTATGGACAATTATTTATAAAATTAGAAGATCACTTGAAATGGGGAGGGAGATTTTCTTTTAATAGATAACAGAATCAGGATACAAGCTTTTGAACAGGATGGATCTAGTAAGAAAAAAATGTGAAGCCCTATATTTGGGTTCAAGAAATCATTCATATGGGGAGGAGAGGGGAGAAAAAGCATTGTTCCAAGCACTGTACTAAGTGGTTTTTTCCTTTTTATAAATTTTACCTTATTTGATTAAAAATAGGATGATAGTACACTAAAACCCACACACACACAAACATGATCTGCTACATTCTGTGAATGACTTCCATATTTCTTTCTCTGAGTGTTTTG